>SJOL01009319.1:2419928-2584073 GCA_004794785.1 Opisthorchis felineus | reverse complement strand
ATATATATATAATGGCTTGTCTTTTTGACAAATATGAAGAACGAAAATTCAAAGCAATATCACATCAGCTATTAAGGAGTGCAATAAATAGCGCTAAAGTGCATAAACCACTTCCGGCCTCACAAAATGGATTTTTCATACCAGTTGACATCAAACACAGGCGATGGAATACTTGTGATTGTATATGTTTAATTTCAAGGTTCGTGGATATGCTGCCATTGCTGTTTGATCAGTTTCCAGGACTGGATTATGCAATAATTTGTGTGCCCCGTCTCACGCCAACATTCCCCATGTTACGATACTTTGCGGTGAGTCACGTTTCTAAAATTCTCTCCCTCAAAATTTGAGTACTAATCCCTATCCACTTTAGCGGTGTCGAGTGCGGAAGGGGCACGATCCGGCAGATGAGCTTTACGTATTTCATAGATCTGGGTTGTTGAGGTGAGTTTACTCCAGCTGTCCTTACGTAAAGTATGTAAAGTATTTGGTGGGGCTTTTCTTCGCAGTGAGTATCATTCAGGTCTTTGGCATAGGTGTGTGATAGTATATATGTTGAAATTGTAGTATCCTTTCCGCAGGCATTCTGTTCCCTATCGAATCTCAACTAAAAGTGACGGACAGAGTTGCTGAATGACAATTAGAACTCCATTAGTCTGGCTGAAAAATTAGCTGCAATTTAGAACGGGTGAACTGGGTTTAGATGCATATAGATTTAGACTGATACGTTTGATGACACCTGGCTGGTCCGTACACCTTTGATTAATTTTTCTAATATCATTGGTATAACTTGTTTCACTTCTGCGTGAAAATGATTTTATGGAATGCTAGATGGCTCGTACCTGGTCGCATAAGTGATGCGGTGTGCAGATTATTTACAAAAAAGAACCATCAATATGGAAACGGTAATGCCTAATTGCTACACAACCATATCAATTTATTCAAACAAAACATTGTAGTAAAAAACAGAAGGGATTGAAATGACCATAATTCCATCACACCACAAGCACCCAAGGCACCTTCACATTCTAGCACTCACTCAAACAGTTTTGGTGGGAAATAACATCAAGGTCACCAGTCAGTGTTTAGTAGGTTTAGCTTGCAGTCTTCAGTGAAACACAGCGTGGGACAAGGGGAGCACGTCCTGGAAGAGAGATCGCACCAACAGTGCCCGAATATTTACTAATGAAATAATCACGAACCACAGCGATAGGTCACACTTCAGCGTAACTTGGACTCCTGAATGTAATTTTCTTGGCTTATTGAAGTCCATTCCTATCCACAAAATAATTTTCAAAAAATAATTTTCACAATGTTTTCATACGCTCTCAAACCAGCCGTATACATGCAACGCATATACGAATTACTTACAACATGAAGTAATAATACGTCAGCAATAAGCTGGACTGTTTTTGTATGAATGTCTTATGGTCTTGGCATTCGTATTCACCCGACTTCTTTATATTAATGGAAGTTTAGAGCAAATAAGTATTTGGCTGCATTTGTTACAGCTCTCCTGAAACCAAACTGGAAGAAAAATCAGCATAAAATATGCCAACAGAATGATAAGTCCAGGGTGCCGTCTATTGTGTCTATTCGCCTTGGCACTGTGGGTATGCTTTTGTGAAATGGCTAGATAAGGGAGTACACGGGCGACGAATTAATTTTCGGAAATCTGGAGAAAAGTGATTAGTTAGTTTGATTACATTTTTTTCATCTAGAAGTTTGGTTTGTACAAGGCGATGTTGAGAATAATGTGTTTTTGTCACCACAGGTGACCTTGTAATCTTCCAGTGAGTCTTATAGTAATGGCAACTGTGAAAACCTCGGAGAAGCATTTCTCTGAATGGTCAGGTCGTCGAAACTATCACATTTCATTCTTGAGGAAGCCATCACCCATGGTAAGTATGTTCAGGGTATTTGAATTTACGGACAACGTATGACTGGACTGAAGGGTGTGAAAGAGAGTACGAATAGTTTGGGTGCTGTTGGTGTTGTACGCTTTTCAAAAAGGGGTCCCCGTGACCCCGCGTGATCTTGGCTGGAGACATTGCAATAAATGGCGGCTTATCAGCGTCAGTGCCGTTCGTGCTGTTAGTTTCTCCCTAGATTTTCTGATTAAACACTTGGAGGTGTGGGCACCTCAGAATGCTTGACATAGGCCAGCATCAGGTCTTTTCCCTCACGCTTTAACTATCATCAGATGAACTTTATGGTTGGACGGCAGTAAAGCATGAGTGTCAACACTGATGTTGCTGTCTCTGATGATGATGGTGAGGGTGATTATTCATATTTGGGGAGTCCCTAGCTGCGTTATAGCCAAACTACTGATGTTAACCAGATTTCGCTAACTATTGGTTGAACATTTTAAGCTTGCAGTCATACTTAATCTCTGTTTACACTGATAGCAGTTAAGAACTGGAGGTTTTATTATTGACACTCTTGTTTTTCGCTCTATTTTGTGGTGGGAAAACTTCCAGCAAGGATTGGGTATTGCAGCAGCACACATTCCCTGAGCTAGTGCTTTAAGATGTAGGAATCTCAGATTGTTCTTCGTACTATAACGAAGTCCATTTGTAGTTAAGTGTTTTGGCTGGGTAGTCAAGCATTAAAATCAACGCTGGTGTGCTGTGTCCAATGGTAATTCTCACAGAATAACTGGCGATCAGTTTTCCTGTTTCGGAACATGTGGTGTGCACGAAGTTAGGAAAGCTAGATTTGGGGTTGGTCAAGTTTTCCAATACTTGATTGATTCCATTTATTTCATAGAGAAAAGCACCTGTCATGGAAATATTCAGGTTGTCGGAATTTAGTGAACTCACTGCCAGTGAGCATGCTGTCGTTTTCCGGCCAAAAGTAAACATCGACTTAACGAAATACACTCATTTGCAAACAAATTTGGTTTTGCGAGATACTCACCTGGAACCCATCTGTATCTCTCGTTTGTGATGTTTCCAGGCAACTGAATGTGCTGCACCAGGCCGCCTCATGTTTCAGTTGGTACGATATTCGAGATATATCACAAACGAGAACATACCTGCAAGAAGGCAGTTAACTTTTTGTACCCTGAACCATATAATATCATACACGAAGTTATGTTACACAGTATTAGCGTTAGAAAATTACCAAAACCCTGGAATCCACAAGCATATTGAATACTAATTACAACTATATCCAGGTATCTTCTGGCAGGAACAGGCTAATAGAAAATTTTCGATTGGGGAGCCAAAAAGAAAACATAGCTTGGTTTCCCCAGAATATTGTTCCCCGGCATCTTTTTTGTTCGCTCTGGCTGTGCGCCTCATCATCCTCAAAAGGCCTCTTTAAAATGAGCTAATTAGCTTGGAATAACTTTCTATGTGGATCGGTTCAAACCCATGTAAACCGAATTTAACTGAAAACGTATAACAAGGTTGAGGTTTCCTGGTGAGTCGTTTCATGAAACTGAACATTATGCAGATTGACCAACTAGGCAGTGGAAAGCGTACAAGAGGATCACTTTAGCGAAATACACTCATTTGTCTACCAATTTGGTTTTCACGGGAGACTCACTTAGAACCCAGCTAAATCTCTCGTTTATGACGTCAGTAATCACCTTTAATTTGTTTTCCAGGGATTTCGTTGTGAGGCGGACGAAACATGAGGACAAACAACAGATCGAACAGCTGATTTGTCGAATGGATGTTGAAGACCAGAAGCTACTGCTTAGTGATCTGAGTGCCTACATAAGACAAGGACGTGACACGGTGAGTTTGCACTTAAAATTTTGCTTTTCATTAGGTCAGTATTGTTACTCTGTTTTTGCAGTTATCAAGTAGGTTTTAAGGCAGCGATTAGGAAGCACAGATTTCTTGGTCGGTGTATGCTCTCAGCTTTCATTCTTCTACTATACCTTTAAGGTCTGCTTGCGCCTCCGAGCCCACCCTAACCATGTCATTTTAAAAGGTCACAAGAAAGAGTTAATTACGAACGATAGAAAATATTTACCTACAATATTCCAACTTTAAATTTGTTAAACCAAGTCACTTGGTACACCACAACCATAAGATCAATAAAGCTATATCACCTGGAATATTCTTACTTCGTATTTGTCGCTGACCAGATTCCCGTCAGTTTACTGCATACACTTCCATGTGAGAAAAATACGATAATGAAAACACTAAAGCCTCACCTCATACCGAATTTCACATACATGGTAGCAACATGATTGAGGAGCATATTTACGCAGACCACTCGATTGCTAGCTTTCTGGGCTCCGTTGTGGAATCACACTGTGCGGTCGAGTGCTCAAATCCAGAGAAAAACGCCATTGAACGTGGGAATGTCGACCATAGGAAACAGCCAATAATATGTTAATTACACCAGTGGAAGGATAAAATCCAGCGGTTCGTCGATTTAGGGCTGAAAAATGTTGATTTAATGAGTTAATTTCGTCAATTTATAGTAAAAATAGTGGCAACTTATTTCGTTCTTGTGTGTATGCGGCAAGATGAATTGAAATCAGCAGTTTACAAGGTTCAAAGGAAATCGTTACATAATTCTCTGGATTGATTGGAATGATCATACGTGCAATCTTAATCCATTTCAGGATGACGCGATCATCACAAGTTTTGTCGCAGTTAGTATGGGTCGTGTGGTCGGTGTAATTATTCTCAGAGATGAAAGAGTAAGTTCACATGTATTTGACAGTTCTTCCGATCACGATCATTGTTTTCCACTGTTGACTTTGAGCCAGACATTTGATCCGTTACCAGTGGAAATGAATGGAGCGTGGGTGGGTAAAAATTTGTTGCGGTTATTCCTTCTTGAACATAAGCGTCTCCAGCAGAGGATTTATTCACCTGAAAGTTAGTATCGAACAATAACTCAGCTTCACCGATACAAACGGAAAAGATGACGGTTTCATCTTCAACGGGGACAACGAAACTACGGTTTACTGGCCATGTGCGGATTTTAGAAAATTCAGCCGTTTTGGAAGGATACAGTGACTCACATTGTAGTATCATCAAATGCATTCTAATTGTTTAACCCAATACAATATTGATGGGGGATTAACACTACTTCCGATCTGCATTATACAGAAGGCCGTACACGTTTCAAGATCTCAGCTGTCAGATGGATAACAGAAAACACTCTAGGATGACAAGGATGCTTCTCTTTTGCAGAGTGAAGAATGTGCGAGTATTGTTGTAGTATTGCACCTGTCTATCGTCACACGTGCGACACGACGCCGACCATCTAGCGTAAGCTCAACTAGAAAAACGAATTATCTACTTTGCGTCAAACAGTGAACCATTGCTAGCCCAGTTACGACCAAAAACAGACTGTACTCACCATGACAAGCACAGTCCACCATGAGCACCGCTGACTTCCACGTAAAATGATTGAGCGACACAACGGTAAACCAGCGGTAAATATGCTGAACAAATGCAAAACACACTTTTCATCCACGGATGAACGCCTTGCTGTTGACGAAAGTAGCTATCTCACATAAAAACAGGGCAAGCGTTAGTTGTGTTAGCACGTGCTTGTTCAGTGATTTTGGCGTTGAAGAACTCCTTGGTAAGCTACGTAGATTTTGAATGCAGAGGGATTCGCCGACGTAAACGAGCGTCCTTCCAAGTATAAGAACAAATCATTTTCTTAAATTTCACACAAGGTACTATGGTGATTATGTATTTCAACGCTTTACATCTAATCGGAGAATGGCTCCGGTTTCCCGTCAGCAATGATTCTTGCCATCGTGAATATGGAAATAAGTATACAGGAGGCGGCGAAAAGGTATCTCGTGTCCCAACAGGGCACAAAAACTCGCTGGTTGACTTTAATCTCTTGGACAAAGTAACGAGGAAACCATTGTTGAGTGAATTTTTGTGCACTGTACAGAATAATTTTTGTTCTACCCCAACTGCCTCCCCTTCATCCGTTTGTATTGCATGCTTCGTTAACCTTCGGTAGGGTGCAATATTAGACCCTCTTCACTTCACTTTGTTATGAACTATTTTATCTGCTCCAAGTTTGTTGATCTAGGCTTATGTACCCCCTTTCGAACAACGTCAGATGAAGTTGAATGAGGTGAGATCAAGTGAACGTGCTGGACATTATTTTTGAACACCTCAAAGGGCCCACCGCTCAAGGATCGCTAGAAAAGAGAACTACGTTTTGTGGAGACTGCAGCTGGTTGGTACCACATTAGTCTCCTCTCAGCTTACAGCAATCTACTATTTTGAGAAACTAGGTAGCCTCATAAAAGTTGCATTTTAGATGCACCTGAATATACATGGCTGATGCAGTCAGTGTTTGCTCGTCCACAACTTTTCAGTTTAAAGTGTATTAATTAATCAAGACCAGCAACCACAAGGCTGTAACGCATCTTGACACGTCGATCGATTTTGCATCAACCTGTGACCAAATAAATAGAGTTAGTTTAATTAGAACATAAAGTTGTGGGAAACTCGGGGACCTCGCCTACCGGATGAGACCTAAGAAGGACGAAGTTCGTGGGCTGTCGCAGAGATTTCAGCAACCCTATAAGTAGTGTGTTGCGTTTAGAGTTGATGATCCTCCGTTGAGATAAATCACGGAATTATGAGAAGGAAGCAAGTTTACATGACTCACATCGCCTACGATTTTTGTGAAGAAGTTTTCAAAACATTCTAACTTGGCTGCGCGCAGCTTTTGGGGTTCACGATGGACAAATCTTTAAAATCATTCTAACAGACCGGAAGGAGGTATTGCACTAGAATACCAAACGTTTATTGATAGTGTTCCATCCGCCTTGAACACTATACAAGGTGTCACCGCGTGGCATTTTTACCGACAGTCGTGAGTTTGCCATCGTGTTTTGTTTTCAAGTAAATTGGTGTTTTAAAAGTTTTGAACAAGACTCCGGAGATTTCTGTGCCACTGGAACCCACCATGTCTAGCACGGAGTATTTTGTTGTCTTTATGGTATTCTTAATTAGCAATGCAACTGCTTCAGAACAGTATTTTAGCTACAGCTACAATTTCCTAGTTTTATGACGTGGAAATTTGAATTTAAATTCCAGTCACAGGTTGGATATTTATTATCATTTTTCCTGTTATTTCAAGTGCATGAATTATATATAACTTATATAAGTTATACATAACTTATATAACCAGTTCTATGGGTCTGTCTCCCCGAGCTCACATAGCACTGGTAAACATTCCGTGCGACTAAAGTTTTCTTCTTACTGGGATCTCTCCTTTATGTCAGGTTTTACCGTCCTGATTTGATACTGAGCTGGCTGACTTGTGCACCTTTTTCTGCAATTCTAATAATTGTTATATCCTAATTTCTTGTGAGAATGACCACACTTTTGACCAAGACTATGAGAAGCACAGGTAAAATCCACTGATGAATAGGCCTTCTGTATGATTAGAATAACACATTCCGACAAGCGGTTGAGGTAGGCACCTTGATCTCGCCCACCTCCTCCTGGCTACAAACCATCGCGATCATTAGAAATCCTCGGAAGGGAGAGCATATTGGATTATACCCATACCGTACTAAAAGATAGAATATATGACTCACCCTAACATCTTTATTCTTGTTTAAACCTGGGCAACAAGTGTGTCCCCCGTAAAACTTTACTCAAGAATTCTTGTGTTCGTGGTATTCAACACCATCAGTATTTCTAGTTTGATAATCTTCATTAGCAGCGTCATCAACATAATCACTGAGCGGTCCAGGCGATGGAGACGAAAGGTGAAGAGGATGGAGTGATGTCACTTAACAGCCATTTTGGCGGCTTTTAACCCCAGCAGCCCGATCGAATGGTCGCTTTCTGATTTACATGTTCACAGCTGTGCCATCCGATGCGCCACAAGCGTAGCCAGAGTTTATCGTAAATGAAGCCAAACTACTCACCCACTAGCAAGTAGCGCAGTCATGATAATGATCTGCCTTGCAATTGGAAGGATCGAAATGTCGGAACAACTTGCATTTGAAGAAATACACTCATTTGCAAATCAATTTGGTTTTTGCGAGAGACTCACCTGGAACCCAGCTGAATCGCTCGTTTGTGATGTTTCCATGCATGTTTCCTTGCATTTGATTTCGTGGAGTACTTTGGTCACTAGATCACCAAGAAAAAATCGCTAGTTCAGTGATGACCACTGTAACAACAATTTCTCAGTTGGAAGTACTAACAAACAATGATACTGACCAGAAAATTGTAGCTCATGCAGTCCATGAAAGGATTCATTATCCTTAGAGGAATGGTGCAAATTTGAAAGTAATTATTTTCGTGTAAAATGGTGCCAGAAATATCCTAGTGCAGTGGATCCTCCATTTACGCTTTTGCCTAACCAATATAATCCCACAGAGACCACTTATCTATCCCGTAACTCTCATTTTATTGAGAAATTCTATATGCTGTTCTGGAATCGTCTGAGAGTCTGGTGCTTGCTCCCTTTAACGAAAAGACGAAAAAGCCAACTGCAAACAACATTTGTTTAAGCTTTATGACAAACTGACTATTCCGCACAGTTTTATTCTTCAAGCCACTGATTAAGTGTATATAGCTGTGATCATACTATGGGGGTAAAAGGAAATTTACGTTTCTCTTCGTGGTTAGCTCTATACGATGTTGCAGAACTGCGTGAGAAAACATCAGATGACATTCACAGAAAACTTATTCCCTTAGAGTAGTGGACTTCCTCCCTGAGCGTCTGCCTTCGATTCGTGTTCGCACCTGTTCTATCTTTATAGAATCAGACCTGAAAAGTGACAGCGATAACAGAATTCACCGGGGCTGCAGGCCTTTAAATCTTCCACATGGAGTAGTAATGTACGTTTGCTTGGGGCAGATGAGGAAAAACGGAAACAGTTAATATAAAAATACGGAAAAGTTTGACGGCTCACCACTAGACTGAATGAACCCAAAACTTGAGTATTACTGTTCCTGTGAGGAATCAACATTTTCGATATGCTGCATCAAGGCTTGCTGGTTTAGAAAACTGGGCGAGAAATAAGCATTACTTTTTCAAGCACTTCAAGAATAAAATTCACAAAACTCAATAAAGCTGGTGCAGTTAGAAAGGCCGCCATACATCAGGAAACCTGCTGGGGGACAAATCGAGCCAGATGACTGATGCACAGATAGAATACAACATTCACTTATTTGCAGCTCAACAAACAAATATGATCTCGGAGATAATGATGACGCCATGAATGAGTTATCCAAGGATTTGTTCTTTTCGGACCAGAGTGCATTGTGAAAATCTTTTGACGTACTATCCCTCCATTCCGATTTCATTAGTGTTAGTCAGTTCTCATACGGTAACGTGTGCAGCATTTTCACAAGCGTAAAGTTTGTCCCAAACGTTTGGTTATTATACGCATTGTCAGGTATGTCGTGTGTGTTTATGTCAGGCATGCGAAACTTTAACCACGGTATTTTTTTGTTAGTAGCCTACGCTGAACTGCCCACGGATCTACAAGCTACATGTACTTCGAAATGCGATATCTACATTATGTTTGATACTACTGCACTTACATCCAAAGACCGTCAGACTCAAAAGTCCAATGCCGTAATTCGCGCGATTCCACAGTAAATTTAGTGAACTAATTTGCGACAGACATGTTCTTTCTGGACCGCAGTTTTGAGCGTAATACCTGTGGCAGTTGCTCGGTGGATACATATTCATTAAGCTGATGACTTCGCCGTTAATTCGAGCATCGAGCACCATTTGGCGATAGTTTCTAGATTAATCGAGTGACGCGCAATAAAGTTAATGAAATTCAAGACATTAGGAGCTAAGAAGGGCAAAGTAAAACTGTTTTCCTGCCACAATATTCAAAACCTTTTTCCTCTGACTGAAGAAACCCATATTTATAAGAATGGTCACAACGTCCTACCGTTGACACAGCGACTATTATTCTATTAAAGGTGCATTCATTTTCAGTTCGCCCTCACGCAATCCCTGTGGTGTAAATAATTCGCTGCCAGTCTGTTTTAGAGGCAGCCTTCTTTCTTTAAGAAGTACAGGCACCTTTGTCTGTTTCGAATGGTACTCATAATCACCATTTGTTTTGCATCGTTTTGTTAATCTTTTCATAGGAAATCGAATGGATACGAGCGCACTATGATATTGAGGAATTTATCCACTACGGGCACCATGCCCGTAACGAACATGCCACATTGTATCATTTTGCGCTGGCTGCGAACTACCACTGCCGACGTACATTATTTCTTCGCGAGGTGCTGAGGCTCGCAAACAAAACGTGTATTTACTATCGAATCTTGCCACTATATACAAAGGATGTGGTGAGTCTTGTTCGATGGTTGGTTGCTCTAGATGGAGTTGTCCTGGTTAGTGTCACGACACTTTTTGTAATAGTACACTGAATTGGAAGGTAGAGGCTGACCTTTATGGATTTATGCAACAAAGAAAACTACCACATAACGGTCGGACAGAATTCACTTCAGCGAAATTATACTTTCCGAAGCTGCGACCCGTCTGATGCCACATTGTGTGCGTTCTACCAGATCGAACAATCGTCTGGCGGATGTTCTCTGTGCGCGTCCGCCATCTGATGCGCGTCCTTTGTAGCCGACCCGCTTTTCGGACATGGGGAGATAACGAATCGGATTATGACGACAGGTTTTCGCGCGACATGCATGAAAGTCGAATGAGAACTTGACTCACTACTGGCTTATCCACAGCAATGATGTGATAATTATCACAATCTACTTTCATCCGACACGTGCGCAGTAAGATATTGCAACCACAATCTCTTTGTAACTGAGGGACAATCTTGTAACCGATACGTATAAGTCCTCGGAGAACTTGAAAAACTGCTCATTGTAACTACGAGTTGCTTGTAACTCGATGACTCAGGGTCTAATCCTTGCGTGACAGATTTCAAGTTAGCTGCCGCCCCCTGCCTTCAAAATTGCGTACGTGAATTTTTTCATCTATAAAACACGTAAACACTTCACTTGCTTTAGTAGAGTTTTACTCCAACAACATTTTTAGTCTTTAGGTTTTCCTGAAAATTAGGACGCTGAGTAAAATTTGTTTATAGTATCGCTCAGCAATGTGAAATGCATAAGTACTTGACCAATACTGTATGGGTTTGGCTGTCACTTAAAGCAAATGATCCGTTTATTCTCATTATGATCCTGATCACCCTTCGGCAGTACAATGACAGATAAACATCTACTCATAAGGTTGCTTAAACCTCTTCAAAAGCCCAAGTCCGGTTTTGCACTTCCTGGGGCTCATCGAATAGGCGCAGTCCATGAGTCTCCGTCAACCTTATTTTCATACTTAAACCCAAGCGGAATGGAGTCCGTCAAATACTGTAATTTGGTCTTAGGAAGAGATACAGCTGGATTAAGCTGAATCCTGCTAGTTTAATATAGCCTTACATGAGAATCTAGCTAGAAAATCTATCGAAAAGACTGGAGAATACAGAGGTGTTTGGAAATTCCTCTCATAGTCCGAGCAACAACCCAGTGTCGTAAGTTGATATCAGAACAACCGAGTGGTCACTTTCGACCTCAATACATATTTGGATTTCAACATATTTGAATATAAGCGTAACGTAAAGGCACGATAGATTTCATACCTCCCCTTTTGATTGTCATAGGATTAGCGACAGAACCTTCGTGCATTTAGCTCACCGTTCAGCCTCGGAAATGCTATGCGAACAAATGCCCTTCAGTGGTCAAGTCTAAACCCAGATTTTACTGGTCAACAACTTGAAGATGGACATACTTATTGGCAAACTTCCCACAGGGGGATTTGCTCAGCATTGCACGTCATCCTTCTAAACCGATGTTTCCCTAGAAAGTCTTAGATCAAACGGTCTGATGAATGTTTAATAACCACCTTCTGTTCACATGCACTAGTATGAGAAGATTTCAAACCGAATCACAAGAAATATGGATTGCTGATGAGATTTCTTCTACTCTTTTATTTGGGTAAGCTATCTTGATGCGAATGCCTAGGCGAGATGTAGATCTGCGCCAGAAATAGACGCAGAAATGCGTTGCGCTGGTAACGATGGAAACGTTGCCCGGTGGCAGAATTTCGTCCTTCAGTGGAGTTCACAAAGGACTGATCAATTGACCGTAGACAGGTCGTGCATTTACCAAAATTACCTCCTTTGAACGGATTTATGTGACTAGCATGCTAATGCATGTGGTCAGATGGCGAATGAGCCTCTCAAGGGGGAACAGCGATGATTGGTGCGGCGCAGGCCAGCCAGGTCGCTTTTGCATGCCTTTTCCATCCTCTGATCCTGCATGACAGCCGCTTTCACTGGACTTGGATGTATAGACAATATAAATAAACAAAGATGTGCACTGTAATAACAAAATAATCGTCTGATTGTAATACCTTTTCGGTGCATAGCTGCCATGCCAACTGAAAGAAAGCAGGGGGGTTAACTACTGTCAGGTGCTCAGGCCTAGAGGGGAGCTGTCGAGATTCTGGGATTGGGTTCGAACCATGGCCCATCCGTGAGCAGCTTCCTACTTTCCCCAAGGGTGTCAGGGAAGATCGGGGGGATGGGCGAAGTTAGATGATGGGTGGGGACAGGAATTGGTTCACTATCGTTAGGCGCCATCCGCTAGCACGACTGTTCCGTTTATGAAAACATCGATGCAGCCCGCTGTTCGTACACCATCCAAATAACCATCAGTTCCTTTTCGCGTCAGAAGTCTCCCGCAGGCATCCTAGCCTACTGCAAAGGATCACTTGGTCGTAGTTTTTCTGTGTGCAAACGAACTCGGACGGCTTTAGCCTATTCACTGATAACAAATTTGTATTGTTTCGGAAATCGGCTACTTTGGACATCATGATAGATGTCCAGGACGACTGAGTTGCTGCCGATGTATTAGTATCGACATTGCGTTAAGGCGCATGTTCAGGAAATTCTTATCCGGACTTTTGGTGGTAAAGTAGCCTATGTGAACACCCCAGCAAATTCGTTGGTGGTCAGACGTTTTTTCACTGCGTTCTACGCTCCACACTTGACAGTGAAAATTTTCAATTAACGTCAACAAGCTTTATTCAGGCTGTCGAAGCAGAATCCGCATTTTCGAACTTTCTCCAGGTGACTGTCAGCCTGACACTTGCAAACTAACATACCCGACTTTAGGCATCATCTTTGCTATAGAGTGATCTACCTAAGACATACGAGAACTACGAAAGATCCTTTGGGTTCCCGATTGGCAGCAGTCTCTCTTCGAAGAGATTTTTCTAAAGGGGTGTCAGTGAATACTGTTCAGTTAGTGCATGCAGAATGAGTGGAATAAAGTGTTATGCGGAAGAAGATATAAAGGCAACGAGCTAGAGAATTGACGGACTATCAGTTTATTCTATATCTGCCAAATGTAATCTCCAGGCAAAAGCAAAACCGGTTGCCTTCGTGAAGAACAATAAGGTGTTCCAGATTTTTTAGAATTGTTGAAAGAACAATTGCCAAAAGAAAAGTCCCGTGCGACCGGTGGGATTTTCCCATCGATGTTCAGTAGTTCATCCAAACACCTCCCTGAATCCCCTTAGTAAAACCTTTGGTGTACTGTGGTAAGCGAATCAGGCATACACAGACCTAAAATGAATTGACTGACCACACATGGGCTTGGCAGCAATTATTAGAAAAGACAGAAAAATAGTTTCACTTAACGTGAGTCTTTCGTGAGGTCCAGTCAAACCTTAATTAAATGCTGGTTTTGTTTAGAAAACACTCTCATCAGGTAACTTCTTACAGATGACTCACTAACAGCTGATTGTGTACCGTACTTTCTTTATCTTCCACACTCAGAAGTACGCAAAATCAACTTTGGTTACTTGCTTAAGTGACCTGGTCTTGGTGCGACCCCGTCGGCAAATCGTTTATCCTCCAGAAGAAATCCTGAAAGAAAAGGCACCGGAGAAACGAGTTATGCACCGAGTAGATGACCCTCCAGCGTTGTTGATGAGCACAGTAAAACTGTTAAGCAAACCAAGGCATGATATCAATGCACGCATCGTTGTTGTGGGGGCGTCTACAACTGGACTGGCCGTTTTGGCAACCTTGGCTACATGGTAAGCATCGACATTATCAAGTAATAATCCCAAGGTTTTAATCCAATCCTTAAAATAATACGTATAACTTGTGAATATATATTCGGCTACCGATTAATGAACTGCTTTTCATTTGTCACGAACAAAACTTATTGATCGCCAAGAGATTAGGCGTCCGTATTGTATTCTAAAGAAAATTTTTGTGGAAAATGTTTGTATGGGACGGTTCTTATTCATGTGATGGGAACATATATAAACTCCGAATTTCCGTCACACTAGTTGAGGACACTTTCGTCTTTTGTGCCGACCAGCCGTAACAGTCTTGTCGAGACGGAGCAAAAGCTGTTTGAGCGAAAGTAAACAGAAAGAGGTCTTATAGGTTAAAGGTAACGTCTATAAAATTATACTACGTGATAGAGAGTTATTAAACACAAACCGGGTCCCTAAACAATAGGTTTAAACCCCACCGCATCAAATGGCGTTTCAACACCGCATTTCAAAGATTTCACAGCTTTACGAAAAACCGAGGGCTATTCGACAGCCTTTATGAGTGGTGTGTCACGTCTGTTCAATGTATTGCGATTTTTTGAATATCGCGCTAAATGAAACAGGAGGTGGCCGGTGCAGTGCGTGGCTGAAGTGCATCATAAATGAGAGATTCAGCTGGGTTTTAAGTGAGTCTCCGGTGAAAACCAATTTGGTGTATTTGTCAAAAATGGGGGATTTGTGGGTCGGATGAAGTCGTCCCAAGAAGCTAAACATTTACACAAAAGTGGATGGGAAACCGAAATATATTGTAAATTCGCACTAACCACAGCCTCGTAATGCCCACCAGAGAACTAATATAAACTGAGTTATGGGCCAAAGGAGAGAGCAAGATTTAGTGTCGATATGATATTGAATTTTCACCGGATGTCATAATTTGATAGATCCTTATGTGAAAAGGTGGATGTGGTTCCTGGTCTGCAATAAGACTTTTGGAGATCATTCAGAACAAAAGTGGTTGCCTTTTTTCCTAATTACAAAGTGATACAACAATCCCTTGATGTTCCGCATTTAGTGAGGTGGTTGTCCCTCAAAAGATTATTTTAGCAACATTCTCTTATCTGAAATAGTGAGCATTCGTTTAGACATAACGCACTATTCATAAGGTTGCGATAAACCTTTTGACAGCCCAGGCCCGGACTCGCCTTTCTTGGGGCTCAACAGGCAGGCGCATTCTCCTAGTTCCCGTCAATCTTATGTTCCATTTGAACCCAAATTGAACGGATTTCGACAAACACTGTCATTTGCGAACCAATTTGGTTTTCACTGGAGACTCATCCGAATCCCAATCGAATTTCCGGTTTGTAATGTTACTCTTCGACTGAATGTGCTGCAGCAGGCCTCATCTTGCAGTTGGTACAATATTCGAGACATCGCAATACGTTGTTGTCGATGGGTTTTCAGCACGCCTATGAGCAGTTTGTTACGTCTAGACAACAACGTATTGCGAAATCTTGAGTATCGTACCAAATGAAACATGAAGCGGTCTGGTGCAGCACATCTAGTTGAAGCGGATCCTCATGAACGAGAGATTGAGCTGGATTCAATTGAATCTCTTGTCAAAACCAAATTAGTGTGCACATTAGTGTATTTGTCCAAGTCTGTACTTGTTTGCAGTATGGCGCTTTTATAATGATCGCACAAAATCACCCCACTTTTGATGCATAGTATGGTGGGTTTTCGGAATATCCCAATCCGATTCACATTGGCTATGAATGAGATAGACAAACAACCGACTTACCAAACGCTTACCACATACTGCACGCGCAGCTAATGTCTCCTTGCCGGCGGTATTAGATTCATTTACATAATCAGTCAAAGGCAACCATGTAGGTTATATTTCAGTAGCTAACCCATCCAGTCAGACAAGTTTTCAAAAAAACCTTAATTTCTTGCAACGCTCGGAGCAGGGTGACATTACTTCACCATGGTTAGGGTTGAGGAACGGCTCGCAGGCAGCATATTGTTCAGTCACCGTTTGTCAATCTCATGCTCAAAGTCAGTAAAATATATTAAGAAAACTGGTGTTGAATTTACGACAGTGCGAGTAGAACAGTTTGAGTGAAAATGCTCAAGGTTGCAGAGGCCCAAGGTGACTATTGAGAAAGACAGCAAGTATTTTGTGTGGGTGGGGAAATGACTTGGGTTTTGAGCAAATGGTGATGAAATAATAGGCAGGATCACATGGGTTTCAACGCCGAGGTTTGATGGTGGCTTCTCTGTCTCACATAGACATCATCATATAGCCATCATAAGCAGGTTGAATCCAGTGAAAATAGAGTTTCTCGTGAACCTTGGCTGTCTTGCTTAAGAGCCATAGTTGCATTATGAAAAATGAGGCGATACATAGCTCATGCTACAGGCGGTCAGTTACATTGGTATGCTGGTAAATCAACCCTACAAAAACTGTGACCTCGATAACAAGACCGATTTTGCTCCATTTTTGAAGTTGTGAAGTGGTGTCAATGTGTGTTATTTTTCTCACACAAATGTCCTCACAGTTTGCCACCTCATTTACAGTCCTTACCTCCGTTTCAACAACCTGGTTTTGCTGTCTACCAACGGTCTTCCTGGAGATTCGCTTGAGAAGCCGGATCCACTATTATTTCGTTTTCTGCATACCGAGTAGGTCTTCCGGTTATTTATAATTCCTATATATTGGCGCGCGACTTTCCTCATTTCTTAGGCAAGTGGCACTCAGACGATTTGGTTGCGAGCGTCGACGATAACTAGAGAAAAGCTTTACCATTATGGGGAATTTATCACCCTACGTTTCTTGCGCGAGTACTAACATACATGCCTGAGAGCGAGGAAGCACTTAGTAAACGCAGAGACGATTGCGAACGAGAAAGTAGATACGATCTGCGGCTTTTAACATGGGTGTGCATTGTGAAGCCAAGTTGATATTTTCAAGCACACGAACTTCCTTTAGATTGTTATCACTCAGACTATGTGGTTTCAAATCAAGCTATCGGACCGCAGTTATATTTAGTTGATTGCAGGGCATCGCAGGTCGGAAAAGTTCGACAGTATGCACGAATCTTTGCCTCTCTTTTCTAATCATTCAGCTTGACAAACTGATAAGTTCTAGCTCTTTCTGGACGAGCTTTTTATTGAGCTGAGTACGTTCTTTGCGGTGCATCCAAAAGGAAATGTGGATCATAAAGAATACCTGTTTGTTTCCGTCCA
Source organism: Opisthorchis felineus (assembly GCA_004794785.1). NCBI lineage: Eukaryota > Metazoa > Platyhelminthes > Trematoda > Opisthorchiida > Opisthorchiidae > Opisthorchis > Opisthorchis felineus. The sequence goes on along the minus strand of SJOL01009319.1, from coordinate 2,566,799 downwards.
GGTATATATATATATATATATTCACTCCTCGTGCAGAATTATAAAACTCAGATGTTTGAAAATTTCCCATCGAAGTGTTTGATATGGTTGAAAATAACTGAGGAAAGTTTCATCAAAATCTTCTTGGTACTGAAAAAGTCCCTAATTAGAATGTTGGTGTTGTGACTTACTGCTTCAGCCTTGCGACAGGGTCAAATGTGAATCTATCCGATACTTGTGGGAAAAACTGAAAAGACCGATCAACAGAAAAGGTGATTCGAAAGTGTGACCTCGTGAATTGCTTAAATACTGTTCAGCGTAAGTTTATTTCCACCATACAGGCTAGGGCTAGTGCCCCTCAATGATCAGAATGGTTGGTAACGTCCATTCCGAAGCTGCAAGGAAGCCGCAGGAGTCATGTGGTCTCCGTGAGGTTTACAGTCTAATCCAAACGCCACAGCTTTATTTGAGGTATGGCATTTTGGACGAATGAAAACCGGTTACTCCCGGTGAATGCATTGTCAGTGCAAACAAATCCAAAGCCAAATTTTCGTCTTATCTGCTTTTATCTGCAGGTGCGTTTTACATTCACAAGCTCATCGGTAAAGCCGTGCATCTCCAAAATCCACAATTTTGTTCTGCTCGGACGAATTCATGTTTAAAAAATCCAAACCACATATTGACAGCTGATAAGCTTGCAAATTTGTTATCATTACAGTCACTGTTATCCAACTGAAGTTCTTGGGCAGTATGGATTACGACACTGCGTGCACGTGATTCGCGGAAAGCTGACCGGCATAGATAGGTAAGTCATCCAACGAATTTGCTTTAGATGAACCTGCATTTGAATACCAACAAATTATTCGCTTTGAAGCACTTGACGTCTAGCATTTTAAGTCTTCAAGGGTTCTGGTGATCCCTCTCAAGGGATGCGGCGATAGAGTGTGAATAAAACCATCGTCTTCCTGAGACGAAGTTGTCGAAACTCTTCGAAAGCCCACCACTAGTTTCACACCTTTGGGGCTAATCAGGTAGGCAAAATCCACCAGTATCTATTCCTATGTTCTGCTTGGACACCATTTTGTAGGCGGTTTATAAAATACAGTTATTTGTAAGTTTCGTTGTTGTTAAAAAGAGCCTCAGCTGAGTCTCCCTTACGATTTTCTCATGATACCTTAATGAGTAGCGTGTTACATAAAGAGAGCATACCGCGTTGTCTTGATATTGAGGCCAAATTAAACGTGAGGTAGACTTCACGCGACACATCATGTTAAAGAGTACCATAAAAGAGAGATTCACCTAGAATTCGATTTAGTCTTCCGTGGGAACCAAGTTAGTTTGAAATTGAGTGTATTTCACGAAGTGCGTCCAGTTTGGGCTCAAGTAGAACATGAGATTGGGGGGGGGGTGCGCCTTTCTGATGATCTTCATGAAGGGAGCCAACTTACAGGTAATTACTTTTGTGTTTTTGGAGCCTAACAGTAAACTATTGATTCACAGTCTGACTTTCCATTAATTTTTGTACTTCACTTGTGCTGTGATTTACATCCTGCATTGCATACTGAGAAGCAAATACTTTTTTGAAATCCGTTACACCACTTGCTGTGCTAATGAACAGGAAGACGCACCGATGGGACTTTACCACAAAACTCCCTTCTGTTTCCTCAGATTATTTAAGATAGGACCACATATTCCGTGGAACTTTAGATTCACAACTTGATTTTGCCCCTGAAATGTCAAGGTTTTATAGTATGTTCCGGCACAAGCTGTCTTCTCTAAGACGCATGTACGCAAAAACTTATATGGTGTGTGAAACACTATCCAGATCACTTAGATTTGTCCGCCGCTACCTTGCGTTGAATAGGTGAATTTTCAAAACGTTTTCCTTTAAATGGCTGTGCGATGGAATTTTTATTAATTATGAATTGGTACACAAAGAACTCGGAAAATACGATTTTGCGTGCTGCAAGTATGTGAAAGGCCAAAAGATGTTCGATGCAAAAATCAGCGCATTTTGTGAAGTATAAAGTTAACCAATATTTAGCACCAGAATATAGTGTTCTTGCACAATTTTCAGCAAACTGTGGTGTTTGGTCGTGCTCAAATATCATTTATCTTACTAATGTTTAAGATAGAAACTAAAAGGAACGGTCAGTGTTCGTTTTGACGTAGTGACCGACTATTGGTCTTCGTCTGGTCTAAACTTTCTACCACAGAAATGGCATCTGACACCGTAAACAGTCACCATTGTGCCCACATGTTTAAGACTCAGAGGAACTCGGAACACCCGCAGAACAAGTCAGACCTCAGTACTTGTTGTTTAGTTAGTATCAACCCTCAGTACCTTCAGCTTCGTAATGTCAGTAAGCCTTCAGTGTAACCTTCTAGAATGTTCTGCACGGAGAGGTTATCAGTGCACAGATTATGATGGTCAAATTATAATTCACAAGCTATACACTAATAAAAGTTTTACTGTGGTTGACAGTAGCTTACAGTTACAGGTTGCACCGTGTATAATATAAATACAATGCAAAAAGTGGAATAAGTTCGAGGACAACTGGTGAGAGTTCCTGGGTGAAGTTCCGGACGCGGGACGTGTTTTCGCTGCAGTATGGCTGCTACAAGTGTTCTGTAATAGTCCGCGGTCTTGTGGAGTTCGGTGGTCTTTCTGCCCTGTGCGTGTGTGTTTTGGGCCGAGTTTGCTTGTCTATTTATTTTGTGGAATGTGAAGGGAGGGGTGACTATTTTTGTTTGACAGTTGTACAAACTTGACCTGATGTGGTTGAAGGTCGTAAGCACGGCACTTGATTCAGGTTGTAGCCGTGTAAGCATAATGTATGGGAAATTGTAGTGTATGCTCTCGGTAAGGTTGCAGGTAGGACTGGATTATGTTTGTTTGGCAGTATTAGAGGTGCTTCGGATGCGGAGGCAACCGGAAAGAATGGACAGCGTTTCGCGCATTTAATGTCTTTGTTCGGTATGGTCAAAGGTTTCCTGAAAGCAAGCCGTGTTTTTGGGAGCATAAAGTGAGGGTCTCTACGGTAGAATTTGTTCATGGGATCGTTTGCTCCTAGCAGTTGTTATAGAGTAGGGCATTTACAGTTCAGCCGAAGTGTGGCATCTCCAGGTGGTCACAATGAGAGCCGGAGTGGATGAAAATACAATTCTTGCCAACTGTTAACACGCACACCATCAGCTGGAGGAAACGTGTACTTGTCGTACAGTGGTCATAGCTGCCACAGTTTCGTTCGCCGAATGTTTGGGGAGGTAGGTGGATAGCTACGTATTGGAGACGGTAGCTGTCATAACTGATAAGTAAATTCAGTGGTGTCAGTGGACTGTCAACAGTTAATGATGGTTCTAAGTGACCTATTCGTCACTAAATGAGCATTTCAATCGAATATTACAGAAGAAAGCTGTTACCGCCGTATCACAAATCAAGTGATGGTGGCACACTGGATAATTCTACCACTCATATATGACTGGGATATGGGCGTAAGCACACAGACACGGAGGTGGGTACAAATAGTGACGCACGTGCGAACACAGTTAACATTTATGTGGAATCGGCATTGCAGCTGCGACCAACAGAACTGTATAAAACGTTCACAACATCTGTGAACCAGCAACAAATGGCTTAGTTCCAATAGCAGACTACTTACCATAGTAGTAGTCTGTTGACAGATTTGATTCTTGTTTCAATAACATAGACCTTCATAAACTCAGTCATGAATTTGTTAGACATCCAAAAACACTAACTTTGTCCATTGTCACTGATGATTGTTCAAGTATTGGAGGAGGATGTGCAATGAGGCTTTTAGGAGGCTTCCTCAGCTGCAGGCTTAAAAACTATGAGGTCTAGCTTTCCTATTAAACTCAGTGACCAGTGGGTATTCAGACTTTTTCCAGTAAATTCAACACAAACATGTGCAATAAATATCTCTCCCTAGGGGGAATACCCTGATGTTGACTAATGGCAAGAATAACACTAGTGCCAAAGAAAGTTTGGACTGGCTGCTTGTGTACCCGTGCACCTTGAGCTGTCTAGAAAGGTGATGGTTCGTCGAATAATCCTCACCCTGTTAATCACTGAAAACCATCAGTTGGCATACAGACCGTTGTACGGAATCCATGGTTCAATCGAGGACTTGATGTATTCGGTTGCCTGATGACCTGGGCCTATGTCTTTACCGTCTCTTGGTCTTCTCAGTATTTTTGGTAGTGACGATAGTGAACTTCTGATGCAGAAGAAGAAGTTGAAGCCGGGTCCCATTAGCTCAGTGCGATTCAAGGCTATTATGCCAGCCTCACTCGGTTCACTTCTGCTAATGTCCCGATTTCTTTTCCACTCGCAACTCCTACCGGTCTATCGCGAGGTGTTTTCTTCTTTATTTATTTCATTGACTTGTACGTCACCTTTTCTTCCGGGATCTGTCTTTCACACTAAATACCCCTAAAACAGTGCGGCTAGCTACAACCATTTTAATTTCGCACTGCACAGAAGTTTGCAAGATGGACTTGATGAAATTGCATGGGTGCTCACTTTTTCTAAATATCCCCGAATATTACGATGTCTTGTCACCAAGCGTTTGAGGCAAACGATATCAACGTCGCTTTGCTGAATTCTCACCAATCGCTGTTAGTGTCGTTTCACTCACTAGAATTCTTGTTTTGATATAAGCTCTACGGTATTTAGTGATTTCTTTCGGTATTTTCATCGCTAAATCCTGTTCATGAAGATTTAGCGTTTGTGCTTTTGTACTGATGGGCTTAAATAGTTACGCCTTTATGCTTTTGCGCCAACTTGCTGTCGTTCAGCGCTTTTTGCATGTGATTCTCTCCCAAGGTGCAGCAACGTCATTTACATGTTCCCGGTCTATAGTACTACGCACTAGAACTACCACGTCACAATTCCGTAAGCTCTTGTGTTTTCCGATATTTGGTGAATGCCGTTCTAGTGCACGATGTCTATCTCCGTGAATTCGATTCTCCATTACCGACGCAGAATCATACTCTTGTTTAAATCAACCTATTTCTGGAATCCAATATAGATCCATTAATCATGCGCTCAAAGTTTGCCCTCTACCAGCAAGCGTTAGTGCTCGTTTGACCTGATCGCATCGCTTTGCGAAATCTAGCAAATAAGTGGTCCGCCATAAGCAAATGCGGTCACTTTGGGTTACAGCATAGATATTATTAATCGTCCTCTATTATATTTCATTGGTTTATGGAAAGTGTAAGAATGGGTGTAGTGTTTTCGATAGGAAAATCCTGCATGCCTCTGGTGCTATGAAATTTTAAAAGGTTAATCCGTTTCAGTGGAGTTTTTTGCAGGTTAACTGAACGAACCTCACAACACTCGAACGACTTTTAACCACAGTGGATATGAACAAAGTTTTGAGACGTATGCAGAAAGTTTAGGAAAGTTATTTTGAAGGCCACATTTCTTGGAACTCTGTCTTCTACTATTACTTGCAGTTTAGAAGTCCTTGTTGTGCTTTATTAGTTCATGCCTTTAATTTAGCTTCCTCTAGTGAATTATCTTCCGGAGTAACAAAAATGGACATTATACACATTTCCAAGGTTTCTTTTTCTGTGGAAGCACTCAGATAAGCAGAACAGTAACAGTCACACGAGGCTGCTGACCAAGCTAGAACACAATGTATACTGTATAGCTGACAAGACAATACCGATCGTTCCAGAATTGATCCACTGTCCATGGTTAATCTTCTGTAGAGTTCATCTGCGTGACCACTTTAGGATAATCATCGAGGTTTAGGCCACCTTCGATTGCCGACTGAAGAGGCTGCCAACTACGCGGCACCATACTATGATCGGTGAGGAACTATACACATTCACTATAAATTATTGATAACTGGAACACACCGTCCCTTTAGAAGGGTGAATACATATGGGGATATTTGACGTCTTTTTTTTCTGTTGCCACATGTCATGTAGAGTCTTCCTGATTTACGGGCTAAGGGAAGCATATCTATTTTCCAAGCACATTAGGATGGCTTGGAATCAGCTGAGAAGTCGCAATTTCAGGACGGTTTGTAAAACAAACATAATTAGTTCTTCCAGGAAATCGTCATAAGTAATGTTCAGTTAGTAATATAGTTACCGTTAAAAGACAAGCACTGTAGGTATCGCAGGGATTAGTACAGCCTATCCAACTGCAGTCTCCAATTATCCTTTATTTTATGCTATGCCAAATAGTATCACTGCCGTTTATTGCTGATCTTAAGATACTTCATGGTAAAAAATGAAGAATCACATTCTTTCCAGGTTTCTGTGGTCTCTTACTTATTACTCACATTCTGTACAATAGGGGAGCGTCAAACCTGGTTTTGGTTAGAAATAACTTACTAGCAGATACCAGTCGCTAGTTGTTATTAGTGTGGAAAGAGTGTAATTAAACTTACCTGCCATTTCGCTCAAGGGTGAAAAGAGAGTTACATTCAATTTTTTGAACGTTCCGATTAGTTTAAATGCGTTTTTTGCTAGTTGTTTAGGTATTCTCCTCATTCCATTTCTCGCCCATCTCAATATCTTCAAGAAAATTTAAATTCATCACTATTGATCATGAGAAACATCTAAGTTTCGACCACGTGGTGATAACAACTGGACTACAATACCACATTTGCTGTCCGGGGACGGATGACAATATAAAAGAACCGATCCCCTACGAAACCCCATTCAGAAGAACTCGTCGATTCTCGCGTGAGTGACTTGTTATGTATTAAAGTGTCATGTACATCCTTCTTCTCCCTATGTTTAGTGTTGAAAAGAAATTCATAGCTTAACATTGCTGCTTCATTGTAGTAAAACAACACCAAATTAATTGGAGGATAGACAAGATATGCAAATAAGCTCGAAATGGCAGATAAATGAGGTCCACGGCTGGCATACCATCATCATTTGAGACAACTTCAAATTGTTTATTCAGCAAAAAATTCGTTTATTTAGGTTCCGTAAACGAAGACATCACAATGCTCGGTTTGCTGGTAATGACGATATAAAATCACCGTAAGAAATCAAATAAGTCATCGTAGACCAAAAAGCATTGTCGTTTGGAGTTAAGGTGCACCATTAAGGAACACAAGTTTTGGTGAATCAAAACTGTATGGATTATCTCCTAATGGGTGGAATCCATGCCTTCGGTAACAGGTGCCAGAATGTTCCACTCTAATGGGCGTTCCTCATAATAGTCACTTCAGGATATCGATTAAGCGCTTGATTTGTAGGAAAAACGTCTGTTCTATGCTAGTTTGTGAGCCGTAATTAACAGTAAGTGTCGATAGACATGATCCTTGAGAAGAACACATCTACAAATTTCCTGTATGAAAATGGGCATCAAGGGAAAATTGGCCATCTGACGAAAAGGTTTGTTGTAAGTGACAAGTGACCAAAAAGATCCTTTCAGAAGCTTGCGAAAGCCCTGTCATATAATTGCCTAATGGGTGGAATTATATACCATGCGGTTTTCTTATGTTCGTGCCTGCAGCTAGATGGCGGTCACATGTGCCCTTAAATCACTTGTGTATGGTAAAGTCATCCTCACGGTATCTTTTTCTCACGAGGATAGACCAAATGAAGGAATACTGAGTGTCCGAATTATCTCCACAATCCCACTTGTGACTACCACAGAATCCAGGACAGTACAAAAATACCATACCCAGGATACTGAAGTAAGCTATACGACAGTAATATTAACTAGCTCTTTGATAGGCTCAAACCCTTAGTAAGAACTAATGTATTCGTGTTTGGGGAGTTCATGCTCAAAATTATTAGTACACTTGGTGACCTTTAAAATATTACGCAGGAACGTTACTGGGATAAATGGTTTAGAAGTTATGACGGTGCTGTCGGGAAACTGAACCACTTGCCCGCTTCGACAATAAATTACTCTAATGCAGGTCTTAAACGGCTTCGTGCATATGGGTTATAAGAGTCTTGAGAAAACAGCTACGAATAGTCATTAGGTTTCTCCCAGAAACTCGTACTCACCATGTGGTTTAAGAGGCTTTCAGGAACAACCAATCCTACCTTCGTATCAAGATGCGATGTAGAAGAAATCAGAACAGCACTTAAATAACCAATTTCTCGGCTGATTGCGGTTGTTTCGTTCATTTAGTCTGATTCTACGGTACTTGTTGATTATATCCTGTTGATTCAGGCAGCCGATGAGATGCGTTAATTTTTTGGTTTCTGTATGAATGATAAGGATAACTCCCCGCTAATGTCCAGGTGCGCTTGCTTGACATCTAAAAGACATGATTTACACGACGCTTCACCTAAAGTACCCGGGTATATAGTAGCCTTTCCACAGTTAACACTTTTCTTACACATCTGTGTGGATGTGCACTGAATCGACAGAGAAAGACTGGTCTTGCCTCTACTGTATAAAGGCCTTCTAACACGACCAAACTCGCCCGTTTCGAGAATGAGCGCTATACATCTGACTTGATTGACCGTTTGGATCACCTCGATTTTACCGGGCTTTGCTGACGAAGACAGTGCAACATAGCATCATGCACTCATTGAGACAAGCCTGACTAGCTTAGACCGCAGACTGCCATTTTGACGAACCGGCTTCGGACTCTGCATAGGTTCCCTCAAAGTGGCTGCCACCTACCAGACAAGCAGTAGAATATCGTTTCGGAGCTAAAGATCATGAAAGCTGTTCTTTATGTCGAATTAAACGTTCGCTTGTTTAAGCCTTTCAAAGAAAATTTTGATCTCATCTTTTCTTGTTGCGGAATGAGAAGGTTTATGTAGGTAGTAGATTTATCTTGTTGCATTTTGCGTGCTTTAATTGAATGTGGTTGGTACACCTTATAAACTTCACTAAATCCACCTTGATTTCGGGGAGAATACGAAGTCTGGCAACCGTATACCGCCAGGCTCATGGGTTTTCCAATCGGACACTGTGTACCCAAGGTTTTGTGTTCACCTGCTCAAAAACATCTAACTTTCTCCTCTCGTAGACCGTGACGTATCGACCGCTTCTGTAAACTGGTTGTGACAGTGACCTAATTTCACAAATCCTGCACTGTCCTTGTTTTGCAGCTGGCTTCACAGCTGGTGAATGGGAAAGAAAACTTTACCAAAATAGAAGACGAAATGAGAGACAAGGTGAAACGACTACTGTCACGGGTGCCTTAAGCATATTGCATACATTAAGTACAAGACTTCGGAATAAAGCCACTTTGGACCTCTAGCATGTTCTGCTGAACCTAAAGAGAAAACTTCGTTTACAGATACTTGGATAAGTAACTTCCACTTTTGGGGTGTACCGACGCTTGGAGATTCAAGGCCAGTTTTTGTGGAATGTTTGTAGAATTCTTGTTTACCGCCATATTATTGAACTTGAAGTTGTTAGTCTATTTGTGGATGGAGCGTATCCTACAAACACCTAGCACATTTCATGTTGGCGGTTGCATAAAATTTCACCTGGCTAGTTAGAACAAACAACTTTTTTGAGTCTACTCAGGGCTTTGTAGGATGAGTTTCATGAACTTAAATTGTAATTTGGTGGATGTAAAATATTCACCGAAAATTTCTTGCAAGCAACCAACCACTGAAGTTTAAATGAAGGTGCATTAAAACTTAGACGGAGAGTTAAGATGCCAGTAAGCTTTCCTTTTCATATGGTGCTTCAGTGAAGGTTAACTGCTGTTTTAACTTGCTAGACAACATGTGATCCTTGAGGTAGTTCAAGGTATTGATTCGTTCCATGTCATATTTTTGTGCACCATCTCATTGTGCCGCCCAACTGCAGAGTTTGTCTGACGTGATTTCACTGCGAGATGAGCGAAACTCAGCCGTAGATTTTGTCACGACGCTACTAGTATCAATGGCTATCGGTTCTGCTGGACTGAAAGCTCTTGAAGTCCATTACCTTAGATCAGCAGCGAAGCTATCGCGGATTCGCGCACTTACTCTACCAGACCCAAATTTTATTGTTTAATCATCATCATCATCATCATTGTCAGCTGTAAGAACCGCGTACTTGTCGTACAGTGGTGGTAGCTGCCACAGTTTCGTTCACCGATGATTTGGGGAGGTGGGGGAGGTAGCTGCGCATTGGAGGCGGGAGCTGATAAATTGGTGCGTAAATACAGCACTGTCAGTGGACGAATTTGTGGATCACAGATGGTCACGTTTAACGACTGGAGGCAAGACCAGCACAAATCCAAATGTTAATCTTATTTGCAGGAACAGATACCGTAGGCAGATTGAGGACGAAAACGGTCATATCTTTAGTTGATCTTGATTGTTTATCTCAGCTGACTTCCGCGACTTCAATGCTAACTCCGATTTGGGTTTCTACTGAGGGATTTCATCACTAACTAGTCATCCTGCTTACAAACGATATGAGCAACCCATTGCCGAAGACATCTCATTACACACACTACTATTTGTAGGTGGAAACTACGTTACCAAACTACCCTGTTGGACACCTTATCGGTGCGTCGTGTTTTCAGAATAATTCTAAGTTACCAGTGATCGAAAGCCTCTAACTTCCTGCTGCCTTCGATTTGTAGTGGCCTGTTGTTGCACTCATACAAAAGAGCAGAACAAACAGCGACCTGTTGCACCCAGATTTGTCCTACGGGTAATCTTAGCTCCTTGCCAGAGGGTATTATTTAAGTGGAGGAGAGCTACTCCGGCAATATCCATGTGAGTCTTAATTTTGTCTTTGGCCCGACAGCTGTGATGAATTTTAGAGCCGGATTTTATATATTCGCGGGTTTGTTTTAAAGCCGGTTCAGCCGGCGATCAGTTGGCGAAGGATGTTTTGGTGAGGTTGATTTCGAGTCCCAGTAAATCGGGTAATTATCTGCCAGTCCATGTAAGATCTTCAGGCTCCCAACAAACAAAGGACATCGCCGACGCATTTGATATAGAACCACGACTACTCGGCAAAATTCTCACGCCTTCGTAGTCCTCAAGTGAGCAACCCGGATACTTTAGAGGTCTTGTTTAAAGAGGACTGAAGATAGAGGACAAATGAATGCTAGGTGAATCAAAGCCTGTAGAATTGTCACAATACGTGTAAGCTTAGACTCTGGTTCCAAAGTTCTACGATCGAATCATGATAAGAAGTTTGTGTGGTGTTCATCAGGCAGCAGAATATTTTGTAACACGACACGACCATTCAAGGCAAAAGCGATATTCTATTATAAGGCATGGGATAAATGTAATTTCTGCACACTAGGACAAAATCAGTGTTTTCGTATTTATTGGAGATATCATGAAGATCTTGACTGTCCTTTTGATTGGGCTGAGATTCCAATAGTTGTCACACACCGACTTGTCATCATTTTCGAGAAGAAACTAGGAGTGAAATGCGCCAATCTTCTTAACTGAACCGAAGATATAATGGAAAGGACTGTGAATTGCCGCTTTGCTACTTTTGACTAGTATCCCTTTTCCAGAGATTTCCATAACCTTTTACCTGCTGACCCAGTAAAATTGATGTTGTTCCGTCATCGAGTTCATAAATGTGAACTCTGGAAATCCGTCCAAAGGACGATTAGGCATCTGACGGAACTGTCCTGCCGCCAAGGGACCAACCGTGAAGATCAGGATGACATCCAGTGCTGCACTTCGTGGGAGAGACTCAGGGGATGTACTCCGGATGAAACCGAAAAACTTCCAAAAAGCATCCGGATTTGCACTTGTTCCCATGTTATCAGCATCTCGGTCTGATAGCGAGGGTGGTCGTTTTGGGTGGAACGGGTTGTCTATACTTTTAGATGGCCACATATGAGTGGGCTTAGTAGGTATGCTTCCCAGACTTGAGCAGAAAGATTTATTGCACGGCGGTGTTTCTAAATATCCTCTTTACTTGGTATCAGCGATGGGATTATCACGGAATAGGAACATTGCGAGCTGAACGAGCATGGCTACATTCAGTTTAACGTGTTGGTTAGCCGTCTTGGTACGAAGTAACCATGAACGTAAATTGCGATTCGGTTAAACCCATCAATCCATGTTGCAGCGATTGGTTGGTTAGAGGCGCCCTGGTGTGTATGAGGTGATAATTTAAAAGTACACGTTGCCCGATGTGAATGGATAGTGCTTCAAATCTTCACCTCAGACTACCTCGATGTTCATGACCGGTCCATTGTCTGTATACATTTTTTGCGAACAGCGCAGTGGTTGCGGCCTGAGCTAGAATAAAACAGCTGTTCACTGGCTCGATGATTACGACTAAGATTTCGGTCAAAACCTTTTAAACTTCGGACTGGGTGTGACCTATCAGTGTGGACGCTGGCAGAATTACTTCTGAATAATGCAGACCTTCAACATGCTTTATCGGTAACTATCGATTTTCTAACAATCTAAGGTCATGAGTGAGCCTGAGGCACACATGATATTCGGCTTATTCGCACGATGGCAGAGTACTGTACTTACTGTGGAAACACGTGTGACTACGGTTATTCCGCAATAAATTCTTGGTTTTGGATGGGTAGAACTCGGTTTAGTTCAGCCCTATAAGCTAACAGGATGAGGTCCAGCTCACAAAGTTGTTCTGTGATTCTAACTTAACTACTAGCGGATTTTGTTGGCATAGATGACCCAGGTAGTAAGAAGGTGAGCCGTAAAAATTTCTCCCATCAAGAATTTTCCTGGACGGAGGTTTCTTACAAAGAAGCGCCTCACAAGCTTCAAAGTGGAAAATCAACACTCGCTTCTTCTATCACAAAACTGCCGCTGTTGAGCAAATGTGATGCTAACATTGCTACTTTCAAAGGTGACAAAGTTCCACTACCTACTGATCGAGTGCGGATCAACCTCGAGAAAAGGTATAGTTGAAAACGGTTCAGGGTCAGTGTGCAGACTAATAGCTGCATTGGCATTCCACTCATACGTCATCTATCACTTCGGCGTGTATTTTTAACCAAATTAAAGCATGTGAAAATGCTGTATCATATGGGCCAAACTGTAGAAGAAAATGATAGCTTCCATGATTCTATATCTCACTCTTTTTTTGGTAGTTCCAGCCGTCCCTCCGCGTTATATTTTCACCCACTTTACACACAAAATCCTCATTAGTAATGGACTGTTAGTGGAATGTTCACACGCGTCCTTTCGCGTTACTCTGCACTAAAATTGCACGAACTGGACTTACTTAGAAAGCACGAATAAAATGAAAAACAAAAGGACATTTCACATGCTGACTTTGGCATTTTTCGAGGTTATGCAGGAGCTTCAGTTGTTCAAGCTCAAATTTATTTGTACATTACTTCGCATTTTCTAAGAAAGTCCTTTAATTACAAATTTTATCCGGTTTAATTTTCCTTAAAACAGTCAACTACCCGACAGCTTTAAGACCAAAAAACCTGTTTCTGATCAACGATTGGGTGGATGCCTCCAACGTGGTGGATTGGGTTCGCACAAAATACCTAACCAACCTGAGTACGGATGAACTCAATGTGCCTGAATGGAAAAAGAAAAGAGTGGAATATTTGAAGCCCAGTTATTCCGATAATGAGGACAGCCGCAGAACCGATATAGAAGATCTGGAGGGATGCCTCAATGAAAAGAACAAAATTATTGTTTACGGATACAATCTGGACTGCTATACTTGTGTTGAAGCATTATTGGAGTGTGGTGTACCTGGTGGGCTTATCCTGATGGTGCAGCCTCCAAGACTCGAGGGCGAAGTAAGTTGAGCTTCTTCGGGCATGTAACACAAACTGCAGTATACAAACCTAAGGGTTACATAAAAAGCCTTTATGATACCTCCGTAAATAGCATGTGGCAAATAGAATACCCCAGTTCGCTCAAGAGTACAACAAAATAGCGGACATCTGTAAAGACATAAGTAATCAAGTAAAACACGATGAGCTTTGCATACGAACCTGACAGCAAGTTGGAAGAAGCACGTAAGCTTTTACATATAAATAGTCTTGCAGTACTAGGCTGATAATCGCAAGTGCGACCATTCCCAAACGAGGCTCATTATGTCACAATCTGATCAAAATAGGAAGACTGCAAATGCTGCATAATGTTTGATGGTTGAATTCCTTCAAGCAAGGCTTTTCCCAAAGGCAAAGAAATCAGTAGATTGCTTTGCAGTTAGGAAGTTGTTGAGAAGATGAAAAGTATAATCTATCCGGTTAGAAACAATAAAATGGACCCAGGAACCCAACCATTTGCGTTTAGTTTCCTGATCACACCCTCGACACCAAGCGGGCCACCACTAATTTCCGTGCGCTTCACAAATTTTGCGGTTATGAAGTCCGCAGTCACCTTTTAATTGATGTTAAAAAATGTATATCGGGCTTCCTAATCGGTTTTTTCATCCACTGTCATTAAACAATAAGACGCCCGTTTTTTTCGAATATCGCTGACCATGTGTTGCATAATCGATAAGGTGTACGTTTTCTACTTTGATCGATATGTTTCACATCGCATGTCTTCGTCGATTGCGGGCAGGCAGAAGACGGCTTGCCGTGATCTGTCCCTGATGATTGACAATCGATCTTTCTAACAGCTTGCTTTCCATATGTCCATTATTCCGGCTAACAGAAACTGCCCTTTGAAGACAGAAAAGTGTCGTCCGCGGTCGAAGTGGAACTTGGCAGGGCGGAAGTTCGTGTGCTTCATGGCTGTACTCTCCTTGAGTGGGATAAAAATGACCCACCTAACATAGAGGAACTCTGTGAAGTGACCTTTGTCTCGAACAAGGAGACTTTGACGATAAAGTGCAAAGTAGGTTGAAAAATGAAGTAATAATGCTGTGCGCATAATTTTTCCTTTGGAGAACAGAGGTTACCGACAAATCCTCAGATAATCTTATATCACAGACCTTGCTAGGGTTATTGAGTAGCCTTAGGGAATGCCGCTGTTGTGTCGAGTGAAAGCAAGCAAAACTGGTTGGCTTGGTAGGCAAGATCCGATGAACTCTACTCCTCTTGGAATACCAGATAGCTTGGGTTTTTGAGAACTAGTCACAACCGCTTTACAATGAAGGACAAATAATACTGCAGCGCAATTTTTGGGTTCTATATTGGACGACTGATATTACCAGATCAATAAGTTATCAATAAGTTACTATCCATTTCTCTTCAGATGATCATGTTCCAGTAAATTTACATGACAGTAGGTTTGAAGTAACTTGGTGAGATGGTACAGGATGGCGAGTGTGGTGCGCATTACTGACGATTTCAAGGAAAGATAAGGCATCCGTACAGTGCTTTTTGACATTTTACCGTAGACTGACCTTACTTGCGTAAGATAAGAATTTCCGAACCTCTTCTTCAAATTATAAAGATTTGAGAAATGTTCACCTCTCAAACTATCCGTCTGCTTAAAGATGACTACGCAGTTGTGCTGGACCAAATTAGGAGAATATCAGCTGCTCCTCAATAAAAAGGAAGAGAGATATTCATACACGGAGTGTAGAAAGGAAAACGGGTATCTTCAACGGCAATTTTATTCTGCTGGGATATCACCGTTATGCATCCCAACGACAATGATACAGAAATATCCGGGTCACAACCTCGCAGTAATTCGTGACTCAGCGTATGCTCACACACACTTAGACGGATGTTTGTTGTAACCACCCGCTGCGAATGATAAGTTCATACATGATGTGTATATGTAGAAAGTTTATCGCATACCTACTAGCTCCAACAATTTTTTTCTTAGGAAAAACTCTAACTCACGAGTCTGGACCTCAGGTTCCAGTCAGTCATATCAAAAACTGAAGGACTTCTGACTTCCTTCTTCCTACGTCAACACAACAACGATTATGATAAAGGTTACCATCCTAATAAAAACGTCGTCACTTTAAAAGTGTCAAAGAGAATTCCAAAGAGAATTCCGCCGCAAAAAATCCCAGGCGCTGCGTTTATTTACCCGGCTGCTGCAGAAAATTTTTAGTAGAATTTCTACCAGTTCCGGTGAGAAACCCCAAACAGTTAATGCATGATCGGGTGCGGCACGTCTGACACTTTGCATCGCACGGAGCATATAGTAGAATAATATGCCTAAATGGAACTTTTCTAGTAAGCGTGACTTTCCACCAAGTGAATCTCAGCCACCGAGGGTGATACAAAAATGTCATGTTCTAATTACCTAAATCTTAATTGCTTCTCATGCCGTTTTTCACCTGTTCCCAGTGGTCGAAATGTGATTCGCCGTCCTAATTTTCGCATGAAACTTTGTTATATATCCCCAAAGTGATGGCAGAATCTGGTATGCCTGACCTACAGTTTCAGGACTGGCCGAAAGAAGTAGTGGCCACAACGAGCTAAGAGTTGGAAGAATCGGAGGCATTTCGAAATTGTGAGAAACACGGCTAAGTGGTCCAGTCCAGGTCCCGTCGTTTGCTTTGGTGGGCCGGAGGCCTGGAAGAACAACTCATTTTTTCTGAGGTGCCCAACTTAACGATCAATGCAACACCAGCTTAGCCGTTACTTAATTTCAATCAAAGATGCTCACGTAAAATAAAGCTGAGGAGGAAAAAACAGTCGGTCTTGACTGGCTTTCATCTGCCTTGTCTAAGGCTGGAGCAGGGCCTGTTAGCAGCCCAATAAAATTCCTGCAGAGCATTTAGAAGGCAAATGAACTGACAGAGAAATGACAGGGATCTGCTGTTTTGCCTGTTTTTGAACGTGGGGATCACTGGAGTGTCATTTCTGTCTCTGTCGCTTCAAAATCGCCCACAGTTATCATCCGACACAGGCTTGCCAGCACTTGGAAGAAGCAGGGGCTTGAGAATTTAGCGGGGTTCCGTCCGCGCAGTGGATGCATCAGTCACACAGTTACTTGGCGAAACCTTTCCAAATACCGCCATACATATAGAAGGCCAACAGGTACTACCGTCTCAGACCTAAGTTCAGCTTTCGGTCTGGCTGATTGGTATGCTCTGTGATAATATGTATGCTTGAAAGATTTTCCGAACACTTCCATTACACTTCTGCAATCCTTGTACTCCAACACCTGTGGGCATATGGAAGCCTATGGGTCGTGTGAATCTATCAAAGGATCTTAGAGATATTGATGTGTGTCGTCTGAGAGGTTGGAGTATCAGAGGCCTATCACACCAGTGGTTCGAGGTACCCACCGACATTGTGGTGTTCTGCAACAGATGGTGATGCTTTATCACCGCTGTTTGTGTTCATTTATTTTCCATACCCGTTGGACCCTACACTACCTACTGGGGCGACCCGAATAACCCCATATATGTACAGGACTACTCGTTTTCGAACAAAAATAAACGAATACATGATAAATTGTGCATTCGAAACAACTGAGATCACTGCCTGACCTTGAATGACTGCTTGACCGTACAATACATAAACACGATCGTGCAATCTATGACATGAGATAAGACGAAATTGAATTGAATTGTCCAAGCTGCCAGTAGCATCAAATTACTTTCGAAGCCACAGAGAAAAATCGAAGTCGATGGCATGGCGCAAACAAAGATTACCGTATGAGGAAGGAGCAAAACAAAGCAAGTAAAAAGGGTGCCAGAATGTTCTTTCAAAAGAGAAGACAAAACCAGTAGTGGCATACAGCATGTTCAAAAAGGTCATTCCAAATTCACCTTGTTACGCAACCTTCCAATGCTAATATTTTTCCTTTCGATTATGCACTGTACCTTATTTCTTTGCGCTGTGTGATAATACTCAAAAGATCAGCAAACAGATCCGAGAATCCATGAAAGGTGACAATATCTAAGTGCAGCCTATGTGTTGAAAAAAAAAAATCAGCAGGTCGTACGACCGATCGGTAGATCACTAAAACTGTCTGGAAATATATACTACTTACTTTTTAAAATTCACTGTCGCAGCTTACGTCAAACACTAAAGTATCATCTCATCACTGCGTATTCGCGTGTTCGTTATCATCATGGATGACCTTGAAGCTGTCTATCACATAATCTTCGTTCCTTTGCGCGTGTCATGTCGCTTCAGTACGCCTAACATGACTTAAGTAGATCTTACAAGGAAATGCATATAAGATGTTTCCATTATTGCATATAGGAGGAAAGGTACTTCTTTATCCGAACAAAATGGTGTTGTGGTGCAGAAATGGAGTTACCAGTGAGACGGGTAAAATACCGCGGGATACATATTTGTTAGCATTTGTACGCTTTTCACACAAATCCGAAAAATCTCTTGTCTTGCTACATCCTATGTACTTTCCCAAACCGGAAAAGTTCATGAATTTCTTTTGCTTGTTTTCACGACATGGCGCTTATGTGCCCCGATTTCCCGGTTCCCGAAATGATCGGTATCCTGCTTCACAACAGAGGAGGCGAACAGGAGATGAACAGACTATGAGCCTCGTAGGCAAATTAAGTTTAGTATGTGTACCTGGAGGACCAAATGGGGTTTTCAAGAGAAAAAGTCTTATTGATTTTCTTCGGATAGATAGAGAAAATGACTGCGTAATATATTTACGAAAAGCCAGCGAAAGTATTTCGATCTTTCACTTCTACTATGACCAAAATAAGTGTAATTTTTTTAAATGACAGATCCGGATAATATTGCACTTGTGTGGTCAGTATGGTCACACGATCGACCCAGGGTTAAAACTGTAAACTGGTGACTGCGCGTACATTTCATTCGCACTGATCAACAGCCAGTCATTCGCACTAATTTTTCGCCACTAACATAGCTGGTTATGTACGAATGAAGGAAGATCACTTGACTGGCTGCTTCAAAGCCATCCACTCTGATCTGTTAATGGTAGTGTCAAGCAATTGGACAGGGACAAGAGCTCGTAATCAGACCAAGCAAGATGCATTTCCATATCACCCTCTTTTGCCAAAATCGCTCGGTGGAAAGTCGCGCTTATTAAGGACTTTCACTCGGGCACATCCACTTACCAGACACTATGCTTGCAGTGCGAACTCTCAGTCGTACGACAGCATCACATCAGGTGTCAGCTGTGGGCGATTTTCTTACACTCTGCAGAGCCTTGAGATGGATTGTTAGTAGTTTAACTCTGATCTGGCTTTGAGGAATGGCTATGCTGATGGGCTTGAAAACGTACCCCTTGATTCTAATTTGCGTGTACTTCTTTAGAAAGAAGCCAAAGAACTCCTTTGAAACTCCTCTGGTCATTAGTTTGTTCACTGCGATGGACAGTCTGATTGCAAGCTTTTCACCACCGACCACAGTGATTTTAATATTGCGCTGTTACGGTGCGGAGTTGAGCGTAGCGATGGGTCAGTGGTTGTGCCAATAGTAAACCCTTTTCTGTTCCGATGCTAGCAGAATTTCCAGTAGTAACCATTAGTTATTTTATTATGTCAAGTGTTTTCCACATGATGTGATACGTGTCGGACTTGTTCTTGGGGCCATGCCTCAACATATTCTGGTCTTTGAATTCGTCTTGCATTCACGAATTCTACCATGAACAGTGCATTGATTTTTAAGATAAACAATGGTTTTGCTCCTATGCTGTGAATGTCTTCATCATGCAGACAATGACTTTCCAATAGATATTTCGTCCAGGAAGTGTCGAACTTACAACCTCCCGGGTAGTAGATGGAGGATGAACAGTTCGACCACTACCGGCTGATCGCCAGTGTGATATCGGTTAGACAGAATATGGCGACATTCATTCCTCAGTCACGGAATTTACCTCATGTGGTCACGTGTTGACTTGTTCCTCGAGCAACAACTTCTTAGATGAAAAGGTTGCTCTTGTGTGTGTATGTGATATTTTTCCGTCTGAGTTCCTTTAAATTTGTTGATAGTACGATGACTGAAATGAGCTCTGCTGATGACTCCCAATAGGAATGAAACAACCGCCCGGTATTTCTCCGGCTTTCGGATAAACAGATTTCATTATTAAGGTAAAATCCCGATTGAAATTTCTAAATCTTCTCATACTGTCGACACATTGGCTTGGAAGGAATTAAGCTCAGATCATCGATCCAGTCAGAGTAACAAAGAGCTCCTTACTTAAGATAAGACAGCTAGAGACAGTTACTTACTCTAAACCAGGGCGGACGGGTTATTCTTTTTTTAAAGACAAATTAAGTGCCCAAATGATTAGTCCATATATATGTGTAAACATAGCGAGTCATTATGGCGCTTTGTTTCTATCCGTAAGTAAAAAATCACGAAGAACTCGATCCTCATCGTACTGTGCCACGTCTTTCTTCAGTCGTTGTTCCCACACCCAATTTGTAACACTCAACGGCATGGTGTTGATCTGATATCTGAAAAGCGTCAGATTTACAACCGTTCTTAGTCTTTTGGTGCATTTATATATTGAACATCAGACTTCATATTTCGAGTTCTTTGCATCTTTGCATCTTAGGCGCTGTTTTGCTTCTATGAGAAAACTGTGGACTATGATTTATTCATGGGTGAGTTCCACCTTCATAATAGTTTTTTATTCCACATAGATGTGTAATGTTTCAGGCGCCAACTTTTCGAATGAGAACCCCTCCAACAACGAAAAATGCAAAGACCTACCAATTTTTGAGACGGGTTCATGCATCGATCGATTTTAGATGTGCTAATAATTGGTCCTGTCGACTCTTCGCGACCATTCGACCAGTTCACGTAAAATTGTCCTTCACTGTCTTGTGAAGTACATGACTACCTCTTGACCATTTGTGGTTACTTGCACGCGAAATTTTTTAGAAAGGAAACGATATGGCTTTGCACCAAAATGATATATTCTGGCATCGTTTTTCTCAACAAAGAACGTTTTCACGAATGCCTGCGTAGGAATGTGCTGTCATCCTATGTTAATCAATAGAGGTCCAAGCTCTATGAAAACCGTGTAACAAACGAAAGGTGGCGCAATCAAACGACCCAGCTCAGTGGACAAATCAAAGATCATGGTAACTGGGCTATGAATATTCCCATCAACAGCTAGCGGTCTAACAAGCTGAAACATTTTTCTTTAAACTGGTCAAAATTTCACTACAGGTTACTGGAGGAAAAGATACCTACCCGTAAGCTGTAATAATTTCTGCCAATCGATATAAATGTTAAAATATTCAGATCCTTAAGATCTAGATACGTTGATTGCCCTAATTCATTGAACTATCGAATTGATGAAGCGACTTTGGGGCTAGTATATGCACACTGTGTTAGCTGCACTTCTTGTAACACGTGAACTGAAATTTCTCATTCTATTCATGTGAACCAGTAGCATAGGTGGTTGATGTCATTCGATGTCGCAAGTTGAAATAACCGTTAGTAGGTTCTTTTCCCCATGCACGAACGGTTGCTCCTCTAAACCAGTTAGATTGGGCTAGTTCGCTGGCTTTTTCAGTATATATAAAGGTGCCTGTATAACCTGTGGTATGGATGCATGTTTATGAGCGAGTCATTTTGGGGGAGGATATTCTGTCGCGAGAACTAAAGCTCGCAGCTGCACTCCATATTAAAGAGCAGCTTTATTCATCAATCTTCTTAGTACGCTGAGCCACAGCAGACGACGTGGAAGTGATGGTGAACTGACGGTTTTGGAATAAATTTTGAGCCCATGCAGTTGCACATTTTGCGTATAAAATCATCCTTATCCATCACTACGGATGATTTGTTGATTTCACTACTGTAACAGCAGTGAAAACTTGCGAGTTTTGCATCAAAATCTCTTCACAGGTGGTTGATAATCACTTTCAGCCGTATCTTGTTGGAACGCAAGGCAGAATTCCATCAATAATGCGCTACTAGTGACCATTCAGTAAATTGGAAGTTTTTCAGTATCAAAGAATTGCGCATATTGAAGTTATTACGAAGATTTTCCGACGAATTCAGATTATTTCACTTTATATCCGGGGTTCTACGAATGGAATGTTACTGAGTACCTCCAAAAAAACATTCAACTCCTCATCAAACACTAATGTAGTTTTAATGGGAGACCATCATAAACCAGGAATTCAGCTGAATTCAGTTTAGTCTCCCTTTAAAAAAGAACTAGCATATAAAGGAGAGCAGTTTGTGAATTTCGTCAAATTTGGGTTCAAGTAAAACATAAGGTTGGTGGATATTCGGGAACTGTGCCCACCTGACGAGCCTCAAGAAAGGAGAAACCGGTCGTGGGCTGTTGAATAGTTTTCAGCAACCGTATGAGTAGCATGTTGCGTCTAGATACTTCATATGTATAATAATCGTGCAGTTTTATTTGAAGTATGAGTTCGGATATTAGGATATTGAAAGTAGCTTAATACTACTGTTGGTAAAAAACCACCAGATTCACTGGGCGCCGCACACTTACCAGCCACTTTCAAAATGACCGTTTCGCTGCAGTGAAATACCATTGCATCTATTGGTTGAGCTTCAGAATAGCTAATGAATACAATGACCTCAAGAAACAATAATAGTGGATAATAAATACTTTTTACGCGGTACCCTTTTGGTGCATTGCTGCCATGTAACACGAAGGAAATACGGGGCTAAGATACTGCCAGATTGCGCAAACCTAGACAGTAGCAATCTGAAAGCCAGTGTTGCTATCGAACCACGAATTTTAGCGGCCCTAACCGCTGAGCGGTTTCGAGCTCGACTGCCACAAAAAGCAAACGGCACTTCGCATTTCATAACAGCGTCAGCTGTGTCGCACTATGGGTTTGACGGAACGTTGCGTTTAATGTGCTCCAATATTTGAGGAGTATGTTAGACAAGCTTGGGAATGCACCTCTTTGATGTCGCACATTGTGCTCTTGGTTTTAATGAAGTGATTCTTTTGCTTTTGCACTTTTACCATGGTGTCTCTTCTGCAGTTTGTTTAAAAATAAGAGTAGATCAAAATAAATACTTTACCATCCTCTGTACCGATGTATTAACTAAATGAACGTGCATAGTGAACGCCCTCTCCCGTCAGTCGGGTCTGAACACGAACAATTCACCAAATGGACTACTAAGAATTACAAATCAAAAATGGGTTGATTTTTTTCAACTTTTAACCCGTCACTCGGGAAACGTATCGTGTCAACGGTTCGTATGCTTGTGGAGATTGACGTAGGTTAAATTGGGCCAGTTTAACAGTGCAAAGTTCCAGTCAACAGCTTCCCATTTTATTTCCGTACTGTACAAATCGGTTTCGAATTGTGGTAAAGTGGATTTTGATAGGAAGCAAATGAGTGGGAAATATTTGTTATCAAATTTACTCGTACGTTTTAACTGTTTGTTATTTAGTTCGTCTTTATTAACCGCACTTTACAGTGTCTAAATTAGCTTTTAACAGGTGGTACAACACTATACAGAACATGATGTGATTGACTGTGGCTATTGCAACCCACTCGGTTGACTGAAATCAATCTAGGGGCACAACAATCATTCTACTCCGTGACTAGATGGTTAAAGTGGCAACCACCGAGATCATTGCAGTCTCAGTTTTGAGTCCAACACCTTCTGCACAGGCTCGAGCTTTCCAAATGTTCTTTATCACTGTTTAACACCATGAATAAATAAATATGACCTCTGGGTGCGTTCAAAGGCAGAGAAATTCCGAAGGGTATTGGTTGTGCTTAGTTCAATGAGGACGCAAATTATGTGCAAGCTACTTACTCTCAAATAATTCAGGCGCACTACAGCCCAAAAACAATGAACTTTTTGTCGGAAGACCTTCCTAGGAGACAAGCAATATAAGTAAACTTTAATTCACTTACTTCATATGTGACCTAAAAAGGGAAGTTTCTGATGTAGCCCAGCAGGGACTTTGAGGAAGTTATTCGAGCACGGGGCACAGGCACAGACAGGCACACACCTATCAAGATCCAAGACTTTGTGCACACAATGGTAGCGACTGCACCTCAGCCAGTAATGTTTTACTGCATACAAGGTATGGAGTGACATAGGTTCTCCAGTGAATCTTGTGTACTTAGTTATACGGTAAGTGCAAGCCAAGTAAAACCTGCGAAGTAGTTCGTTTTCTTTGCTTGTTCATTTGTTGATTTCCCACCAAGATTCATGAACTGATACCAACAGAACCCAAAGAACGCGGAGATAGGCTAACCCACTGAGATGTATTCTGAGCCGCAAATCATTCTGCTAATCCCAACTATTTTGATGTGGGGACGAGTTAATTCTAATGTTTTCTACAATCCTGCTTCTGTATTTAGGATGGACAGCAAGCATAGTGCTGAATCCCTGCCAATTTTCTTTCAATCATTATCCTTCTTACAGGTCACAAGTTATCCGAATTTGTTCACAAAATCTCTCATTCACAAGCAGTCACAGGATAGAAGCGGTTGCACAAATCGGACGGAAGTGTTTTATGTCCCTAACCCCACGTAGTCTACACAGTTGCTCAACCAGCGGTTGCTACTAGTCACAGTCGTGGGTAGCCGATACCCTAAAAAACTGCAACCAGTTTATTTTCAAACATCCGAAGTCCGCTCGCTGTTGGTGGCACCAAAATGTTTTCCATGTTTAACTGGGTTCATTTAAAACATGCAGTGAGGTGCGTTTACTTAGTGTCTCAATTCATGTTGTATACTGGATGTGAGTAAGTAAAAAGATAAAACCTTGTTTCTGGCTGTCTGGCAGAATGGATCATCTGACTCGTCATCATGGGATTGTCGAAACCTCTGAAAACGCCATAAGAAAATAAATTTTGACCAGAAAGGCAAAGGGATCAGCTGCAGATCCGTAGTTGGACTGGTGCAATCAACAGCCTACTTTAAATAGTAACGACTTGCTTCTGGTCTGCTCAACGGTGTCGATTTTATTCGATGTTCAAATTGTCGAGACATAACATGCGAAACAGCCGTTCAAAGAATTTATTATTAATTCTGGTTTGGTACGCAGAGCATTTGCAAAGGATTACGTGTCTTAAGAAAGTGTGAAATGTTATTGTGGACACTTCATTGATCCAGTTGGCAGCTCCCCTTCAGCTGCACCCCACGTGCGCAAAACACGCGGCTTTAACCAGAAGTGCGCCAACATTAGGTTGCAATAGTTCGCACTTACTACGTATTTAAAGTAATCAGTCAGCTGAGTCACTGAATGATGGAAAATCCTCATTAAAATGTGTTACACTATGTCCCCATGAGAATGTTAGAATTGGCAACGTGTATAATGAAACAAAATTAACTTGATCGAAAATGTTGTTGCAAAATGTGTACGGAAAAGTGCAGCAGGAGCTGCTCGAGGTAACAATTTTGAATCTAGAGTAGGCCTATCAATTTTTATTTGATGGTCAGCCATGTCCAACAAGTAGTCCAGGTTCCTCCGTGCCTGATAAACACAAACACGAGGAAGCTTACTTGGTTTTCTAGAATGCTTGTGAAGTATAGGGTTAATTCAGTAGATCATTCCTCAAGGAATCATGAGTGAAGCAAAATGCTGCTTATCAGTGTTCACGAAAGTACGACCAGCACGGTGCTGTAGACGAATGGATTCACAGTAGTTTCAGTCACCGTGGATAGCCCCTATCGTCGTTCGTCCTATTTCTGTTATAGACAAGACACATAGAGTTAAAAAAGAGAGAAAAATCAGCCGTAAAGTTAGTAAAAGAAAGCAGTATTCAACGTAGTAAAGCCTCAACTGTAACTGCCTACCCGACCAGAAAGTCATTTCTTCCTCGGATTTCCGCATACAACTGCAAAAGGAACTACATTCAAAAATAGGTATCGTAACGATTAGGTCTGCATAAATTTCATCGACAGTGTGGATGGACTGAATGGATGAAGCGTCGGTGTATCGTATGATTGATGGGCAGAACATCTGCATAACTAACTGCTGTGCAAAGACTAGCAATGAACAGTAAAAGACGTCAAAGTTTGTCAAATGTGGGGAGTTCACCTCTTGGTTTCTGGTAGTTTTAATGGTGTTGCGTACACTTTTGAGCACTTTAGAATTTCAAGCAGTGTGAGAAACGTTAGAGAGGACACAGTTTTCTGGCTTCCCCAGCTTCCCATCAACCTAAGACATGATAAATTTCAACACGGCACTCACTGAATGTCGCTGTTTTTCGCATCGATTTTGGTTTGATATTCTCAGGACACCAAGAACGTCATGTTGTATGCCGAGAGAGCGTAGCACACTATAAAAGCATTCAAAACTCACGATATTTTGCACTAGAACACAGTGTTTTTATGCATTCCACTCAATCCTGCTGGGTTTCCATTTGCAACTGCTGTCTTAAGTTGACTCAGGTTGTTGAATAGACTGTTCCGGATAAAAGTGAGCCTTGCCTTTATGTTACAACCATTTCCGAAGGGCTGCTTGCGTAAAGTTGTCAACCACATATTTTAAATTAGCCACAACAAGCCCCTTATAAATCGAGTCGTCGCAATTTTGAAAATCTTTTTTAGTCTCCCTTCGCTCCAAATTGGCGGAGGGGGTCACAGAGAGTCTCGAGGAAGGAATCGACCGTAAACTTTTAAAACTTGGTTCCACCAAACAGTATTTTTCTCCCACAGAAACAATGTGCTCATTAGTGGGTGTCCAATACAAATGAGCACATACTGAAAGATTCTTTTCGCATTCTACTCAACCGAGTGGGCTTCGTCATTTTTGTTTGTTTTGAATGCAAAGGATCATGGTTAATTTGATTTACAAGCTGAAAACCAAATACTTCCTCGTTCGAGGTGCCCGTTCCATGGTACACGGCGAGTGCCACTACAATTTTCCTGACAAAATTTGTTGTGGTTCCTGGGGACTTACTCAAAGAGATCCAGCAATATGTTTTATCAGTTAACAGAAGGCAGGCACCGCGATTTATTAATCTGTTTTGATTATCTTCAGCTGCAGACGTAAAACATGAGATTGTACAGCAAGATGAAAAACGACGGTGATAAGGCAGACACCTAATCAGAGCCATGATAACCACAAGGTTTTGGTCAGTATCTTTTGTGTACTTAGTGCCGGTTGATTACTCCTAGTTAACATGGCCTCAAAAGCTGTCATCGACTTGGGTTCAGGCTTCTCAACAAGATTTGGAAGCAATTTTTGTCCCGTGAACAATGAATGTCGATTTTGGTTTGAGCTCCTATAAGTACACTTAAATTGCGACGCCAATTGCATCGACGATTTTGGGTGTTCAGACTCTCAAGAAAATGCGTGCGTCACTGCAGCTGCACGTGAAATGACAGGCTGAATGAGAGGTAGAAGCAGCGGGCGAATTATTTTCTAGCCTGTACAGTGGAAGTCCTCCGATGATGTGCACTAGACTCAACTGAGATTTGGAGCCCACAGCACCTTGTGCTTGAGGACGCTGGTCACCTGTTCACACTATATGCGAAGAAACATACTCTTCTACTTTACCTCCCAAATTGTGGGATAAGCATGTTTTGAATTACTGTGAATAGCGGTCGGGGCAGACAGTTGATGATAAAGTCTCACTCAATAACCTCTCCACGCCTGCTATCTGGTCCGTTCATTACATCTTCCTGGTTTCGTAAAACAGACTTCACCAGGCCACATTATAGACTTGCGATAAACTGAGCGTTTCAAACCCCATTTTGCACCGTCGCATGCAAGTACGCCTGAAGAGGTAAATTGTCATTCGACTCGAATTCCTAGGTTATACGAGGATTGGGATGATAGGAACTGAGAATATTATGAAAGGAGTAAAAAAGCTGATTGCTGTTGACAGTTGACATTGTGTCAACATATCAGTTATACAATAAGTCTTGAGGTGTAGTATCAGTGCTTGCCATCCGAACAATCCCAGAAAAATGTCAGTTTTGCCAGCTTTGTGACAGCACCACAACAACTTCATAATCGATTTTACGTGGCCAATGTAAGTCTGTTTTACAATTGTTGTTCTTCATTCCGCCATATGATCTTACGTATCTTACGTCCTTGAGTAAGGAAAGTAAAATAAATGATACCACATGGCGACACACGTCTTTCCTCGGGACCCTGGGACCATGAATGCATATTAGCCTCAACTGGTAGCTAACAACCTCGTAAATGCATCTTACGTTACCAAAATTATTTCCTTCCACTTGATGATGAAACTGCGCACAGGCTTACAGTGGGACTCATGCACTTCTGTTTGCCACCACATCAAATTTGTTTTCCGGCCTTCGTCTAACCGAAATAATGCAGCAGGTTGTGGGTCGCCACTTCCCAGATTATCATGGAGGCAACCTGATATGCTGACTCATCTGCTTGCCAAATTCTTTCCAGTCACAGACACACCGACTGGTAAACTATCTGCCGGCTTGTGTTCAGCGAACAACGCAGGTAATTAATGGGCATGAGAGAAGGCAACGAGGTATTGATTAAATGCAGCTGCCTCCCCCGTAAAAACTAGGAAGTACGGAAATGACTATCTTAAAAAGCCCATGCCAAAATTTCATGTTATTCCTAGAATATAGCCTAGCCTTAATGCACTACAATTTCCTTCTTCAAATAATCTTTGGGAGGGAGTATTTTTTTCGATTTTTAACTGTTTGGACGGAAAGTAGTCGAGTGTTGAAAAGACTATTAGTCCAGTCTCCGAGCCTTAGAGTAGAAATATGCGGTTGTTCGAATAAAGCATTTCTCAGCCAGTGCTTGTTGGTTTGTTGTTAGCACACGCCCAAGTAGATCTAATCCCTTCTGGAAGCGTAGCTGTCTAGTTGAGTAAAATTTGCAATTCTTGGATGCCATGGGCCTATGCTGGTCGAGAATCAAGAGTACTTTCTGAACTAACAAATGGAGCTCTAAATCCAGCCATGAATACTTTATTTTACTGATTACAATTGATCCCACTGTACCAACAAACTTTTATTTTATCCTTCATACAGCGGTGAACAATGCATGCTTCGTTTTTGATGCGCGACTGCCTGTAGACATCAACTTCCACACAAACGACCCCGCAGTCCGAGCAGCTGGTCCAGTAACGAAACTACAGCGAATTTACTACAATGATCAGTGGCGTCATGAACTGGCGAATAGTCGGGAGGTTGGAAGATTGGTGCGTTTATGTTTATTTTCTGTGTGTAATGAACAAGATCGTAGCCTTCTGGAATACCATCTTTGAAAATGTTGACGAAATTCCTGCTTTAAAATCTACTTGGATTAGATATGGTGACGAACTATTCACACTACCACAACTCAGTTTTAATGAATACACAGTTCTGACAGCGACACTGTATGAGGAAAAACTCATGGGTAGGAGTAACCTCATTATCACAAAGTCCATATACGTAGTTGAATTAAGGTCCCAAGGGTGAAACAGATACACATTCTCCTCAGTGAAATAACCATGGCGGGATACCCACATTTCGTCGAACGTGTGTGATAACGTTGACAACTGCCATAGAAAAGTTAATGACCACCATGTTTTCCTACTGAAAATCTCCCTTTGGTGGCGATTCATGTTATAATTTGAAACCTCCTTAACTGATAATCCCGTAATAGACAGGAAGCTTCCCATAATACTCAGTCACTTAAAACATTTTTTCTAGTACACCGGAATGCGGGAAGTTAGGACGTTGTTCTGACGTCTGAAATCTGACAGTAGAATCTCAAAACATGGATAAAATGTATAAGAAGGTTTCTTGTTCACCAGGGTGAACAACAGAGAACAGCAAGTTGATCCATACAGTAGTTCAAGCTGATGCTGACGCAGCATCTGTTTGTGAAACAACAATGAAAGTTGTTGATGAATCAGTGTAATCTGTAAGACTGCTGACGTCAGTATCAAAAATGCATTTTATGCCCTCTCATTCAACCGAAAATTAAGTTTTTGTGATGGGAGAGTCGGGTTTAATCCAAATATACCTTTCGCTTATTATAGTTTTCAAATTACTGTGGCGCACACAGGTCGCTTGATGTTTCACGCAAGATAAAGGCATTTTTACCTACATGACCCCATCCATTGGATGATGAAATTCCAATACGGATTATTTATTCTTAATATTCATCAGGCTAGCCTAGGCCCCGGAGTTTCATCAGTCTTGTTTCGGACTTGGACACCAAACTGAATATAAGTAGCGGCAAACACAGTTGCAAAAAATCGTATTTCTCCATTATGTTTGGCCATAAGCGGATGCAAGGTGGCTAATAGTGATGATAAAATCCATCACACATATAATGTGCAACTCCTACTCACTGCTTCCAAAATGTCGATTCAGTGTTTTATTTGTCCTACCGTTATGCACGGAGAATAAGTTCATCAACGTAACAATGAAACACAGCAACGAAAGTGAAAAAAATACACAATTCGGGGATGAGTTCGGTAGCTCATCAGTTACATCCGCAGGATGCAGGATTATTTCGACCCTATGAGTCCACTCTGACACGAAGTACAGGGTAAAGAAATAGAGCAACTTCGAAGATTCAAGCCTCGGGTTTCTCTCTTGTCTACACCTCAGTTATTTTCCAGTCGTAGATTTATGTAAATAATGCAGATAAATTCCAGCTAGTTATGAACTCGATGTATAACAATCCATCAGGTCCAGCGGCTGTGAATCTCGATAGTCTAACCAAAATCCCAGCTTCGATTAAACCAGAAAAAACTTGATGTAATGCGCTGACGTCTTTTCATTATTTTTTTTCATGAATGTTATGCAGCATAATCGTGTACAGTGGGGAAACACTGCCAGTTGTAGAAATGTATCTTGCGGAGGAGTAGTTACGCGTTTATCAGTGGCTTTTAGACGACAGTCAACTACCAAAATAGGAAAATGTGGGTCACATGTGTGCTTAAAAAGTTTCCTCATGAATCATACTTCCATGATCAGTAGCCAAAATCTGCATAGCTTGTTGTGATTTGTCTTATCGGAAACGTATTTGTGTTCAAAGCACTCAGAAGTCATATCGGATGTTCATGGCCTCTAAATATCAGTCACACTGTGCATGCGCTTTGTCACACAACCCACATCATGTCTAAGTATCGTGAACCACAGAGACCGCTGCTTGTGAATAATTGTCTGTCGGTTTGTTTCAAGTGAAGCACTCTCCAATGTCTCGATGCCTATGGCGCTTATGATGGTTAATGTGATGTTTCCTGTACTTCTTATAAATTTAAATCACTAAAAAACGCTGGAAAATTGTATGTGCTTATCTATTTGAAAAACCAACAAGTAAAAGTTCATAAATTAAGTCAGGTTTACCCAGGTTTCAAGAATTTTGTCGACCAAACAAGCTAGTCGTTTGTACTTCAGAAGAATAGATTTTTGATATTCGAAGTTGGAAGCAGATTTTGAACGAGAGCGTTCATTAGGCCGACCAGTGTTCTTCCATATAGTGAGTGTGTGCTGCGTAACATTGTTTACTGCTTATTCCGGTGGTTGTCACACTTTCGGATTGGATGGATAAGTTAGCAAATGCTAAAACATCAGTTGAAGGAAAAGGCATCAAAAGAAGTGACTGATGGTTTTGACATTTGCTTCTCTAAATACAACATGTTGGAGACATCCAACCAAAATTCCAAATCCTAAAATTTTGATGGGAATCTCACATCTTGGTTCTAGTCAGAAAGCCCCTCTGTTTCGGTTACCCTGTATCAGGTCATAGCAAAAGCAGTGACAATTAATCTATATGCGCATTGTTTTCAGGCCATTATGAGTTGTAATATAGCCAGACTGTAAAACTGTGTGGCTGATTAATATACATTTATTCGAGTTTCATATTCCATGCAACAGAAGCAACTCCGTTACATATAGAAATAGGGAGCAATTGTGACGTTGCTACAAGAAGATAGTAATACAGAACGATGTTGTTAACGCTCTCTCTAGACCTATCCGTAATATGGGCCATGAAATAGTCAGCACACAAACCAAGCGTTTCAAATCAAACGTTATATTTTAAATGCGACTTGTGCAGTCTGCAACGCAGATTTTCCAGGACAAAAGCCTGATACAGGATAAAAAAGCAATAAATATGCACAATATACACAATATGCACAATTTACACGACTTACCAAAGCTTAGGAAATACTCAATAATACTTTAGTAAATAATTTGTAAAGTTCTTCGACAATATAGGTTTGAAAGCTTGTGAGTTTAATTCAGTTATTACGATATAACACAAATCCTGGTACCTGAATTTTAAATAACTAAAATTACTAAGTGATAGTAGAGACTTTAAGTGAATTTTGCCTCCCTTGGGGCGCAACCTGCTGATTATTGTCGACTAACCCTGAAAAACAGGGTTTTTGGCCGCAATCTCCACTCTACAACTCAACTCCTCTAAATAATTAGTGAGAGGTAAAAATTATTTGGTTGTTTCTTCTGTACCACTTACAATGCGTGTGGAAAGTTTGCGCCGGCTTCCGAGCACTTGAGTGCACTAAGAAATTAATGTGGACCCCATTGTCTTCATAGACAGAAGTACAAATGTGAAAACCCGGTGCCGAACTGCCGTTCGACCGTATCAATTTATTTTGGTAAAGCCCTGAGATAACAGAAGAAGAGAGGAAATGCTCAACACAAATACCTGAGACGTCTACGCACTCAAACCTTAACCTAGAAACTCTGGGTAGGAGCTCGTAGGTCGAGTGCCAAAAGCATCCATCGGGGGCCATATCCTCCTGGTGCAGCCAAACTTGAGTGTATGAACATCGATTATTCTGCATAAGTCCTAACCTACTTTTTTTGTCTGGAAATAGGCCTTTATTTAATAATCGTCTTCCGATTGTATCCATCTGGAAGTTCCCTAAGCGCTTCATCAAATTCTACAAACTGCGAGTGGTGTGCAATCTATTGCTTAGGACAGTGGAAATAAGTGCTTTTGGTTTCCCGCGTATTAAGAAGCCAAGACAATTCAAGTTAGATCAGGTTATTAACCGCTATTTGGAAACTGTTTTTACGTAATATATTTGAGGATTCAGAAGGAGGAACAGACACTCCGACACCATCGTCCAGAATGTATTGTCCCGGTCAAACGTGCCATCCAATTGGCTTTCACTTGACCGTATTCTTACCCACATTTGCATGGTTTTTCTTTCAGCTTGGTCAAGAATTATTGAACCTATTTAATCCAGCTGTGGCTAGCCCTACAAAGCCACAGGAAGATAATAGCCATTTATTACCTCAGTACGACGAACCCAAGGTCGTTGGAGGCAGGCTTCCCGGAGGCTTCAATTACCTCTACATCAGTGCACCAACACTGAATGATTTGTCTAAAGAACTTTCTGAAGATCACTCTGGTGTAAGTTGGTGCCCAGTATGTTTTGCTTAGAAAACCGTAAGCCAGAAAACTTTGTTTTTGCACTAAAATGTGGCTGTGCATCATTTACTAATTCTTGTCCTTTGACTAGTTCAGATTCTGAAGCCGCATTACACCCAACGTGATGTCGCTTCTATTTTTCACCGAACTGAAAATGATTCTCTTCTCGAATGTGGACACATTGGGCCATCAAATCCAGATTTATTGAACCTGGTATGAGTGTATTCAGCCATTATCATTTTACGCAGTACCGGTAGTGCTTCACATAACAAATTTATTTTATACACAAAAACATCTGCACCGGCGCACATGTGCTCAAATAAATGCTGAGTTAGCGAAATATACCCATTTTCATAAACGAGAGATTCACCTGGATTCCACGTGAATCTCTCGTCAAAACCAAATTGGTATGCAAATGAGTGTATTTCGCTAATTTCGTGCAATTTGGGTCCAAGTAAAAATTAAGGTTGACGGAAACTCGTGAACTGCGCCTACCTAATGAGCCCTAAGAAGGATGAAACAGACTGTGGGCTGTCGAAGAGTTCTCAACAACCTTGTGAGTAGAGTATTACGTCTAGGAATGCCGAGGTGCTTTCGGCCATGAACATCACTGTACACCCTGGTATTCACAATCACAATGTCAGGTCTGATCAACGAGTTTACGATTTGCTTCCGTCTGGCCAAACGAATTTGGACCGATCTAGTTGTAATGTTCACAAATGCCATCTTTTATTGCCTCTTGGGAATCGATGGATTAAGTACTTGACTTAAATCAAGAAGTTTAACTTAGTATGGTCTCCAGTAAGAGACAATTCGTCTGGTTTTATGGGGCGGAGTGCACCGGTGCGTCCAGCTCGTTCACGTCTCGCGTTCATCCGTACAGTAATGTCCGAAAGGGCGAAGTACACGGTAACTATAAAATGAAGCAGATTTCCCGAAGTCCCAAATGTTATACATAATTTACCTAGGTTGAGTGCTTCGAGTACGAATAAATTTCTCGTTCGGTCTGTTAAGGTGCTCACTGAAGCGGAAGTCGGAGAGGCATCAGAGTTTTCATGCAAAGAGTCGTTTAATCTAGACAGTGTCACGACAGTAATATCGAAGTCAACGAAAAGCCTTTGACAAGCACCGTCCGATGAATCTCTCTCTCTCTCTCGCCTCCTCTCATTCACACACTCTCTTTTTTTCTCTCTCTCTCTATATATATATATATGTCTGGTATGTGAGCAAAACCAAAGCTGAATGCTTGCCTGGATGGCTCATGAAACTGTTTGGTGCCAGTAACGCAAGAAATGTTTACAAAATCCTTGAACCGGGATGTTAAGTTTACTCCATTCTACCACCTTGCCAACTTATTTTCGCTGAAGTTTTATAGACCATAGGTTAAGTAAACAACATAGTTTTCTGCATTTCGGTCAAGATCCAGGCGGATCTTAGAATGGTTGAAATAAACGACACGAACAATAAAAGGGATACAGACCCAATACAAACATTTAACATAAAAATTAAAATATTCCCTAGAATGCTCTTCTTTCAGGGATTTAGTCAACACAAGTCATCTGATGCACGCTTGCACTGTTGAAAACTACAAGGTGTACCGCTATAAGAGGTTTTAGCTCTGACTTCTTAGTCAATGTTCCAATACTCTTCAGCATCCAGGCAACATGTTTCCTGACGATTCTAAACAGAGAAGTGGCGGTTTTCAGAATTTTAACTCTCAGATCAGGCGCATTTAGTCAGTCAGAAAAGGAATGGGTCAGGTGTTTCATCCTATTTATCACTCATTAGTTATACGTGGCAGAGTCGCTCACGTGTTTTTGGTAATATGTCGAAATAATGGTAGCTGTGGTCTATCTATTGATGATTGTCAAATGGCTATCGATCCGCTAGCCGACCACGCACTGAAACTACCCCCTGGGCTGGTGACGAAATGTTTACTAGTTATTCACCAAGCTCGGCTAATTAATAGTCGACCGCGTGTTGTTTTGGCAAGCTATATTCATTCTTGTCCAAATCATCTATGTTAGGTGACAGTACTTTCGTGTCTAGCATATACTGTGTATTATATAATGTACACATTGAGATAATTTCTGGATTAAGCTCTTGCGACGGTTTACCATGGAGATCTAACTTATGATTGTCGTGGGATGCGCAATCGCCTTGAATTCCTAAGTCACCTGAAACCTGAAGAAATTTGTTGTCCCATGGAGTTTTACCAGACAGAGGATGAATTAATGGCCCATTGCAAAATTGAGACGATTGAATAGCGTAAAGTTTTTCAGGATTGCAGACGGGTATTTTGATGGTTGTGAGCACATCTTCCACCAGGGAAAATAGGCAAGTACTTCAGTGAAAATGTCTCCCGAGGATGACCTTTTTCCCCATCTTTTTATATAAATATTGCTTTCGTTGGTGCAAAACTCCCTCCAACGTAAAATAAAAACTACCAACGAGGTATACCCATGGGGAAAATTAAAATGTTCCTATGCATAGAATGTTCTTCTGTAAGGTTTTGGACCGGTTGGTTTAAATACCCAAAGGCAGTCGATAAATTTATTCACAGCCTTATGAGACTCAAAGACGTAAGAAAAGAATTTATTAACTTCTCAGGTGATTGAGCTGTGGAGTTTGGTTTTTGTAGGGATTTTTGAACAGCTGATATCCAGACTATGTTACATATGCACTATGTGCAGAGAGAGGTCATTGTCCTGTATTTAAGTTACTTTGGAAAACTCGATAGCTCTAATGAATGTCGCAAGAACTTTTTAGGAAGTCCCCCCACCCCTTAGGAAAATTAGGCTAGTTTCGTTCACATTCACCGGTAAACAGACCCAGCCGAAGAACTGAAGTCTTCCTTCCAGGCCACTTAACTGGCTGGCAGGTACTTCATTTGCTTTAGCGAATAGCGGCTAAACGCAAGCGTAATCACGGGGTTTAAAGCTTAGTATTTTCATCTTGAGATCAGTGGAGCCGATGAATCCCATCGCACGTCTTAACCCAGAAGTTGACGCTTACGGCTTTAGCTCAGAGAGGTCACTTTCGTATTCAAGCCGCCATAATTATTTTAGCTATTACGTCTGTCTTAAACTCCTAATGAACTTCACTTCCTGAAGGTTCATGACTACATTTTCCTAGCCAGGGTTGTATTGACGTAGGATCTAATTATAGGACGGTCATCCGGTCATATTTGCCGCAGATCGCGCCGTAACCATGACATTTTGAAGACTAAATTACTGGGGTTACAGATAATCTTGAATGAAAGTACTCACAGGGTCGTTGAAAACTCTTCAGTAGACCGGTTTCATTCTTCTTGAAGCTCATCTGTTAGGTGCAGATCCCGAGTTTCCATCAACCTTATGTTCCACTTGAACCAAAATCGCGATCATTTGCATGCTAATTTGGTTTTTAGTGACGACTCAATTGAATCACAGCTGCTTCTCTAATATGTGATATTCTCAGTGGGCTGTCGAAAAGTTTTCGTCAAGCATCTGAGTAGTTTCAGCCAAGAAAATACACTGCGAAATCTCGAATATCATGCCAACTGAGACTTCAGACGGTGTTCATGCAGCATACTCAGTTGATGAATATTTTGGACGAGAGATGCAGCTGGGATTCAGTTGAGTTTCTGGTAATGATCAAACTAGTATGTAAATGAATGCAGTTTGAAAGTATCTCATAGAATTTGTGCACCGAATTATCATAACCCCATGTGATTAACTCTGACTGTTCACCACGATCTTGGGTAATGATGGTCAAGACAAAAATTCGTGGACCAGAATTTAATTAGTTACCTTGCAACGGGCTACAGAGACGACTTTTGGAACTGAAACTGCTGAATCGAGTAAAGTGCGAAAATTCAAAACTGCCGAGATTTCGTCATTTGGGTTCGTAACAAGCCGGCAGCTAGTTCCATGTGCCACCCTCAATCAGTAGGTTTATTCGCGAAGAATCAGCAACTGTCGTTCATACTGAGCGCAGAATGGAAGGTTTTCACTTTAAAACACCAACTGTTTGTCGTAGTAACTTGGACATATTGTGAGACCACCACTGAGTCGGCACGCTCGAAGGTGACGGTTACGGAAGAGATACTCTTACAGAACCGGGAGTAGGATCTGGTGGATGCTGTCGCAGCAAACAAAAAATAAGGCGTGCTGCGCGCAGTCTGTTGTGCAAGTGTGGTTGACTGTTATCCAGTTCTAATTCACACATCTTCATGGAAGTTGAACTTTCCAAAGGAAGAGATTGCAGGGATGCAAAATCGGGTATACGAATTTACTTATAACACCTGTGACCTTGAACAGAGCTTGTGATAAGCGCAGGATAATTTTATATTTTCTAATCACATGCTGCGCAGTAGCGACCAGAATTGGTTGCTTCCTTTTTATCCCTTTTTTTGTTACCATAGCAAATAGGTAATGGCTCACAAAACACACAGGAGTAGTACTGCTGTTGCATGTAACTGTTTTCAAAATTTGTGCTAAATCGACTGTGAGGGTGTGGATGGGAAATGTGTGCAACTGATATGGTCGCAACAGATTCGTATCTACCTGCTGTCAACACCATACATCTTTGGAGTTAATGGTCAGAGTTACCGTTTAGCCCATTTTCAGGGCCTTATGGCACTACAGCAATTTAGCTGCTGATTCAATGTAGGAACATATAGTAACATATTTCATCTTGTTCCATTTTTTATGGCCTCTATGGTGCACTTATAGTTTTGTTGTCTTTCTGACGATGCTGTGAAAAAAGTCAAAACTTTGAAACTTTTGTATGGATTTTGTCCTATGGACACGAATGCAACAGACGGTTGGACATCTGAAGTGTTGTTTCAATGTATCCTTAACCATCTCGAGAAATTTTAGGATGATGTAGAACACTTGAGCTTTTACACATGAGGTCGTCTGTTTATTGCCAAAATGTCTTACGGTAAATTTTGATGCGGCTGCTTTGCAATATCCTGTATTTACGAACCACTTTATTATATTCAAATGGATTTCCATCTAGTGGAAATAGAGGTCTATTGAGGGATACCACCCTTTACAATCCTCCTCGTACCTGCTCACCGACGGAGTTCAGGATGGTGGTGATTCGCTTTGTAAATCTGGAATGAATACCGTAGACCGGCTTGGTCGCGTTGCAAATAACCCAGTGAGCAGGTCTAAAACCTTCACTAGGATGACACCTAGTTCAAGTTTCGGGTAGTAAGCAGAAATATCTTCGCTCACATGATTCAAGTTAAGAATGCCTCATAAGCAAAACTCCCCTTGTTAGTTTTGGGTCGTGAGCATAAGCACACACGCAAAATTAGATATCCCATTTCATTACAGCTGACGATGGGTCATTGAAACAAACCCCACTGTGACGGCCCGACAATACTGGCTTGTGAAAAGTTAGATCTGACTGAAGTCACTAGTGTGTCTTTACAAATTGCTGTCGAGGAACAACGTTACACTAATGCGTCAGCAGCATCGTCTAATACGCCTGCAAGTTCAGGTAGTGGAATGAATATCGGGAGATACTTAAGAGCACAGCGTTCCTCTGACTCACGTGACTGTTTTAAGTGTATTTATCTG
Organism: Opisthorchis felineus; assembly: GCA_004794785.1. NCBI lineage: Eukaryota > Metazoa > Platyhelminthes > Trematoda > Opisthorchiida > Opisthorchiidae > Opisthorchis > Opisthorchis felineus. Next base: position 2,528,188 of record SJOL01009319.1, on the reverse strand, counting down.
GTGTACTGGCGTATTCCTAATTTTTTCAGATGTTTCAAAGACAGACCCGTCGGAATTCCAAAATATCCATAAATGATGGATGTTTCCTACTAAGGCCTCTACTATTTAACGGTTACTTGTGCTGGACAAAACACGACTTTCGGAAATTAACGGATAATGTGGCTTTAGACCGTTTACGATGGTCTCATGAACCTCTGGAACCCTACTAGATGGTGTATTTAGGGTAGTCATAGAGCCCTCTGATAACAAGGACTCCAACGGACACAGTTTCCTGGACCTCTAGTTTGGACATTGTAACCGTGCGGCAAACTGATAACCACCTGCTGCTGCTGGTTTACTACTGTTCATAGAACTGACGGTGGCTTGTTCCCAGAAAACAAATATGGCTTGACACTGTACGGCAAGGCAGAGTTCACCTATGGCTAGGTAATGAGCTCCAGCTTTTTTTCTGAGGACCCAGTTCGTAAGAGGATTCCAGCGCCCCGACAACACTCTGATTAGTATTTTCCCAATCCGTCACTCTTCCCAATTAATCATCCAGCATCTATTGGCCGGTGCGTGGTGTTGTCGCTGAAACACATGATCCATTTACATTAATTTACCATAATTTGCATGTTTTCATGGTGTTCATTATATTTCTAATCGTTTTGTCCTTACTTTGTTATCAGTTTTCCCTAATGAAAAGACTGGTCCAACTGTTTGCCATATCATCTTCTTTTTCATTACAACTCCGTCAATAATTTTAAAGTCCCCTTCTGAATCTATCGAAATTAAACCATGTGACGTTCACGAATTAGCGTTCACTGATCTATTGTTTTTCCAAACCGCTTCGAATACGGTAGTGTAAATAATCTACTTTACTCGGTCGACCACTACGTGCTATCAGGGTTCACACAACTTCTTCACCCTTGCGTGAAAAATGTAGCAAGTTGAATAAATTGCCACAGGTATTACCAACAGAACGGCAATGACATAGTCGGCGCCACAAAGCACTGTCAGGATTTCAAAGTTATCCAACACATCGGGTGAAATTGACTGGAGCATTCAGATTGTCAAATGCAACGGACGCAGACCAATCCTCCTATTCTGATCGCCGGCGACGAATGTCTGTGGGGTTGAAGACTCAAGAGTACTGTTCTCCTGTGATTTAGGTAGGTTGAGTACACCGATTGAACAGGAAAACACTCAGATCCACAGGCACATGAATGCGGTGAGGCCTCAACAGGTAGCAAACAAGACAGAGAAGGAATAACTTGCAATTGACCAAGCCCATTTGACCATGCTAACCATGGGGTGTAGGGTCACTTAATTCGTGGAATTTACATTCACCTTACTCTTCCTCACCTTGGTGTGGACTGATCAGACCATGAGGAGGAACGTCCGAACGAGAGTGATGTGAATGTGGATCATACACATTCCTCAAACACCTACATAAACGTGCACCCGAAGTTTAAAGCCCAATTCTCCATTTTGGTGTAAACTGGTTCCAGATTCACTCGCAAAGTTGTACCGGATGGGCAATGGGGCCCAGTGGCTCTTTGATGTAGCGGCAAGTTCACTCTTGCTTCGTTTGAGCAAGCTCAACAAGATAAAACCAACCGAAATAGAGGGTGAAACAGATCCATTCCTCACTGTTTCAGGGATGCGTCATTGCCACAGGAGTAGCCGAAGAGGGGAACGGATATTTTAGTCTCCACATTAACAAATTTGGCACCGTGCAAACAATCACATGTCTGTCCAAGAAAGTGAGTTTTCCAGCTTCTCATGTTGTTATGAATTCCTATATGAATTGTGCAGGTGATTAAAAATGTGAGAAGTTGAACATGAAGCAATAGGGACACCAATGGAACAATTGGATATTCCGCTTAGGGCAATAATACTCACTTGTTGTGGACAGTATAAACAACTTGAATTAACCAGCCAATGTCAGAACACTATTGTCAAAGGATGTGCATATTTGGTTGAAACCCACAAACTACCGTCAAAAGTGACACTGAATTACGTTGATCCGAATTCCGAGTTTGTGGTTTTTTAGAATCCCCAAGACATGGTTTCCGAATGCAACAAATCCGACATTCTTCGTCTTATCTCTTTTCGTCGCATTTCGTAGGTATTCAGAAGGTCTGTCTCTGCAGGTGGTAAACTGAAATCTATTTAACTGGACAGTGTCCCACAGTCGCCTTGAGACAGCCGTAAACAGCCGGTAGTCACTGAATTAGGAACTCATAGAAAAATTAAATACGACTCTATTGCATGACAGAACGTCTTCAGGTGAGGTTGACCGCTGCATTTTACTTGTGTGATCCATAAAGTCCATAGTAGCTTTGCCATTTGATTACCCAGACGGATTGCACACCTTGTAAGAGGATGTGACCATTCAGATTTCCCATCAAAATGCTTCTCTCAAAATCGACTAAACTGAATCATAGAAATCTGTCCTCAAGAAACTATATCCAAGAAAATCTACTTGTAATCATTCAACAGGCAGAGGCTTAGTCGGATTACATGCTCCTCCCTTACGCTGCTCGAGAAGAAACGCGAAGTAATCAGGCAATATACAGCCAGGCGTGTGGAAATAAAAGTTCACAAACGGCACATAATCTTTAGAGTGGGGTCGTTCCCAAGGTAGGACCGCACTCCGTGTCAACTTTTTCTACACCCATCAAATTGGTGAATATACTGTCCTCATACAGAGGGAGGGGAGAAGCCGGGTTATGGTACATTCATAACACAACGGATGTATTTTTGACATCAGCGTTATGCAGAGGCTTTTCGCGGTCGACGACGTTGGTATTTAAGTCTGTGTTTGCTGTAGTGCGAACTTCCACCATTCTGCATAGTAAGTACTTGAAGATGTGTTCCGCTGACCGTTTTGAAACGGCCCGGTTGGTCCGGCCAAAACAGATTTCACCGCAGTTGCAGGTGAATCGACAGATGACGTCAGATATTAATGCAGTGCATTTTGAAAACGGCATTGGGGTTAATACTCTGAGCTCATTTGCGCTCGCAGGCATCTATGCCCAACTAAGTTCCTTAAACTCTGAATTAGAGAGTTAGCGAAGTGAATACCATTTACACTACCGAGTGATTACAGATGTATCAGAACTAAACCGACTACGCGTTCCGGTAGATATTTTTGGATATCTGATAGCAATGAGTTTTTTCGATAAGCTGATATTTAGTTTCCAGTTGATAAGAAGTGCAGATTACATTTGCACAGCAAACTAGATTTGCTATCAGCCAACATTTGTATAGGTCACTAACGAAACATGAAATGGTGTTGCTTTCCTATCTGAGTAAATTAGCGATTTACACTGCGGTTAATTTATCCTTCCGGGCGTCTCCTGAGCAGGATATCCATAACTGTCAGACAATGATGCTCTTCACTCAGAAAGAACAGACGAACATAAATGTGTGAGTGAAAGAGTTCAGATGGCAAGCAATCGTTTTAAATTATTGGGTATCATTGATAAGCAGAATATCGTCTACATGCTGCGTAGAGTGTGATTCTTGCGATATCATCATTCCAAGGAAGATATCAACCAGCTTTGGCACGTAAAGCGCGCTAACACGATGCTGTTAATTCGTATGTAATCGATACTCTCAAAAGTGGAACAAATGTTATATGTTTATATAGTCAAATATCGGAAGTAACCAAGTTGGATGCACAAAAACATATACTGCTGGGTGTAGAATAGTGAATTTACTTGTAATTAGACAACTGCGGATATGGAACCAAAGGAAGTAAAAAACAGATTTCGAGAACTAACCGAAATGCAATCCAGGATAGCTAGAAAAATATCACGAAACTGCGTCCAATGAGGTCCAAACTATCAACTTACTACTCTGCGTATTTTTGTTCCCACTGGTTTCACGTGTTTTCACTATGATTCAAGTATGTAATTACGTTGAAGTAGTAGTTGTTGCTTCTTCGAAATCTGCTTTTGTGTCCGACGGTCATTCTGGATTAACTTCATTTTCATGCGGCCTTCAGTTCGATTCAAACTGATAAATCCTAAACCTTTGCTTGGTCATATCCGGTGCAACATTGTTAACGAGTTGGATATTGTGAGGGCTAAATGCTTGAATTTAAGCAATCGTTGCATCGAAGTCTTCAGCTTTGTTCGTCAGCCAAACAGAAGAATGAGTTAGTTTTGAGACTTAAGGAAAACCGATTCCAACTGATTGCCGCCGGACAATTAAAAAAATGGTCATCGAAGCCGCACGATTGACATGCTCTCAAAAATACCACTAAATTTAAGGTCATGCATCCGTCCACTGAGAAATACTCAGCTTGTCTATACAGATCAGATGTTCAAACACATCGTAGGGCCAAAGTTTAGGTTGAGCTTCTCATATACGTTATAATAATAATAATAATCACTCAGTTGTAACGCCATTTTGGTGCACGGCTGCCGCGCCACCCGAAAGAAGCGCAAAGTTTGAGATACTCTTAGGTCGCTCAAGCCTAAACAGGAGTAGTCGAGATGTCGGATTCGAACCACTCACCTTCCGGTCATTCAGTTCCCACCTTAACCACTGAGCTATCTCAAACTCATATACGCTATACAACGCACTTATTAACCCCTTTACTATGCTTTCATGCAAACAGTTACAACTGTAACTGCAGCAGTTGACTTTGACGCGCAGGCTGATAGTTTGCCATGGCGTGGATGCCATAGGTGCCTCCCATTAGCAGCATTTCGAATCCTCGTTTGTTTTCCCTTTTAGGAAATCCCAACTGGTAACTACATTCAACTATACCGTATGCACGCGAAACTCTTGAACAAATTGGTCACCCGTTATCAAGAAGGTCTGATCACGGATCTTTACGAGTAAGTGTCTTCTCCTTCAGCCTCGGACCGTTGGCATATGCAGAATTTGTGTATAATCCATGCAAAACGAGGAAATCTTTAGATTAACATAGACGCAGGTTAGACATCTGGCACTAAGGTGACACAGTCATTGATTTGATTATTGGATTTCATCCGCCGTTCTAGAGATTCTATAGGGTCCTCCAGCATGCGGATTTCTTCATTTCAACCAAATAACTCCTGTTTATAACTAAGGAAGAGTTATTGTAACAGTGATGTTGGGCCACCCTTCTATAGCATAGTGTCACAGGGATAAATTTCCATATATGTGGCTAACTTTTATTGTACTGGAGAGACGCATGATAATAATAATAAGTAAATACAGTATCGTGTAGATGTTGAGGAGAGTATCTAGGGTAAGTTGTCACACTAACTACATACCACCATCTGTGAATTATCATTTGCATACCTCTTCCTCTGATATTTGGAGCGCATTTTGAGCAAAGTGATGTGCTTAGACTGTGCGTTGGAGTAACGCAAAACTTCCAGTGGAGATAGATATTTAGGTTACTACAAACGGGTACAAAATATTATGAAGACAGGGCACGTTTTCGTTCACAATATTCGCCGTGTCTTTGCTGCGCAGTGTCAGGCAACAGTGTGCGGGCGCCTTTTAAAAAAATATATTAAGTCTACATTGGAGTTTTGACTTACACATTTTTTATACACTCATTTGTAATACGCAGAAAAGCATAAAACCTATAGGTTTAGTTGGGAATAAATGGAGGTTTTATGCCAAAGGTCTATTTTTAGAACAAAAGTTAATGAAGTTAGAACCAAGTGTTTGAGTTGCCACGTTTCAGGCTTCTGTTCTATTTTAAACAGACAAGCGAATTAGGTTTTGTTTTGTGCGCTGAGCTAACCAAAACTTATATTTTTTCCAAACCAATTTTTGCTGGAAAGTGATTGATATCTACTGATTAGATTCTCAGCAAGGAACACAGAAAACTCGGTAGATCTGAGTTTTGCTTAGGCTAATCAGTCAATGCCCAATTTTAAACTTTCATACTCTGACTTTACTTGAGCCATATGGACCAGTCATTAGACCTCAAACGACAGCTGTTTCACTGACAGACCGGAATACTCACCGTCTCTCCTGTGTAACTCCGGGTTGCGCAAAATTCGGTCTACTTTTAATCTAAAGAAGACTTTTCTGGAGATATGCAGATGGGATTTAACGCTTTCTTGTCCAAACCCGGCGGATAGCATAAGTTTGGAGTTCGTCTGCCTCAACCAGTTGTAAAGTACAAAGCGTCAAAATGAACAAAATCCGTTGAACTGGATGTCACATTTCCTGGAAAAACATTTTGGCCCATATACATGCTATCGAACGGTGAAAACTGAATTGAAAGATTCTGACACCTGGAGCACATATTAGGCAACAGCCAGAGAAATAGTGATCCCCAGTGGGAGTTAACTCGGCACACTGTTGACAGTCTGGCGTAGATTAGTTGGAAGTGAAAGGATACGTGTGTTATTCCCACATGGGGAAAATTGCGACGTCAACCAACGAAGTGTTGTCGATATTCCTCGATTTGTACGTCGAAACCCTAACAAATTCTGCTTTTCTAGGAAAGCAATAATGACAGTACTGGGAAGATGGCATTTGGCCATGTTGGGTTATCACCCCAGGTTGTCGCCTCTGACCTGGGCTCCTGATCTCAGTGGTTATTGTACCTGAACTGATATGCAACAGATGGGACCTATCTATGTCGAAATACCTAAGACGAATCGCTCTGTTAGTGCTCGATGAACTGTATGCTACTGAAAGGGGAGTGAAGTCAGAAAAAACGATCTACCAACTAACTGGTCCGTAATCACTTAGTTGGGTCTCATGAAGAAAGGTAACCGGAAACTTTTTTCGACTGACAATCCGAAAGGATCAGAAACAAAGTTGCGCACATTTATAAGTTCACCGGTTGCTTCCAAGCTTCCATTTCACAATGAGTGCAGATCAGTAGCACCATTGTTGGTCACTGCTTTTCTAACTGAATGAAGTCGGCAAAGAAAGTTTTATTGCAATAAAAACATGACATTAACGTCATGTAAAACTTCCATGGGAATCATAGCACAGACTCTTGGCTTGTCACCTTCAGAGGACCTCCAGAACGTTTAAAATTCGATTACATACTTGACATATGTAGGGGCTTTGAGATCACTTGTCTCTCCGTGTAAAACCGTTTGACTGATTTGCACCTTGCTGATTTTTAACTTGTCTTGTCTTGCCTGCACTACTTGTAGAATGTGGAAGTATATCACCCGTAAAGAGTATATTTCTTATGCTGATTTTGCAGTTTTTACAAATCTTATGAGTATAGATAAGCAAGCTGAAAATTGTAGTGGCTAAAAGCTCTCGTAAGACGATGGTTTAGAAATTTGATTTACCTGCTGAGAAACGTTCGAGGCGTTTTCCGGCGTAACTGTGCAGTGTCCAATAGCGAAATCGAAAACAAAAGTTCGTATGCCTTCCCAAAACTCGAAAACAAGTCCACGTGACCTTCTCTGTGCTTGGCTGGAGACATGGCGGCTAATCGATGTCAGTGGCGTTTATGCTGTCGTTTTTTAACCAGATTGTCTGACTGACTGTTTGAGATGTATGCACCTCAGGGGTTTATGCTAGGCTGGCTCTAGGTTCCGTGTTCCATTTTTATTCTTTCCATAGTAAGTCTTTATTCAAATAAATTGACATGGCTGTACGGCCGTGTAGCTCAAGTAATGATGATTATGCAGCCATCGGCCTTCAGAAATTCCTTTCTGTTTGTAATTGCCCATCCTTAAGCCACTGAAGGTGACCAAAATGAAGGACGGCTACTTGGTACACACTGGAAAGCAGTGAAATAATTGTAACATTAAAATTACAGTTTTACGCTAAAATAACATAGTGTACTCTGGTGGGTTCACCAGTACTTGTTTGATGCTAGGTTAGCTTGTATTCGTTGGTTACCCTTAGAACACGAGGTTGACGAATGCTCAAGTACCGCACACAACTCAAGAATCCCAAGAAGAGCGAAAGCAGTCGTGGGATTACGAAGCGTTTTGAGTAGTGTGTTCTGTCTAGACCAAGTATATTGTTGTTAGGACCAAGGACAAGTATCCGCGTGGTGGATTTGTTCAGTAAATAAGGGCATCTGGTTGGGTCGATGTAGATCTCGGGAAGCGGACTTGATGGTTGCTTGAGGACACTTGTTTGACGATGTGCCATGTTGCAATTTGGGTCGATTTAATTTACCAGTTCTTACTGGTTTTGTCTGTCAGTAAATTCATATGGATGCTGTATGAAATAAAATGTCACGGATGCAAACAACATTTTTCCTTTCTTGATATTCATTCTATTTCGTCAGTTTCTTGAATGGTGTTTGGCCATTAGCCATCTATCACGATCGCTTTCCTGAAGCCGAAGCCGAAGCACACGACATGCTCTATGAACCATCTGTGAGTTCACCGCATAGATTTACAGCTTTTTACCGCATGTCATTTATCCCGTGTATTATAGTTCTCGTTTGCTGCCCAGAATATCCAGTAGACAAAATATTTTGGCTTAAATTCGCCCGAGAATATTTATCACAGTTCCATATTATTAATCAGTCAAAGACCAATCGGCATAATGTCACAATGCTTTGTTCTACCCAAAGAAGCATTTCACATTTTCCAACCTCTGTTGAGTTCAAACGGCTTATCAACTTCCTGCTCACTTAGCTTATCATAATCAACACTAAAAACGACAAAGGTATGGATTATTTACACATCACTTTTGTTCAGTCAGTTGAAAGTAAAGTTTTTAAACGAAAGGACAGGCACGTTTATTGGTGTCTAGAACTCAGGTTGTCCCAAAAAACACAGGCATAATGTATCTAAGAGTGAATTTTGAGCAGGTGAAAATTTTGCTTAAAGTTTGTGGAAAACGAGGTATCGGGATGTAGTATGGTTAACACAGTAGTTTCCGGTATGGAGGGACATCAAGTTTTTTCTGTTCTGGAAGCGGACAAGGACTCAGATAAAATGAGGTGAAGGTATTTTACGTCCAAAAGAAGTAAAACAAGTGTTTCATCGAGCGGCACTTTCTGCCTGTTGGAAATTTTGTGCTCATTTCGCAACAAAGTAGACTTTCTAAAGCAACCTGGGAAAAAAGGTGAGGAAAGCTAATGAATTTTAAGTGGATTTATTCCGTCACAGTGGATGTAGGAACCAATAACAAGCCTGAATTTTGGAATAAAGGAATTAACTAGGGACATGAAAACTTGAAAGGATCGGCTGGTGACACAGTTTGGGACCTAATTAAGCAGATTTCTTTCAACTCAACATTATGCACAACGCTGAAACGTTACACCTGGATCTATGTTGCCATTCTTACTTGTAGGATCCTCAATGCTGTCGCCAAGTGAAAAGGCAACCCAGTGTTTTCCAGCGTAGAACATGGCTGTCGATGGGCAAAATGGCGTCAGCTTGTCCATCTCACCCTAATTAAGCGATTTTTTCAGGCATTGTTATCAGGTTCGAAGTTCATGCTACGGGTTGAAAATTAGTGGTTGACTAGTGATTGGCTATGTCCACCAACATATAACCTTTATACGGTAAGCTCAGTTATATTGACTTCTTTATAACGATCGTGATAGGCGGTTGGACAGGGCGATCGGACGTATTCTTGGTTATAAATCTCGCTGGATAACCATTGGCTCGGAGCACGTTAGCAATGTGCTGCAGTTAAAAGTCCAGTGTATCAGCAGAGTAAATACGCCTTGCTCAGTTCGTTAAAGTGTAAACCAGGGTTCGTTTCCGCCTCAGTGGCGCAAAGCTAAGGGAGTTCGTGTATTGTCCCGTCCACGTGAGCTTTCTGTAGACAGACCTCTGAATTGAACCCGTGGAAAGTCTGACTAACTTAACGTCCAGGAAGTGGAAAGCGTTGTCACTTTCACTTTCAAGAGTAAACTGCATGAAAGGATGTGCTCTGTTGAACTGGGTCAGGAGAGTATCCATTTCAGGGCCGTTTGATATTAGCATAAAAATTCCATCTACGTACCTTCGATAAAAATGCGTATGTCTAATTTCTCCATTCAATCGACGGGGCTCCAGTTTACCCATAAATATGTCACTCAACAAGGGATCAAGAGAAGAGCCCATGGTGACTCCATTGATTTGTCGGTAAATTGGAATTGTACGTTGAAAGTATAGAAGTAGTTATTTTAAAGAGATAGTGGGGATTAAGAGTGTCAAATCAGATGGGTTAATGTAATCACACATAAAATCTATAGTCTCCAAGAGTGAGACGTTGGTAGAAGGGGAGGTTACATCAAAAGAGCACATAAATTTGGAACCAATATCAACGACTTTTATCAGCTCCACAAACTTAAAAATGTCACGGAGACTACACTGGCCTTAATGCCGGTGTACGAGTTCTCAAATATCGACCAAAGATTTGGTAGTTGTGTGATATCGGGAATAACACATATCCAAAATCGGCCACAATGGGACGTCTTATGAACCCTAGGCAAACCACAAAGTCGCGGGACCGTGGGACTGGCAGGTTCCAGGCTTTGGAATAAGACTTCAGAAATTAAACTTTCATTCCTCAGGCGTTTCAGACAGTTTGTCAGTTTTGTCTCAGTTGCTTGGGTCTGGTCTTTTGCCTTTTGCTCTTCGCTAAATTTTGAAGTGTCATTCAAGATCTGCATCATTTTTTGAGTTAGTCCTCCCTGCTCATGAGTACTATTCCCGCTCCTTTGTCAGGCTCGATTAGCAGTGCATCACTCCCCGTTCGTAAAGCTCTTAGTGCGTCTGGATGTTTCTTAGTGAGAGGACTGTTGTGCAATAACCTAACGTGATTATTATGATAGCTGCAATTGACCAGGTCGGGTTTGAGGTGGTCTTAGTTGGCCACAGCAATCTGATCAAATAGATTCTCAAATTGCACCCTAATTGCTAATTCGTCAACTCCACGGTGTAAACAGCCCTAGCGAAAGGACTTCCAATAGCGTTTCATCGAGAACAAAGTTGGAGCAGTTGTTTACGTATCTCTCAGTTTTTTTTCGTGGAATTTCGTTTACGGCTTTTTCACACTTAGGATTTTGTTCAATTTGCATGTTTTCTTGTCAGCCTGTTTTGTAGCAACACTTTTAACGTAAGATATAAACTCCTGACGTTCATCATTTGAAACATCCTGTACAATGTGTTTTCTTCTGGTTGGCTAGTCGTCATTACTCGCTCGCTTGTGCGCGCAGTTTATCAAGCTGACTGGGTGTATGTCGTTTCAGTGAGACGTCATCGGGCCAGATAAGGTTTCTACGTAATTTTTTCCAATAGGTTCTTAGGTATCGACCAAGTTCGATGCATCCCTCGAGGAACTGGATAGAAGTGTTCGTCTCCGCAAGCCTGCTGTTGAAGCCCAAATAACGATTTAGCTCTCTAATCACCTGTGGATCTTTGCGTTCCCGTGATTGCTTAAATATCTCCATGGTTTGAACAAGATCAGAGTGATGAACATTAATGTTTTCGGAATCTCGTCATCAGGTCAGGTGAATTGCGATAAAGGCTCAGAAAACTTACTACGTAGCTGCCTCATAATATCCCACACCACGGAAAAGTCCGTACTACCAAGGAGCTTTTGCTTGGGGATTTAAATTAGGTCTTCAATCCTCATTTTCTTGGTGCCATCGCTTCCCTGACCGCCAGGTAATTACCGAACCTACAGACCGTATTTCTTCCTTCAGGATGTACTTCAGTAGAGGAAACGAAAGCCCGTAAGTCCTGAACTAAGCTGTCTCCACACGGAAACAGAAGTGGAAACAAACTGATGTGCTTGTCAAATACTCATAAAGTGTAGAAGTGTGGCTGATGGAAAATCAGTGACTGATATCCTCCAGCTGACTGTAAACAGTTTTCGTTTAAGCATCCCAGAGACATTTCTTATAAAACACCCGTAATTACTCCTACAATATGCTTTCCGATGGAACAACAGAACGCAGTCGTCACAGGAAACTAGAAGAGCGCACGATGAGTATTTTGCAGACGTTTATAATAACGAAAAGACCAAAAGGTGTAAGCAGAAAGAAGTGAACCCCGTCAAACTCACTGGCAGTTACTCAGAGGCCAATACAAGCACAAGTTTACATTCAGTGCACAAATGGTTCCAGTAAGAAGATGCTTCATGAGAACAAGTGCATCGTGAAATGTGCTCGACCCCCGGACCACTAGTTTATGCATGAAGATGGGTTGAAGGTTTGAGTGGAATTCTAACAGCTTTTCTTCTGGTCTACCTCGGTTGATCTGTTCACGAAAGCCCTGCTTTTTTCTAGTTACTCCAAGCAATGTTTACTTTTAAACTAGGGTACTTTGGACATACCGGAACTAGTCCGTTGTCGGTAATCCATCATTCGTTCCAGAATAGCCTACATCTATACCATTAGCCAAAAGCGCCCATAAATTTTTTCGGTGCTGCACTGCATGTATTGATCACTCAACGAGTTAGGTTTAACTGTTTTCAAGGTTGATGATAGAAAAAATGTGTAATTTTCCACTCAAGGATCATATTCAATGCCGGGTACATCGCACGACGTTCAAAAATGCAGCTGGATGATATGATGAGGCCGCATATAGCAGACAGGCTAAATGACACACCTAGGTGTGCTCCAGGTGATTCTGTCTGCCTTGACAGGAATGCCTTCAACGAAAAATTTTTGGAACGTACCTGATCAGATATCGCTTCAGATCACCCTATAAAAATGCTACTTGTACGTGTGGGTCTCAGCTTTGTGTTGCCCATGCAAATCTTTGATAAATAATATATGCTTGCAATGTGAAAGGTATACTGAACACCCAAGAACCGAGTTTATGCTCCGGCACTAACAGTTTTCTGAGAGTAAAAATTCCACAATCTCTCACGGTAGCTGGCACGAAAGCCACTTGTGAATACACCCAACCATCATCATAATCGACGGCACAAACATGCCCTGGAATGACTGTCCTCCATATCATCGTGTAAGCGGCTTTCCTGTAGAATTACTAACCAATTGTTGGTATTTTTACGGGGTAGCAGCGCAGCCAACTTGTCTATTTTTCAGTTAACGAAAGGATGTCAGTGGAGAACACTGACGATATTTACAATCCGTTGAAAATTTCATGCTTGCTGGATACCATCCAGTCAGTATGTTGTTTTCTTTTATTTCCATAGCATTCAGTAATAACAAAACTGCATTAGCCTCCGGCGTTGTGACCGAATACGAGCACCCAGATGGCTAAAACCTGATGATTTAAAGAAATCGGAAATACCGTTTATTATCATGATCCTGAAAACACCTAGTAGTATTCTTCTTTTTCACGATAAGAAACGTTGAATTCCCTGCAATTATGTGGAATAGAACTTGAGGTAAAAGCATGGCGAATCTTAAGCGCGTCGCCAGTTGGGAATTTCATTCAATGCGACCGTGTGGCAGACCTTGAAAAGCACGCAAGCAAGACCCTTATGCCAGTGGAAATGTCTAGTTTTTGTCCACTGGTCAGGTATGTGCTCAATCATGTTCTAAGTTCGCGCTCATATATGTGCGATCTGTTACCCTCTTTTGGTAGCCCATCTAACACAGTATCCATTCAGTTTGATGAAAGCTGTGGATTTCATATCACCTCGTTTCTTATGTTATCTCACTGGTAGCAAAAGTATGCACGTAGCCATTTGTGTTCACTAGTCTCTTACAAAGGACTAGACCGGTTTCAGAAAATCAAACGCGGAAGGCAATAGGTGATGGCTTTGAATCTCTTCAGTATGTGTTATGTGGTTGGTGTCCCAGCAACTACTCAGTCAAGCAAGATGAATAGCGATTGCCCTTATTTATTGGACAGTCACGTCTTCATAAAAAAGGGTTCCTGCTAAAATAACTTGTTCCTTTGTCCTTGAGCGTGTATAATCAGGCGATGTTCTATGTAGCCGAGAATGCCGATGACTCGTTGAAGCAGTCAGGCTAGATAACCAACCAGATGTATGTTCGTCTCTTTGTAATAATACCTACCTCTTATAGACAGTTGACAGACTATGTGACTTCTTTTGAGGATTAACCCGGCATGGAATTTTGATGGTTGCAAGTAACAGTGAATGCACGGTAAAACTTCGTTGAGTTGGACAGCTCTGTGTATGTGTTCCATACTGCACTCACACCATAAATCAGTTTCGCAAATGCAAACGAATAACCTCATTTTCGTTAGATGTTGCCTAAAAATTTCCTTTGTATGGGGTTTGCTGTATAATAGAGCGACCGACCAAATAAGCAGCGGTCAGTGGTACCCGGGAACACCATTTCCATTTGATTTTAAACAGCCTCATGGCAAAACGTGCCTTGGAAGTCTAGTTGGAGAAATGCTCGCAGACAGTGGAGAAGTGAGTCTTTGAGAGTTTATGTTTTGTCGATATCTCGTACACCAGAACTTTTCCTCAAGTGCCCTTTAGTTATTTACAGTTGTCTAGGACGTTTTTTCTATACACGCAGTCATACCGCTCTCGAGAGGAGACTCCTACTTATTTATTAGCGCTAGCTGGTTTCCTAAAGTGTGCATCACCAGCCTAATTCTATTTAGAAGAGACCGTTTTTGATGGAGATGGTTTGTGTAGAGAGAAAACCTGGTTAAGAAATGATAATTTCCTCAATACTGTTGTTATTAGAGGTGAAACGGTGGTCAATTTTTAGCACAACTCCCGTAAAACCAACCTAAAATTCATCTTCTGCACCACAGCTGAAAAGACACCTTGAAAGAAATTAGTTCATTTTTTTGGAGAAATAAATCATTCTGGCTGTTGATTGTGATGTTTCCAATAACCAGATTATAATTTTTGTCAGCTATTGGCCTGCAGCTACTCAGGATGTCTAAAGATGCTGAACTTTGCGACCAGAGTTTTCTCTCGGAAATGGTCACCGTGTGAATCTGGAGAGGGAAGATTTTTTCGAGCCCCAACATTTACTACATCTTCAGAGCCAAAAAAGTATTGACATACGCTGCGGATCCTCCAAAAAATGAAAGATTTTTATAGGTCTGCTTGCTAGGTAAAACAGCTTAATCCCTGATCTGAAGCCAAACTCAGTTCAGAAGTTTTGCATCAGGCAATACAACATTTGCAGCTAAACAGCATTTATGAAAATGAAGAAAGAACAGAGGCAAAACAGGTCGTGGACCACGACGGAGTTTTCAGCAAACTCTTATGCATATGAATACGAGTATATATGAAGATGACCACAGCGGGCAAGAGATTCGGCTGGATTCACTTGAGTCCCCCTTCAGAAACAAACTTGTATGTAACTGAGAGTATTTGGCGTAACTTCTGACTAGTTTGATTCGTCTAGACGCCCTGAACACACAGTTGATCAGCACTGGTGAACGCAACATTTAAGGAGGAAAAATCCTCAAGTTGCCGTGCATTTTGTCTTGTGCACGGTGAGCGTGGAAGTAAGCTGGATTCTCCCAAGGAGTGCACCAGCCACTTCTTACTCAGTACTGTCAGGGTAACACTATTTCGGCTCCTGGTTGCCCAATAACCGTTAACTAGTACAGCCGTTTTTTTTGTCTGGTCATCGACTTAAAAATAAAAATACTCAACAAGTTACGACCACGCGAGAACAAAATATTCCAATTTGCGAGCTGTCACTCCTTCGGGGAGTTTCGCGAAAATACTTCCGAATACCCAGTGATAAGCTTACAATTCTTCCAAGACTAATGACCATGAAAAGACGGAAATATATGAGAAAGCGTTTTGTAAAGATTTTCATTTTTTAAGACATCAGTGATAAGTCACATTTATTCTCTCGCTGTCCTTCTCATATCTAGCAGTTTTATGAAGTATCGCACAATATTCTGCGAACTTTTGCATCCCTTATATATGGGATCTTTGCTAAGTATCATCAAAAATTGTTTTGGGTTTGTCCACATTTTTAATATTCAGCTAGATACCAATTTACTAACAGGTGAATTTTACAGGCCGATCAATTTGTCTTTACAGTTGGTCTATCGTATTTCTTTTCTTAACTCCACTACCTCTCACACAAATGTGCAAAACATAGACTTCGAAAAATCATTAGTTGGTCGCCGCAGTTGGGTTTTCGTATTTACGGCTACGTACTGCTCCAATTTTCGCCCCGTACTTTACTTCAGAGTTCTGAAGGTGTTCAAGAATTCTTCGCCTAGCGATGTGCAGGAATATGCCGCAATGACGAGCTGTTTGTTTTCATTAAAACAGCTTGGCATCCACGGAAAAGATATGTGTCTCCGTGGGTTTAGTTCCTCGCACTCGGCATACATGGTAACGCACAGGGTCCAGCCCATCATCATCATCCTCCATCATTGTGTTATTATTCCCATCCCTTAAACGTTTTGGATAGAAATTCGAACGTCACTCTAAACCTGTAACCTCACAAAAACATAAAATCACCGATATCCCATTTTGGCTGGGCTAGAGATCGGATGCGCGACGTAACAGGCTTGAGATACTGTTGACCACTTTCGGGTGTGGCTTGATGTATGCAGCCTTAGCGTAAGCGATGTGGATTTCCAAGGTCTCCCCAAGTTCAGTGTGACACCCAGAGAGGGATTTTTTTGTACAGATTGCCCCAGTTTATTCTACGGTGAATGGGCGGCCATCAGTGCAGTCCCACTATCGGCACCACTGAAACGGATACAGAAGTGAACATATGATACAAGTTTGAAGGAAGAGAGCATAGACAAATGCACCTCGGTTTTCCTCTCATACGATCCGTTACATAGGCTTTGTAAACGCAAAGCGCCATCTAGCCACCTTCCCTAATTAGTTTTTGCTCAGATATTGACTGGAAGCCTCCAAATAGCCTACTTTTATATTTTAGTGTTTCGCTTTTGTAAGGTCTCTAGGTATAAGATTAAGGAGAAAGATTTTACAGCGAACCGAATAATACGGCGAAAAATGGTGAAATAAGTCCTACTAGCTATCCCCTAGTGTTTCAGCTGAGCAAGACAGATTCGACCATTACAATGTAGACAACATTTGCGGCAGATTTGAGATTATTGTCGTCAAATGTATATATGAGGAGTGTACAGATGTTAGAAAACTGCCGGTTATTTACATCGGTTCCGCAGGAGCATGCACAACCTCCTAACTTTGGACAACCGGCTGGCAAACTGGACGATGATCTCAATTAAATGAATCCCTTGCTTATAACGCAGTCACTTTATGATGGCTTTGGAGGTGTTGAATCGATGTTAAGGCAACACATGCTATGCACTATACGAAATCCACAAATTTGAGCTTACTCAGTGTGCTGTTGAAGGGTTATTCACATTCTTTGACTATGAAGTAGTGCTGAGATAGCTTGGGGACTAACATAAATCCATGGAATAATGAAAGCACACCAGATTTACAAATATCCCTTCCCAGCAAAACATTTAATGCAGAGTTGGTCTCTTAGTTAACTATCTGGCCTCAGTTTGGTAAGCCACAGAAACTGATGCCTCGCGGAGGATTTTTCTGTCCGCACCGTTGTTATCACTTGTAGTGGACTCGACAGCCAGGCAGTTTGTTTGGTTCACCTCTCCTGCCACTGAGTGGCAAACTTACATATTAGTGTGTATTTGTTTGCAGCAACGACTGCACCTTCACAGCGGCACCCATTGGGTCATATAGTCCTGCATGATAGTTCCTTTCCTACCAAATTCGGAAATGAATACAACAATGTTCGAGGTAGATGAAATCTCGGCTTTCGTGACCCATGACTCAACCACATCAGTCCACAGTACTTGGTGCAGTCCTCATCTGTAGCATCACCTAACATGTATCCTTGCCAAATGTGCGCCAACAAACTTGTGCAGCGTGTTCGAAACAACCATGCTGACTGATCAATCCATTACACCTACAGCCGTGAACATAAAAAAGATAGCATGCGTTTTACTCGAGCACGCACAATCCTTAAGATCCAGTGATCTAATATGGTTAATTAGCATAGGGAAGCTTACCTTCAAGCACACGAGCTACAGCCCAACCATCAAAGCCATTGAAAACAAAGTCTTAATCAAAACTCCTCAAGACTTTACTTGTGTTGGTTAACCATATAAAAAACAGTAATCTGAGTCGGCGAAATACACTCATCTGCAAACAAATTTGGTTTTTGCGAGAGACTCACCTGGAACCCAGCTGAATCTCTCGTTTGTGATGTTTCCAGGCAACTGAATGTGCTGCACCTGATGAGCCCCAAGAAGGGCGAAACCGGTCGTGGGCTGTCGAAGAATTTTCAGCAACCTTATGAGTAGTGCATTACGAGTAATCTGAGTCGTTTATTATTTCCGTTCCAGATTAAACCAGCTGACATGGAAAAGTTGAAAACCATCTATTTGGACGAGGGCTACAAGCAGCGCGTTGAACGCCACCTTCTGGGTTTCATCAACAATAACTACAATACACTGCCGATGTACGCCAAGCCGGACTTGGTCTAAAGATATACATTTGGTTGCTTAATCTGGCGAGATGAAAAATTGACTGCAGTGTTTGAGTAATTCATGAAGTCACGAAACAATGAGACAGAACTTCAAAAAAAACGTTGCTTTTTCCGACCTATATAAGATATCGATGCAAACGGGGTGGGCAAGCTACATTAAATGGAAGCACACGGCTACTTGGTGTTTACAGTAAATATATTCTACACACTATCATTTGAGGCAGAACCCACCAGCGTTATGAAGCTTAGCGATACCCTACTAGTTTCCGATTTGTCATTTGAAATATAATTCGAAACCTGTGCTCAGAGAGTTAACCGACCAGTTGTCTAGTTACAGCTGCCTCACAAACGGGGCTTACAGCTTACGCCTTTAAATGACAGGATTTGAGCATGTCGGTGCTTTGAAGATAAAGAAGAATCAGTTTTGAAAATCATCTTGCAGGTCCTTAGCGAGAATATGGGAAGCGATAAGGGTCGATGAGAGTCTCAAATAAGTTAACTTCAATGACTAAATGTTCTGCGTAAATGTGATAGATGATACTAATAAGTAATTTTTATAGAGGAAGAATGGGGTCAATCACAAAAATGCAATACACTACACTGCAATGAGTTATACCGCAAAAATAACTAGTTTTCGGATCACGATACTAGCTTTCAGGTGAGCTTGTGTTAAGAGGTTTAATAATTGAGACTAACTTGTACCGTTTGGCGAAGACAGAGGTGAGAGGTAGCAGTTCCGTAAATCGCCAGTCTGTTCGAAAGTATTTTTCTATGGTCTAGATTTGAGCACCACTTAATGAGTTCCATTGCTGTATACAGGTAAATGGATCTCACAAAGACATTTCTACACCGGCTTTATGCGCTCACAAAGGGGAAGTTTTACCGGCGACTTACCAAAACAAGCAAACTGAATGAGATCACACATGCTATAACGATGACATTACACCAGAAAGCCCAGTGAAAGATTTTACTGACCAACAAGCGAGTCAAATAGGTTACGGATGTTGTGGTACGTAGCCATCGCAAAAATATCCCTGAAACTTACTATTGTATTTGGGGACGAGACAGCTTGCGACTTTTCAGGGTGGAATTGGTTACCTTAGTCCAATTCCTTTGTATTCATCGGACAACACATGAAGTACAAGCTTCCTTGTCGGACCGTCTCTAAGTGTGTTCATCAGTTTAGCGGTTCCCATATCAGTAGAACAATTAGATAACTATTCGAAAAGATGTTTGAACACATTCTTGAACGACAATAGTGTGCCGTTAACAGTCCACTTTTTATTCCGTGCACTCGATACAGGACATCAGATCAACATTTTAAAGGCCTTTAAATCTGTTCATGAAGTTCTGTCAAGACAACTAGATCTAGGATATTTGCCACTGCCTAGGTCATGGAGATACTTACTTACGGGAGCATGATGAGTATTGCATGTACCAATAATGCTATCTCAAGATTTTTATTAGAGTAGGTGGGATTCGAGAATTGCGGAGAATAGGGTTTGAAGCATGAGCAAGGTGAGGTGTTGGGAACCATGTATAAATTTTCTTCGCCTGTGCGAATTGTATCTCTGTCTTTAGCTGATGTTTCAGACTAGAACGAACTGTTCCTGAAATGTGATGACCGGCTTTACCGAACATATTGAGCGTTTCATCAGATGACTAAAATATGCTTATACTCTAGCATTTAGAGGATTTTCAAATTTGAACAAAAGTTCCCTAAGTCTATGGGTCCTACAATGCTGTTTCAAGGCAATGAAAAAAAATCGAACTGTCCCATATTGAGGAGTAGAAAAAATGTGGAAGGGATGCAGGAATAACTTATAAATGTCATTATTATGATTGTAGGTCTTTAACAGCCCCAAACAGTTTCTGATGGATATTGTTCAGATGTTCAGAATTATTAGCCACATGAGTATCGAGCATACCGAGTTGCTACCTAACCAGCCAAAACCTGGAATTGTTGCTTCCAAAGAACTGTAGAATAAAAATAACAAGAACTGGACCGAATACCCTCTCATGAAAGTTCTCCTTCATGGACACCTCATACCATTTGATTAACTCAAACCACTTGGACCAGTTTCACTCTTTAGTGGGGAGACAGAATGAAAATTAACTTAAACAAATGTATAAACTGGAACTGGAAAAATCAAGGCCTCCACAGTCTTAACTGATGGGCATCCTACACTATCCAGTGTCAACTAGTTACGCACGATCTGGGGTAACAGTGCAGTATAATTTGGCAAAGTGGGTCTCAAATAGAGTGCAGTTTTGTCCAGATGGTGCGAACTTCTTAGGGTGTAGTTACTACTACTACTCAGTCTGTGAGGGCCTTCTGAAGCTGATTCTGGATAACGACCCTTGGCTCTGTCTCCGAGGCATTACATCTAGCAATGCAAATCCCACCACCTTGCTCCATCTCCACTATGACCTTTAAATGACAGTGAAAACTTTACCAGTTAGTGGGATTCACGTAGTCAACCATATTCTGTGCATGGTGCAAATATATAATTAAAAGAACCTCTCTAGATCACGGGTTCTTGGATATTCATAATAAGTTCTGCTTTTCGTGGCCAATAAGTAAATCATTCAAGACGTTTGGAGAGGGATCCCCATTGCATCTCCTTAAGAGCGTCTGTAAAACGTCTCGTCAAAGGCAGAGGAGCTTAGATAATTCGTCAGATGGGATTCCTAAATATAAATTATTTTCCATAATAAAACCATAAGCAGCGTCAACAAGTTAATCGACCGGAAGATAGGGGAATAATAGATTTACGTCAAACGCTATCATTACCCCGTGTCTCGTGTTAAAACTTAGTACCTTTTCCACGAGCTCAAACTTGTCTCTAAGGCTGAGAATGACCAACTGGGATCCCACAGTTTTAAGTGTAACCACACGCCACTGAGCAATCTTATGATACGGAGACTAACCCGTTCGGTATAGCGGGCGCAAATATCAATTAATCTCGTGTGTGCTGGAAAGTCCGTGGATATGTGGCTTGCCTGAACTAACCAATGATAAATGTTTGTTTGTATCCCAATCAATGGGCCTTTCACTTAGGAATCCTTCAAGGAGGTCCCGATTTTGAGTTTGACAACTTCTAATGCGGTTGAAAATACCCATGAAATTCATGAGGTGAACGAAGTCGGTGGACAAAGCTTGTTTTCTTTTATGACGATCTTGGTTAGCACCATCAGTCACTTGAAAATTATGTGAATTTGCGGCTACATACCCTTAAAAAAAGAGTCCATGAGTAAGTAGGCTGTGCACTGAAATAGGCTACATCCGTGCTAAACAAGTTTGTGGTACTGAATTTTTCGTGGACCAAATCAAGTTCAGAATTCGTGCAAGTTTTTTGGACGCAGATCTGCCGTTAATGCGCTTAGATTTCGATCGCTTCTGCTACCAGTCAGGATCGGAATGGTCGTGCAACGATACATGACTTCTAGGGTTTGCTGTTTTTCTATGACATTTTTGGTTTGGGTCGAGTTTGATGCATCTCGCTCGAGCTCGGCTGCTACTAAGCACCATTTAGGGATACGAGGGTGTGATTTCTAGTTCTATCGTGGAACAAAGATATGTGGCATGGTGCAGGCACACGAATAAGTGCACACAGAAGCAGGCGTAGAGTTCACCATTTTGTGCCTCATATGGGACCTGACAGTTGGACTGGAATTGAAACTCAAGCAGATATTGACTGTAATGTACGTTGAATCAACGAAATTTCTAATCTTTCTGGTAATTAGTCCAGGAGCGGCGTTACCTATGAGTAAAAGATTAAGGGAAACAGGCGTTTTCAGGACAGAACATTGTTTGATTTTCTGCACTGTGGATTGCATATTTTTGAATAAAAGCATTTCAGGATATCCGTTCTATGAAAATATATGCAATAAAAACTTTGGCTCCTCTTGTAATCAGCAGCAAGAACACACCCCCATTGCAATTACATTGAAAAAGCCAATTAATTTACACTGCAGTTGCAAGGAACAAAACCCTCCGAAATGAATAAACTGACTTGGTTTTGGCGCTGCCACTGGCTTTTTTTTGGTTAGTGAGCACTAGATAGTTTAGAATTGGGCGTGCCTTTCGTCTACATAAAAAGAGTAGATGCAGTGGCATTCTGTCAGCGCTGAATGGGACGCCAATTGGTGATCAGTAAACCTTTTACTGATTATATGCTCGCGTTTCCGTGGACGATTGACATCGACTGGCTGCTGAAGAGAATATTTTTCGTTTTCGAATGACTATCATCATCATCGATAGCATGACATCAGTGTTCAACAGTGATGCATCGCTGCCGTACAACCATTTGCTTGAACGCCTTATTGTGAACAAAAGAACAAATGTGGATCGGGAAGGGATTTAGTGCTACCTTACTACAATCTTTCCGAGGTGCTTACACCTCCAGACACTCATCCAGGCAATCTGGATAGAAACTGACAACAAGATCGCCACTGACATCGGTTGGCAGCCATATATTGCAGCGTCTCCAACCAGGCGCAGTGAGGATCACGCGGTCCCCATCCTGGAATGCGAGTAGCGCCAACAGCACCCAAGCGTTTCGTAATCTCCTCCATCCCCCTATGCCAGGTCAAGGGTTGGCCACCTCTCTGTTTCCGCCACTCTGAATTGGGCATGGAAAACAGCGCTCTCTTCGGCAAACTATGATTCGGCATACGCAGTACATGGCCTAACCAACGAAGCATGTGGTGCTGGACACATTCTTCAATGGAAGTACCCGTTGCACAACCGAAAACTCTCTTTCTAACTACCTCGCTACGGAATCGCCGACACCAACCCACACGAGCTATGGTTCTCAGACAACGGTTATCGAACACCTGAAGACGTCTCATTTCCGCTGCTTTAACAGGAAATGTCTTACAGCCATACAACGAAACAGCCCGCGCTGTAGCCCGATACACACGTCCCTTGAGATTCAGGGATACACCAGTGGAAAACTGATCAATTCAAAAGTGAGGGACGATAACATAGGGGAATTTCTGTGGCGGAGCAAGTAACAATACAAGGTAGCTTACATTCTCTGTCCTGCATTTACTCCCGATAATTGGAGGCGAACTTAAAAAACTACCCCGGCTGAAAAAGCCCACGGTTTTGTATCGTACCAAAACGTTTGGATGAGTACGCCTCACCCTTTCAATAATTATCCAGTGTGCGAAACACGCTTTCGCTTGCATCAAAAATATATCACCTGTTACAAGTGGGTAATACTTGAACAGAACGACTTGCTTCGTCCATGAGGCTAACAGCAATTTCTGCCGATGTTATCAATTTAAGGTGTGAGCTATGGGGAGCCGCGTAGTTTACGTTCACTGGGTGACCTTAGTCACGTACATCACACGTCAACAGCATACTACATCTCAGGAGATTAGGTAGTTCTAATGAGATGAACAGGCATCTATTCTTTCGCAAGGAAGGCATGTTGACAGCAAACAGAATGTCACTGACCACGGTGAGTGGGTTGTTAATGTGAACACTTCCCTTACGCCAGGAATGGCAGGTGTGTAACTCGATAAAAAAACGGCTTGAGCTGACGTTTTAGATTCCGCAAAACATTCATGAGACCGGTACATGAGATTCAATTGTTGCTATTGAAAGTGACCAAACGCAATCGATATAACCGCGATTGACGTATCCAACCTGCAAGCAGCCGCATCCATTCAAAGGGAGGAGGTCTCAAATAAGATGCAGCGTGCCAGTATCGGTGCACCGATGCCTTCGGATAAATTAATTTTATGTGACAGCCCCTAATTGGTCCTCTCGCTCGTAGTTTTTACACTATTCGTCATTTCCGTTGTAAGGTAACCGACATATGGAGAGATAGCTCATTGGTTAGCGCTCGAATTTACTGACCGGAAGTTCCGTGGTTTGAACCCGACCTCTGTCTCTGCCTCTCGACTTCCCCTGTCTAGGCTTGGGCAACCTGGCAGTATCCCAGCCCTCGTGCTTCCTTTGGGTGGCATGGCGGATAGGCACCAAAAGGGTGTTACAGATGAACGATTATCTTTAATATCTTTATAAGCGACATATCAGGTAATTTGTTATTCGGAAGTTTTAGATGATTAGACTAAGACAACCCACGACAAAATGGAAAGAAGTTCGCGAGAATAAAAGTGACATAACCCACTGAGTTTTGAACAAAGCTTGCTTACAGAGTAGTACAAGTTGTCGAAACCCCAATTATATGGATTATGGGAGATGAGATGCCCACAAGAGAGGCATTTTCAGAAGGCGATACAGCTGCTTCTCTTGGATAGAACCATCAGGGAGACTACTAACTATCTATCTACTTTGACGTAAATAGAAGAGACAGTACCATGTTACATACACCGTGCACGACAATTGCTCAGCTTACATAGGCAGGGACGCACTTTAAGGGTCGTTTGGTGGGTAAACCAGCGGCGAGTGCTTCCAGTATATTGAATCTTTAACTTATTGGAATGTACCAAGACGTTAAGTGTGAAAAGGGTAATACCAGTTACAACTGCCCACTTGGAAACAGACTGAAGTAACTGAAAGCAGTACTGAGTTAGCCATGCTCCCGATTCAGACCGGATGACTACAACGACCACTTTGAATGGGGAACATTCTATCCTGTCCCGGAATATTCTTCGTGGTCGCATCAAATAACAGATCACATGCGTCGACTGTCTCACGGGCTGTTTTGACAAAACTCGGATGTGCAACATTAAAGAAAACCAAGAGTATCAGAAAAGAAAATTTGCCCGCTCTAGGAAGATCGTTGTTCATGAATAAAAGGTCGAAAATTGTGGACAAGAAAAATAACGAAAATCAACGAAACCTTTTGAGACTAGGACTGAAAGGGTTTCATTCAAGTGGAGGCGTTACGAAGTGGCCGTATGCGTTTCAAACATTAGACCACAGTGTTACCAGATAGCCGCCGCCGATTAAAATGTGTGCGCGGTGCAACAACGTGATGGTTCACTGATCGTTCACCTACTCTAGAGTTGTTTTACCCCAAAATTAACACAAGAGCAAAACAAAGGAACTTAAATTTGAACCTCATTGAAAAAATTGCGAAAAGCTTATAGATTTTTCCACCATTTGTTGGTTTTACTAATCCGGATTGCAGGGAAATAGTAGTTTAAAAATGCCTCTTGGAAACTGCCACCGTTTGTTGGTGGTTCATTCCTCATTATACGGCATAAGGCACAAGTAATTCAGTGCGCTAGCATTCGGTTAGAATTAGAAGATATCATCAGCGACACAGATACATCGAATAATCGCTCTAATTATGCGTTATGCCCCCTGTGTTTCAAGAAAGGTCCACACCACTGCAACTAGTCCGTAAGAGGTTCAGTTACTTAACCCACTGAAACCTGCGGTAGGGCAGACGGGTGAGCTGTATATTAGAGCACATACTGTTTCAAGACCCAGTCACTTAGCGGCATATTTACCGCAAAACACTGCAAAGTAGTACGAGAAATCCCTGTAAAGCCCTTTTGCTTTCCTTCAATATCTCACATGGACGTAGCGCTCTCTTTTTATGTAACATTAGTCGTTGTGACAATATCGCTGTAGTGCGTACTGTCACGCCAATTCAAACGAATAGTCTGTATATTTCTCCCAAACAGCACCACGTCTTCGAAATCGTGGAATTTCCTTGAAGCTATAAATGGTGTGTTTTGTGACATCTGAGTGGGGCTGGTCACTTAGGTATGGTCTGAACAAACTTCTTGCTGAATCACTTGCCTTACCTGAAGAATGTTACATGGTTCGTTGCGTCCAACGTTTGAAAGAAATGTTCGGATATGTGTTCAACGGAAACTGAAAGTTAAACTAAACCGATAAGAGGTGGTCGCGCACAATTTCTTTGGGCAGCTTCCCAGACAATTCTCATATTTCATGGAATTTACCAGACAAAAAATCTGATCTACTAAAGTAGACTGTAAAATTCAGCATGCAATCACAAAACCACTGTTTCAAGGTTGAAAAACTAGTAAGCATTCATATACGTAATACACTACTCGTAAGGTTGCTGAAAATTCTTCGACAGCCCACGACCGGTTTCGCCCTTCTTGGGGCTCATCAGGTAGGCGCAGTCCCCGAGTTTCCGTCAACCTTATGTTCTACTTGAAACCGAATTGCACGAAATTAGCGAAATACACTGATTTGCAAACAAATTTGGTTTTGCGAGAGACTCACCTGGAACCCAGCTGAATCTCTCGTTAGTGATGTTTCCATTGTTTGCAAATGAGTGTATTTCGCTAATTTCGTGCAATTTGGTTTCAAGTAGAACATAAGGTTGACGAAACCTCGGGGACTGCGCCTACCTGATGAGCTCCAAGAAGGACGAAACTGGTTGTGGGCTGTCGAAGGATTTTTAGCAACCTTATGAGTAGTGTATTACGTATATACATGTATCGCGATATCTCGAATATCGTAGAAACTGAAAAATGAGGCGACCTGGTGCATCACATTCAGTTGCCTGGAAACATCACTAACGAGAGATTCAGCTGGGTTCCAGGTGAGTCTCTCACGAAACCAAATTTGTTTGCAAATGAGTGTATTTCACTAGTAAGCATTCACTTTTGTGTCGAAGAGATACAACGACTGATGTACAATTCTGGAAATTCGTAGCTTTAAAATGATGAGGTACTCCGGTTTACCTCGAGTCAGAGTGACGAAGGAATAAATTGGATAACATAGAATTTCATTTGAAACAATTAATGAGAATAATTAGTTATCATATTTGATAATAATATCACAATGATGAAAAACGAACTCTGTGCAAGAGAAATAATGGTACCCTTTGTGTTAAAATATTCTACACCTGCAAGATTTGGATAGGCACATAATATAGAAAGGAAAACGTCGCAGCTCATGCGAGTAACCTCGATAACATTCCAGTGCTATTTCTACCCGTCACATATAGGGGAAACTTGGAAATAATGCCCATCAATTCATTGTTTTCAATTGTTTGAACGGTGAACTCACCGGCTTGGCTCACTCTAGCGAAACTATATTTTTTCATGGCAAGACGGACATATTTTCCAAATTACAACATGTTTTGAGCTGCCCAATGCACTGTTGCTACAAAGACAGGATCCTAAATTTCATTTCTTTATTATTCTCCAAGTCGTTTGTTGGTTGAAAGCAGTAAATATCAATGGGTTTATTGGAAAATTTAGCTTATGTTCACTCTTTGTTTGTGGTGGCTTTATGAGGATTTGGAATCCTGCATGTGTGTTATAAACTATAACTTTATCTGCCCGCTGTTCTCCACCAATTTTAAGGGCTCAATAATTTTTTCCGAAGTTGACTTACCTTGGTTGGGAAATATATAAAACATTCACGAAAAGCACCTGGCTTTACGGCTTGATTACAGGTTGCTTTAGGTCTTATCTGTCCACTGGGTGTCTCGTACAGAGTCACAAGGGTTTCGTAGACTGGTCTGACAGGCAGCTGGCTATACGGCATGTGGGAAACCTGTACCATCGCCTGACCCTCCATGCACATGCATCGTACCTATAATTTCAAAGCACCCGAGCCTCGCAGGAGCCCATGGTCCGGTGACCTCGTAGCGCAGTGTGAGAACACGTTGTGGATATTGTACTCAGTCATGTCTTGTGCTCAAGCAGATACTCCTGAAAGCATTAAAAATGGGCCAGATGGAAAAAATAATGCATTCACATGATGTCTTCTTTAGATCTTGACGTTAGAAAATAGTAAGCGAATGCGTTGTTATCTCAGTGAATCTTCACTATCTGGCAAATCCGATTAGGGCTTCTTCATACAACTTCGATCTCTCATAGTATAGACAACTAACAAGATCCCCATCATAGGGTTCCTCCAGTACGATCATAAATTTTTTGCTGGATGATTTGATTTTAGACATCTTTTGGGAGTATGCACCGGAACATTTTCCCGTATGGAGTGGATACCGCGGGTATCCCCGGCTGATCCATACTGATGCAACATGATGAATCCTTGTAATGGTCCTAGGTCAGCACGAATGAATGAATTTTGTATTACCTTACTAAACTCGAGTTTGACCACAGAGAAAAGTATTCTATCACGAAGATGACCGTGAACTAATTGTTGGGAATTCAATAAACCACTAGTTATCTTGCTTTGATTAATCCTATGTTCCGGATCCACTGCCTTCATTCCGCATTAAAACTGGGCTATAGTCCGACGAATCATGCTGTACACTTAACGTGAAATAAGCTGTGTCGACAGTCAGGTCGAGTCCGACCATGAAGTGCCCGTTGATATTATAGGGGGGTAGGTCTACAAAGTTTATGACATCAACGGTTAACCAGTTAATTCACAGAAGGCTATTCAATCGTAGAGGAAAGCAAGAGGACTCCTTCTTTTGAAATTGTTGGTTTTTTCTTCGGTAGAGTGTGGCTACAGGAAGACCTTCGCATTCCCCTGCCAGCGATATATCTTTTGGCAAGCTTATTCACAGGGATGTACTGTAAAACTTTGAAATCAAATTTAAAGACTTTTCTAGTCTACCAGCATGTGCAGATTCTTCAGTGTTTCAGCGATCATACCGTTTGTTAGTATAGGAAATACCTTGAAAACTGGAAGAGGCACAGGAGCTTAATCGAGCTCGGTGAGTTCTTGGCTGCCAAAATTAAAAGGTCCAGAAAATCCGCCAGGATGCAATGAAGTGGCTGTAACTATGTTGAGTGAAAACCCGTGGCACTGACTTCCTAACGACGTTCTGGACTGGGGTAACCTCTTTTCTAGCAGTACTGATTCCAGTAGAGTGAAACAACCCCTAGTAACCTTTACATTCGAGCTAATTGTTATCCATTGAGGTTTGCATTGCATCTACATGGGTAATAACCTGTACTTATAAAAAGAGGGTAATCTCGGCCGTCCCTGAGAATATTCCTTTTTCGAAGTGGTCACCTCTATCAAACCACACAGCCTTGTGAAGAAGTGAACACCGCGGTTGAATGGTCCCTGGAATTGGTGGTTGTCTGGTCAACCTAATTGCACAGGCCCAAACCTGCCTGTGGGTAAACACGCAGTGATTTAAGATCATTGGGTGATCACCACAGTACTTTAACTCTTCTGGTCAGTCCAGTTAAGTCCACCAGATCAGAACGCAATTTTATGAAACTCCATGAAAATTTATTCTAAACAAAATATTCAAAAAATTCCACCTTACGAAACAGATTAAATTGATTCTCATTTCTGGTGATCATGAAATGAACCAACTGCAATTTGATAAAATTCAAGGCGTCAAATCTTGGTGAACATGGTTTTTCAGTCTCTCTATGTTATACTCGGTCGTTCCGTTTCACTTTAAAGTTCGATTCTTCTGTTTCTTTTGTCCTTCCGAATACGAATTATGCGATGAGCCGACTTAGAGTCACTGTGTTTTGCTGATCGATATCCTAGGGTCGACGTCTAAGAGGGTTTTGAATTATCTTGGTTATTTTCGGGCATGTCGGCTTTTACCGAATGGTCATAATAAATCGGGTAAAACAAATCCGCAGTCCGTCAGTCCTCGTGAGCTCGAAGTTTGCAGTGCATCCATACATCAATTTTCCGCGGTTTTTAGTCGTAAATGTGTATTTCGCACTCAGCTGGGTTAACCGAATGACCAGACAGAGGTATTCTGGCTAATACGCTCTGATTTGTTCGTGAACCATTTCACTCAAAATGGATCCAAGTATTACACTGTCGAAACAAACTATTCTGGCACCTTGTTTCAGCTTGATATACATAACTAGATTCATCGTCAAAGGCAGTAAGACAGCCATCGGATGAGCTTACTGCCTATAGCGTACCAGCATACAGTCAGGTGATAAGGTGAGCCTGAGTGAAATCCACTCAGTTCGCTGTTGGAGTTACCCGTCTTGGATTTCCGTTGGTTCCCCTGACCATCAGAGTCTAGAGTATCACTCAGCACATTATGATCCACTGGGACATGTTCCAACTCCCTTGAGCACATATTACACTGGATTTCTGTGTCAGATATGTGACGATCTACAGCATGAATGAATTCACCTTGCTTCTAAGGCAATTGAACAGCCAAAGGGGAGGCAATTCTGACGTCGCCGATAAAAAACCGTATGGGTAGAAAGTAAGCCAGTCAAATAATTCGCAGGTTAAAGTCATGAAATTATGGAGAACACCGATTTCTGAATTAGCCCATATACTTGAAACCGAAAAATTCTCCGTAGGTCTAGAAGGCACAAGAGGGAACAAATTTAATCTCTTCCTTGTCTTTCAAAGATGCGTAATATTCACTGTCCCTAACGTTCTGGGAACCCGTATGTTGCGTGCGAACGGTAAAAACAACGGTCGAGTGTATTTCTTGTTCGTCAAAGGAAGAAATACGGCATATGTGGGACAACGCTACTTTATTCGACTTTAAGTTAAATTGTTTATGACCATCTGTTCTACACAGTACTGTAACCACATTCGTAACTGTTCCGTGAAGACCCGTGGAAAACAGTCTGATATGAATCATGCCGTCTTTTGATTGCATGATGGATTTTGTTACCTGTGAATAGCTTGCCCCGAATAGACAGCCGAGGTAGAGCTACTCAGAAGTAACTTGACATTTGTAAAGATATAAATTTGAAAAGAGGATTTCTAAGGTCTTGAAATTCGGGGCGGAAATGAGGAGGTGTGACATAGGATCTGAGAAGAACAGTTGCTACAGGGCAAACCCAGCTGACAATCATTCATGACAGGTTAGCAACACGTCCAAAGCGGTGGAGTACCAATCCATCTTTGTGGCCCAAAGGAGGAGTGTCTCCACCTGGTCAGCAGAATTCTTTTGAAAATCACTATTTCGTCCGTTATTATTTGATGTGGTGCCATACAGTGCTCATATCGGTTCCAGGCCTGGTTGTTTGAATTCATGGCATTCGCCATTTCATTACATCTGTTGGAACTTGGTGGGATGAGGCCACGGTTGTGTCCGATGTGACTGAGACCAGCACAATGCCAAAGAACCGCTGAATTTCGGACACTGCTTGCTGCGCCTTGCCGCATTTTTCATTGTCGTACTGCATCGGTGTTGCGTAGGTTGGATATCAAGTTCGTCAGTGTTCGAAAATCGTGTCGAAATTCAGGCGACAGATAACACATCTTATTTAAGAGTGGGTTTCCTGATCCAAGTGTTGATCCGCTGTATTGACTCTTTGGTGATTCACAAAACTGGTTACTTTTTATGGCGTTTTAGCTCTACTTGGATTCAGAGGCATAAATTAACAATGTACCAGTCTGGGTCCATTTTGCAACTTCCATTTTGTACTTCAGATGTGTTGTCAAATATTTACAAATTCAAAGCCCACCAGTCTGTTGAAAAAATAGGTTTTTTCAAACTGTAAGACATTCGCTTCATAGATCGAACTAAATGATAACTCGCAATAATTTTGATTTAAGTCGAAAGCATCCGGCGCAAAATCTTTATGCTGAAATCCGACTGATTGAGGGGCACCGCTGGTGACGGAGTTTTTGCGTTTCCAGAGGAGTGGTCTTCCCTTCGAAAAGGCTTCTTTCGGGTGACTATCATTCATCAAGAAAAAGAATCTATAAATCATTAAGAGGAAGGCGCAATTAATAAGACGCGTGAATAGTTCTTCCAAGAGGTTGCTATTCAAGGACATGGCCAAAACGCGACCATGTAATGTGAATCTCGTGACCGAAGCGTTGATGACGACATAGTTTGCCTAAACGCGAGTTGATTGCACTACTGAGCAGCCGCTAGTGGTCGAACGGTTAGATATTTAAATAATCGCCGGAAGTTTGCGAGTTCGCATCTCCCTGGAGGTCCGTGAGATGCGCACTCTTGATGATTCCCAACAACTGTACAGTGTTTTTCTGGTACGAGAATATATTGCACTAAGTCGACGGTGATGTTCGCGTTTCCAAGTTCATCCTATCACATTTTCAACATTCTCAGCCCAAAAGCACCTTTCATAGAGTTTCTGGATTCCAAAATTTAAACTCTTTAGCAGCTAGAATGCAAAATCCTAACTGAAAGGAGTTATTTATAGGAGACTTCTCTCGAAGCAACTGTCCAAGTTCATGAACAGAAACGTGTGTGTTGATTAGAAGAGTTTTGGCAAGCTGCCAGGAAAAGGTTTGGTTTGCTATGGATGTTGCTACAATAAATGCGGTCAGACTGTGCTTCACGCAAAATTATTCCAAGGATAAATAGCATGTCATCACATCTGCTCAAGTATCATGGTATTTCTGTCGCTTGTTTTCTTTCCAATCCAAATGGCTGTACACTTGGTGTCCACTATTCTCTGGGCGGGAACAGTTCAACGGTTAAATGTGCCCTACCCGAGTATTCTGTCTGTAAATATAAAATTCTTAAATGAGTCTTATTTCCCTAGACAACGTTTCCTCACTTAGCCGGTCAATTTTGCTTCATACTGCCTCAGTACACAAGGGTTAGACAGCAGCGTTCTCCACCGCTTCCCAACTGGAGTTCAGCTTTATTTTCCTTCCCTCCAACCAATTCATGTGGCTCTATTTTTTAAATAAATTGATGACGTTGTTTTTCGCCACACTATTCCTTCCCAATCCGAGGTTGGTCATTCCAAAACATCTCCCTTTTGTCTTCTTTCCTATTTCGAAATAAGTCCTCTGTTTAGACATTCCAAACCCTTTGGAATAGCATTCAGTACTTGCTTCTAATGTGAAAGAGCTTGCAGAGAGTGCCTTCAACCGAAACTAAGTATTTTCTGAAATTAAATGCTTCAGATTTATGGAAACGTGTATAAACTCTGAATTAATTTACATCGATGTTAAAACGCCGTCAAATCTGAGCGAAATTTATTAATCTATGAGGATACTAAGCTTATTTAGTTGTCTCACAGCATTTTATGTAGTTTTGTGAACCCCCTTGTTTTCCTTGTCGTTCTGTGCTACCCTTGTCATAGTTTAAGATCTATTTCTTCGTAGGTGCGACCTAAATTTTCCTTACCGAACTAGTCTTATTGCAAGTTCTTTCTATAGGTTTTTTCGCACTTGACAAGTTCGTTCGCTTCTACAACTCCTCTTTACTCAGAACCCGCTTGCAACAAATCCAGGAGTTCCCTCAAACGTATTTAGGCAAATTCGATTATTCCATTTTAGCTAGTTTTCACATTAGTCTTGATGCTGATAAGACCCGACTTCTGGTAGTTATGCCCCTTCTTTTTTTTTTGAAGTTTCTGTTTTCAGCCACGCTTCGTTAACCATTCTACTGATATGAGTGCGCTAATTTCATCTCAACAGAAAAAAAGACTTCTAGCCCATACCTCTTCGACAATGAGTGTAGCCCTCGCATTACATGGAAACTTCTCATAGAGGGTTTGAAGCAATCGCCTTGGTATCTCCAACATTTTAGGGGGGCTGCAACAGAGGATGAGCCCGCGGTAATCATAAACTCTAAATTGCAACTTATCCGTACGGATTTAGGAAGACGACACGTACTATATTTTCTCACTAACGGAACGGGATCACATAGTCCCGCATAAAAAGTGGATATAAAAGCGAACTTGTCAGTCGGAGGGGCTCAAAACTTTTCCAAAGAGAAAACCAATTGAGCTAAAAGCCATAAAGCGAACTGGGAAGACGGAATTAGGATCTGCTTCCCCGTGTATAAACAAGTCTGGAATATCATAGAAACATTTCTAATTTTTGATTGGTTTGCTCGCCAATTTTTCACTGAAGTATCGCCTTGGAGACAAGTCGAAAATTAAAAAAAAAACAATTCAGCTACCTCGAACTTTAATACGGATGATTATGTATCTCAAAAGACCATTCTAATGGCGCAAATGGTGTATGACAGAATGAAATGTACGTGACGGTGTTCTTTAATTGTTGCTTTACGTACGCAGCTGTAAAACGAGGACGCGTACTATGGGTGAAGAGAGGGAAAGAGTTTCTGTTCTACTACTGTTTGTGTGATCAGGATAACAAGTGATTAGGAGCCTAGTGGAAACGACAACATCATAATTCATAAAAACGAGATGGGAAACAAGGCTTGTTTGCGTGACTGATTACTAGGTGCCTGAAAAACACAGCCCGTGTAAATTCAGAAAAAAGGACAGGACAGAAGTGAGCAAAGGTTGGGTGAGATTATTGATGATTGGCTTGCCCAGTTGTATTACAAGAGCACCGCAACTGATGTATTAGTTCTTGGGTGTTTGTTGCTGGCCAAGAGGAGGTGCTGACTTCAGCTAGAAACCGTATAGTGTACAGAAAATGAAACTATGAAAGCAGATGAGGAAAAATCAGGTAACAGTCATCAGATATACCCTGTGCAATTCATACCAACTGACATCTGAAGCTCATTGCACAGCCCAATGCCTGGAGCAATGAGTAACTTCATCGTTATTCGGGTATTTCCTGATCTAACTCAAGTTTTCTTGTTAATGTTTTGCTGTGCAGAAGTGAGAGGTTCATAATAAGCTCTCTCAGTCGTGAATTTCAGTAAGACCGTACGTACGTAAAGCACAATTAGAGTCATTGGATGCCTTCACTGTGTGTTGAATGTTGTCCTGTTTTCCGGTCCTCAAAAAGGGTCATAATTACCTTACGTATGGTCATATACTACGACCAGCGCCCTAATTGTAAAAAAACTTAATTTAAGACCACAGGCTTTGAATTTATCCCCATCGGATGAAAAGGGCAACGAACTGTTGTGAGCAAATTATTTAAGTGTGCCAAGGGAGTTGAATCGGGTTGACACTAACCATACTACTTTAGAAGCTTTCCCCAGATTATCGTCCAAATGGACATAAAGATCGAAACCAGGACAGTGATTGTAACAGTAAAGCTGTTAACTGTTGCAACAGATCTACAGTGGAGGCGATCAATGCTGACATCCCAACGACCACGTGCGTGATCCTCATAGTACCTGTAACTGTGTAAGCGAAAATCAGCAGAAAATTCACACTGGGGCACAGGCGATGTACAAATTTGTGAAATTCTGGTTGGGATAATTTTTCCCCAGGTGATTTGTAGTTAATCTATTCAAGTAAATAGCACTGGAAGATTATAATGGCCAAAAACATATTATCAATACTGGTTGACAGAGTCAAGCACCTGTGACAAGGTCACCAGCCAAGAGGCTTGGAAGTATGAACGGCTCTGCGTGTGAGGATGTGGATTTCTGCATGAATGTGGGTTAAGGATTGATTCATGTATTCAAGTACTCGAACAAAGCTTTCTCCCCAACCGGAAAGGACCATGAAAAGTAGCGGCAATCAGCTCCGCTGAAGAGATGACTGGACAGGTTCTGGAAATAACGGGGAATGCCCACTGGGATTGACGTTGTGATATGTAACAAACAAATGTTGGTGTATTGTGCCACCTATACACTTCAGGTTACAAATCCACAGCCTTTATTTCGCTTTCGAGTTGGGTTGTCTTGCGTCCAACATATTCTTCAGCTCACAGCAGCAAACTAGCATATTTGTGGCGTGGATGGGCTCTCGACAACCGTATTCAAGAGTAGCAACACGTAACGTTGTGCTGTCTACAACTTGGCGTGTAATTATCCAAATCACTCTTGGATTGAAGGTTAGGATACATGAACGCATTCTCTGCCGCGGCAACCTGGGGCCTTTTAGGGTTTAATTTCCAGCTTACTTACTTAACTGCCTAGCACGAAGTACTTTACGTTGCAGGGACAAAAGGATGTGGAAATTCATGTCCTGCCCTGACCAAGTGAACTGTACGCGTGGCATTGCAAAAACCCGCCATGAAATCTGATAAAGCCGACAAACTGAAACTGAAAATCACTGTTCGACTCTTACTTCTCAAGGAACTCAACCGGTAGATGGACAAGGAGAGAGAGGTGACTTCACTGCGATTTTTGTGACAATAAATAAGTAAACGGACCGACAAGGAATGCTTCAGCGGACCACTTGCTAATTTACTCGTAGACTCTTGGGACTCTGGAACATCTAGTGTGGTAACATTTCTTTCCCTGAACAATTTGAGCGCGATAACACAACTTTACCATTCTTTTGCTGGTCTGTTGCAATACGTACATGTGGCACACATTAGTAGAGAAACCTAGCGCACGCTGTCTGTTCCCTACATTTTAACTCGTTCCATTCTCTAGGTCTGAAGAACTCCGGCTAAACCAGTGAAATAGTTGCGCTATAACCCACAGTTAGCAGGAGTCCTTCTCTCGCTGACTCAAAGTCGAAGTGTTGAACAACAAGTCTCATACACAATGTCCCGGGAAAATGCTCACATGCGGCACTACACCAAGCCCCCAGTAAGCACGCAATGGGCTACATCCCCCGTAAAACAGGAATCTCGGATGCCATACGAGTCAACACGTTATGAATAGGTAACGGTCTGGGCGAATGTCTGTCCAGTCAGAAAATCCTGAACGCCCATGGATTATAACATGAATCTTATCCCTTAACGGAACTGTAACTTCTGTAGTGCGATCTACACAAATAGAAAAACTACCAAATGAACACATGCCAACGAACACAGAAAAAAATGTTCTATTGCTCACACCGAGGTCAAATGAAACCAGCTCAGAAGCGACTGCTCCGCTGTTCTGCAATCATTAGACGAGGAACACAGTCAACTTTGAACAGCCAAAATTAACGATGGTTCGAGCAACTACACCGGACGACTTTACGACGAGGTTGTCGCTGTTACCAGATGCAGTAAGTGTCAGTAGTGCCAACCGTCCTTCCGTATGAATGGCTTTGAATCGGCAGTGCCCACGGCACGAGAATCGGCGGGTGCGCCACCTGTCAAACCTATAATCACAATGCGGTGCACCAACGCTAAAATCAACCTGTCCAAGGTAGGACTTGACCTTGGGCTTACACATACACAAAAACGGTGAATCCAACCTAATATAACCCTGCATGGTTCACATGCTTACCTCGGTAATATTGTGTCGCTCGACGCGAAATTCCGCTATTATTCCCGATGGCGCCTACCTCTGGTTACTCATGTTCTCAAAATCAACACACACACAGTGCATCAGGTGTTTGGACAGATCCGAATGTCCTATGACTTCTAAAATACTCGGAAGATATTGCCAACCGAAATTGGGAAACTGGAAAAATTGGCTGGATCGCAATGGCATAACATGTACTTAGATTGAATACACCAAGTCAGTTCGTTTTCGCAAATGACAAAGTTACGTGAGGATACATCTGGTGTAGAAATTACTGAAAAGTTCGAATAGAAAGAAATCCCGGATGTGGTGGTGATTTCGGTTCATTCTATCCCGGTGATGGCCCTGTTGACATTTATCTAAATGTTTTATTTCAAAGCCTCTGTAGACCATTTTTAGCTCTTTTAGCAAGTTTCTGGATGACCTTACGAGGGGTATTCTTCCCATTCTATTTCACGGCATTCATATGTGGTTTTCAGGACATAAACATCTTTTTTCACTCGTCCTGCCGATACAGTGAACAATATACCATCGGGATAACTATTGGGAACACAGAGGGCTATTTCAGTACCTTCAGGAGCAGATACAGAAACCAGCTGCTTGTGATGCGTGATGGGTGAACCACTGTTCTCACTTAATCGGACATTCTATCTCCTACTCACTCGTGACAAAACTGGATATCCCTATTATTAGATGGACAAATCTTAGCTAAAGTAATTATTCCCCAATTGTCCAGTTCCGAATTTTAGCAGCAATGCCAGTAGACATAAGACAGTAGTGCTTCTTAGCAGCGGCGCCATCAGACACTTTTAGAAAACGCACAAAGCGCTGACAAATACGCCTTACGAGATAACGGAGCGCAATCAGGTCAAACGACTTGGTTACAACGCTTCTGCTAAAATCAGTAAGCGATGTATATCATTTATGCTGCTCAAAAAGCTCAACAACATCAGCCCTAAGCATTTTCAGCTTGCGAATAGCCTTAGACACCATGCCATCACTGTCTTACTCGACTAGATACCAGTTGGACTCGCAGGCTCACTATCACCGCTACCTACCAATTAGCTGCAAGTCAGATGCAATGAAAGACGAATTCTACAGACGGATGAATGATTTCCTGAAGGAGGCCCCAAGATCCTACATTAACCTTAGTTTGGAAAATGAATTTACGTATTTCTATACTGACATCACAGGAACTAGTTTTCATATACCTGCATGATGCCAATGCACACAGGAATGACAGCAGTGGACGACCATTGACCTCAGGTGTCACCCGATAGTTCCTACTGACAGTCTACGCTTTCAACGCCGTAAACCACATCTGGCAGGGCGGCGTCTATTCGCTACATCTCTATGCTGGGCACAAATCGGCTACAAAAGTCACCACAAAAGATTGCCGGGAATACTGGAACAATAATGCGGAGTCAGGTCACGCGCAAACATTTCCGTGCATTTTTCTATTAACGGCGAACTCAGCCCCACCAGACGCTTGATAATGCTGTTCTTCTGAAATGAATTTCCACGCGAATTTGCCACCGAACCCAAACCATCTGTATCTTCCTGCCTTGTGAACCACTGTTCGTAAATCAAGTTCACTATGCATGGTGCTTCGAAGGACGTTGGGTATTCAGGATACAGACTAAGCACTCGGCAACAGATGGTAGGAATCCCGACCTTCATCCGTGTTGTATGCTAGAACGGAGAGTGTACAAACGAGCGGGGGCCTATGTTTCTATAATTGACTGTTCTGGAACAGGAATAGATGGGTTCCATCAAAGTGTTGACATACTTGTGAGAGTGTGGTTCACAGATAGACTATGGAGTAGTCCTACAATTAGGTCATTTACGAGGTTTCTAAGTGGATGCGGGAATTTGTCACTTGCTAACCGAAACTCACTTGACGAAAGTGAGCTTCTGTGAAATTATGACGTAAAACAAGGGTGGCTCTGTGCTCTTGCCGATGAAGTTTTCCATCCAACGGCCTGTAGTGCAACCATTCTGTTAAAACCTAACCAATTGAATACACAAGAAGTAAGTTGTTATTACCCCTGAAATACAACCGTATGGCTAGTGCGGCCGAATATACCGCTTTTTTCGGATATAGACGGAGCACTGTACAAATTTAACTCTATACGCTCATTAAACAGAATGGCT
Source organism: Opisthorchis felineus (assembly GCA_004794785.1). Classification (NCBI taxonomy): domain Eukaryota; kingdom Metazoa; phylum Platyhelminthes; class Trematoda; order Opisthorchiida; family Opisthorchiidae; genus Opisthorchis; species Opisthorchis felineus. The sequence goes on along the minus strand of SJOL01009319.1, from coordinate 2,488,834 downwards.
GAACCTGACTGGCTAGATGAGAAGACAGGGGTGGAAAATAAGAGGCAGTGAAAGTTATGTGGTAAATCACAATTCTATGACCAGCTATATCGAGTGCAAACAAACAAAGAATTAACAGATTTCTACAATGGGTACAACCGACAGTTATGGAAGCGGAAATCCGAAAATTTCTGTGCGGAAAATGTAAATCTTTGTTGACGATTCATTATTGCATTTTGTGCAGCTAAAAAGATTATGAAAGACGAACACTATCAGCATCTTGGTTGCTTCAAACCACTTTCGACAAAGGTGACTTCTGTGGATGATATCACTTATAACAGATGTGCCTGCAATGGACGACAAATTACTCCACGTTTGGCAGGCGGCTGCAATTGTGCTTTCGTCACTTTGAGCGTTGGGTCAGCAAATTGGAGAATTTCTTCAAATGCCACTTTCACAAGAAATTTGGTGCGCTTTTCAGAGACAAAAAACCAAGTGTTCGCCTTACGTGTGTTTCACTTAAGGTGAGTCATGCACCTAAGAATGCAGAATCAGTGGTTTGTACATTAATAGATGTATCGGCCAAGAAGCATGGACTAAGGTGAGGTGGTTTATGCCTCCAGTTTATGCATCCACAGAAGATATGACAGTTAGAAGGCATCGGTGCACGTTGAGGGTGAACGCTTGCAACAGTTTACAGAAAGTCAGAAGCTTTATTGGGTTGAGTAGGTAGCTAGCCAAAAAAGGGTATATCTCCTAAACACCGTCGCCAGCCAGTATGTAAATTGGCTACATCTTTTGTTGTTTCTGTTAATTGTTTCCCATCCTGGGAGTAAACGAATACTAATGCGAAAATTCGTTCGTCGTTTCACGCTTGATTATAATGGCTTAGCACCTTTGGAACGTTTCTAATCAGAACGTAGGTGAATACAAAAGATTAGACTAGGTACACGATGACCCAGTAATGTAAGTGCGACCCATACAGCGTGCTTATGAGGAGTGACCGGCTCGTCTTTCCAAGACGAGTTCTTTCTAAAAAAAACACCTGACCAACTACGCATTAGGCACTCAACCACAATAGTCTACAAGCATTCCTCCATCTTCCGCTCATACTCATAGTAGGCATCTGTATGATGATGATGCACTTGTATGATGCCGACAGATAATATGATATCACAAAAAACGCCATAGGAACTGAAAGTCCCCAAAATCTACCCTTGCTTTCTCCATACAACTCCCCTAATGAGTGGAATTCCCGATATTTTGGACTGCTGGCGTTCAAGAGTTAGACCCCAGCGTGGTGCTAGATAAGCAAACAGTAAGCCCTTACACTTTGCAGCTGCGGTGGGGGCACGTAAATTCATGCGGAACAGTTGTACAGGTTACTCAGGACAGTCCGGGTTTCCCAAGAATCCGATTCTCGTCTAATGCCTACTTACTGGCTGTGAACGAGAGCAGGAAAAATCAGTAAGTGCGAAAATCAGGGAGATTCCATACCTATACCTACGTTCAAGGGAGTGGGTAACCTTGCCCGACAAGACTGGGGTGAACACTTCAGAAGAACTCTCTTTGTAAATTTCAGCGAGTTTACAGGAGCAATTCAACACGGTTTTCAAAGAGGATTCTTTTGATCCCAGATTGGTATATATGTACCTGTATATACAGTGCACTACTGTATATTGTCTGATGGAGCCAAAAAGGGCTTTCAAAGAAAGAAGTAATGGTGTCCCGGCCCGTCTCAAGGTGAACATGTGGGCTTGACTTAGTCCAGTATTTTCTTCAGAATAAGCCTTTATTATACACTGTTTTGCTTACTTCATATATATCGCCCCTCTAAAGGGAAATCATTTTGGACCTATTATATTGAAAATGAACTGTGAAGAACTATTAGGGTAAGTAGAACACCCAGTAAAGCATAACGGACTGTGGAGCTCGACAAATTTAGTAAAGGAAGGGTAACATATGATAGTTGTATGACTGCACTTGCGGGGGAAGTGTTCATACTGGGTGTATACGACTATGACTGATGTCATCAGATGTACGTGCCGCACATGAGTAATAAGCAAGAATTTTTCAGTTTCAACCATGGAGCCACACGTACTGAGGAGGTAACTGGAGACACCGACCGCCTGATACAAATGTGAGCAAATTCTCCCAAAGGGTAATGAACCACAATTCATACGGCACACTAAAACTCGTCGACAGCCCACTACAAGTTTCGCTCCTGTACATTTGGTGAAAGAACACGGTAGATGAGAGAAGCATTTAAGTATAGCTCGATAATTCGCGGAATACACTCATCTGAAAAGTGATTTGGTTTTACTGGAGGACCAAATCTCAGGAAATGAGTGTAGTTCGCGAAATGCGTGCAATTTGGGTTCAAACAGAACATTAAGTGAACGGAACTTTGCGGACTGAAACTACCTGATGACGCCCCAAGTAGGGTGAAACCGGTCTTGGGCTGTCGAAGAGTTTTCAACAACCTTATGAGTGGTGTTTATTCAACAAACCCAGTCGATATTCTTACCAACACTAATTGCGTACACAGAGTGATTATGAATACTGTAAGGGGAATGTGGTTTTCTTCCATAAGGATATCCGGAATAGATGAATCAGGCATTTGCACATAATGCCAAGAAGTAACAAAGCCTTATACAACCATGCACAAATAATTTAATGGTAGTGTAAGTGAAGTCAATCTATGCTGGAAAACCAAGAAGTACTATGCAGCTGTTTCGTACCTGTTAAGCATCATCAGCATGCGCATTTCACTCAATTCCCGGGAGTTTCGAATCCACGACCTCCCACTTAGTAGTTTGAAGACTTAAGCGTTCGACTACGAGCGGCTTAGCGGCGGTGTGATTGACTCGCACTTAGGCAGGATATAGCGCCAGTCAATATGTAATCGCGTAATGTGATTTCCGTGACAGCAGGATTTAAACAGGTCAGTCAAAAGACGTGTCCATTACGTTCAAACTTTGGTTGGGTATATCGGTGCTTCGACAACCAAAATACTACTCAAAATTAACGTTATTTATCCCTAGCTTATCAAACATCAACATATATGGGTGCTGAACGCATGCTAAGATTCAGTCCCAGCAAACCACTTATGGAACTCCTAATATTTAGTCGCTCATTCGATTCTTTATCACTTCATCCTATCGTATCGGTGACAATGGTGTGAACCCCAACTATAGGTCACCCAACTAGCATCATCGAGGTTGCTTAATCCGGTCACTGCAACTGTGTATTCTGTGGGAATTATTAGTTAAGTCACACTACCACAAGTGATATCATATGAAGGTAAGATAAGACCGACGGAATAACACCCAGAATATCTTCCGTAGACTGGATGGGCTCAGCTAGAATGAGACTGTTCCAGGTGACTTCACCTTCGGAGGAAATGTCCCGAGGTGCATTTGATATATTTCCCACGATAAAAGACGAATCAGTGCAGCACTTATACGATCATATTTGGTCTGCGAAATTGCCATTTTCTGTCCACAGATACACCGGTTGAAGGGGAAGACTTAAAAGAGACAGTAACGTGGAAGTGTATATTGAGAAGAACTTTATTAGAATTCGATTTCTCAATGTAATAACATTTCTCCCACCTTCGGTGCTATCTGACACTATGCAATGAAACTGCAAGAACAAAACAACTGGGTATCGGAACCCAATTTCCCAAATTTGATTAGAACAGAGGAGGATATAATTCTAACGATAGTGCTTATCTGCTTTTCAGTATAGATTGGCATCACTCACATGATGAATATCCGATAAACTTTCCAAATCTCCTCAAACTACCAACCGGATATAAATCCACTGGTCCAAAGTTAGTAAGAGCATAATACTTAACATACTACAACTGGACAACGGCCGACTATGATTATCCGAAAATGAAGATATTCCTTAACCGCGGCGTGAAGCTGCGTCCGGAACCGTTTTCTCCAAGATCTGCCACGAATTGTAAGGGGGCTGTGAATTTGGGGCGTGACCGAAATCCTGCTAGATGACCAACCCTTTCCAACAGGTTCTACAAGCACTTTAATTAGACATCTTTCAGAAAAAATCCTTGAGAAAACATGCATCCTGTATAGTATATCTTCTTAAATGATGGAATGGAATGTGCGCTCGATACACTGGTGTCATGTTTCAGGTATAAGATGGGTGCATTAGTGATAATAAATACGTAAAAGAATCGCAGCGGATATTCACGAGACTTTTTGCAAACAACTGCCGGTAAGTTCCTAAGCGGAAGTTCACAAACGACTGAATCGTGAAATGTGGAACCACACGAAATCTGATAAGAAGGAAAAACAATTCTCATGATTGGAACTGGAATCATTAATCCAGTGTTAGAGGAAAGAAAGTGTTTCAGCAGCTTCACAGTGTATTTTCAGAATTTGACTGATGAGTTTGTATGCACAGCACTGAAAATAGGACGCTTCATTCGCTCATCGTGTAAATCTGCCGTTATTTTTGGACTCACCAGGAACCACTTAAAAAATTGAACTTATGGGGGCCACATGACCTATGGTGACTAAGCAGGCCTTCTCTGCACCACATGATGGTGCTACTAATGAAAATAAGTTATGGAAATACTGAGAAATGGAACCTGGTCCTCCGATTCATCAGCATCCTTCTCCATATCACCTTCAAAAACACGGGCAACGACAAAACATCCCCTTTTACGATTAATGGTACAGTACAAAAGCTTAATCTGATGGGAGGGGGTAAAAAGCTGGTGTAGAGATTACATGCATTTTGATGCATAATATGGTAATATAAGAATAGGGTTCCATCTAAAAAACGTGGTTGATCAAGGGAGCATGAATCGGTCGAGCGGACCCCCTCGATGCCGTTTCCATCTGTTCGTCTGGACAACCTTGGACCGTTTAGAGCTGGAGGGAATGTACAGACGGTAGAATACAGATCAGGATTGAAATACGAGTATAGTTCTACATACTAACTGCTAGTGCTAAGTTATATACAATTCTGACTAATCGATCACGTCGACGAAGTTGTTTTTTTGGCGGATCTATGATTCACAAATAGTGGTTTCAAAGACTAACATAGATGAGTAGGCGAAGTGACCTAAGACACCGCGAATGGAGGAGGTGTATTTTTAGCTCTATGACAGATTACTTTGTCAGCTGGTCACACGATATCTAGCAAGTTATTGCACACTACGTACAAAACCGTATGGCGTGCCCGGTTTATTCGTACTTTGGGCTACATTGTGAAGCCCTACTTCCGACTGTACTTTGAAGCCACAGAATACAGCTCCCGAACACCGAGGCAAACAGAAGTGATAAAAATTCCAACACTCTTAAAACCGTTCTCGCCTATAAGGTAAAACCGTTCCGCAAAATTTAGGCGGCATGGTGGAAGAATCATTCATCAGTAGTACTGCGAATTTATCGAAAATGAGGACAATCAGATAATTCCATTATGTGGGAGGTTAGGCAGACCAATCTGTATGGCAGCAAACTTTTTTCCTACAATACCCGCCTTTGATTTCGCAAATGAAAAATACAGGTGGCCTTTAGCGCATGTCACTACTTTTCGCTTGTGATTTCTAAGACACAGCTCTTTACTCCCAACTCCCCTGTACTTTTTACACAGTTGGTACGGATGTCCGGCAAGCGAACTAGTTACTTGCAGTGAATCTATTCTTCCGGGTGGGGCTGTACCTAATTGTCACCTCGCTTTGAAGAAAGTCGTACTCTTCGAACCAGCCCCACGCAGTACCAACTGGGCAGGCGACCTAGGGATTGATCCAGAAATTACATCTAGCGCAGCACATTTACCGGATTTGGCAAGGAACTTGGTTATCCCAATATCCTTGTGTGCAACAGTGTCCTACGGTGTCTTTGGTACACGGATTCCGTGGGCTAAAACTACGGATATCGATCGCACCCTTGCGATGGGTTCAACAGCAATAAGCACTGATTCTATAGTTTAGTATACGAACAAAGAACAGTGTTCTGCATGGGTGATCAGGACGTTCTCTCCCCGAAAGCACCTGTATTAACACAGTTTATACTCCGCGATACAAATGAACCTGAAGGCGATCCGCTTCACGCTCTTTCTGTAATCAAACTCGCATCTGGAGATCTCTCAGGGAGTAACACGCTTCTGAACTTTTAGCGAGCGTGGCTTTTTTTGAGTACATTCATAAAAATTGTATGGACTCACCAGGCTGGCGAAGAAGCTAATGGAAGCGATCGCTTCGCCTTACAAGATCTTTGTTGAGGAATGGGAGATGCATTACTTCTGTCTTGGGATGGGGGGGTTTCTCGGATTGCTTCGGCAATTGTGTTTCGGTTAAGGCAGTCGTCTAGATGAGTGTTAAACTGTTGAAAGAAATGGACAGAATTCGAGCAGAGTACAGAGAAAAAAGTACCAACAGAAGGATGGGTCAAGAATGGGGAACAGTGCGAACCCAACGGCTCTCACTTACTCGTAAATCGCGAAACATCAAGTGCAGCGCTTCGAATCAACCCATTCACCCTTTACTGCACTCCTACTTTACTATACTATTCAGTTCTGCAGCATCACGAGTAAAGAACCTTGACGACGCTGCCTTATTCATAGGCAACCTGCTTTTCCAATTAATTTAATAGTCACGCTTCCGCGTCCAGTTGTTTTGTCATAAAGCACAAGATGGAGATGCACGTTGGTTGTTTTCACTGTTGATATTCCATTACATTTTTCCGCCAGAGGGTTGCAGACACAACTGTTTATAGAAGGGCAGCAAACTACACATTCGCAAATGCATCGGTTATCTATCAGTAAGGGTAGTAAAATAGTGGCTCCGGATGGGCCATCTACTCAGAACTTAAATGGCGGGCACTGGACCCATTTCTACCACACAACGATAATTATATAAGTGAACAATATCAATAGTGTCAACTGTGGTACCGTCACTCTAAGTTAAGATTTTGGGCCAATAAGCCGGTGGAATTCGGCTGGCCATACGTAATGTTCTTCGTTGTGGACTTCGTCAAACTCGAACGAATTATTTTCAAGAGTTTGCTGAGTTCACTTGTGAGGTAATGGCTATCCTATGCAATCTGTGCACCTTCCGAATTGGCATCTTCGCTTAATTCTCACCCACAAAAGTGAAATTTTAGTATCTTTTCTGTATTGTTTCGTCTCCAGTTCCTATCTGTACTGAAAGTCCCGTTTTACGGTAACGAAAGCAACAACGTTTCTCCTGAAAAGCAGCCCTTCCCTCAAATCTGATTTCATGGCCGATCCCATGAGTTGAGTCGTAGAAATACTTGAAGTGGTTCCCATTATAAGTCACTGCGTGAACATACATCGAAGATTTCTTGACTGTTTACTGAATCCACCAATAACAGATCAATTTTAACTGAAAGTGGCAATTTACAATTCGATATGTAAAGAAGGTTTCTGCACAATAATTGTGTGGAAGCGGCTCCAGAATCGTAGTGTGATACCAGCTGAATCGTTATTTCTTTTTACAAATGCTTCTGAGTCGATCTTGTGCTGAAGAGCGAGAAACACGGGGGTTTTCATATTTATGCGCCCTGTGTCATATTCCGCTGCCTAGTTGACAGTGATTTCTTCCTCTCAAACGAGACCTTAAACTTGTTTTCTGAACAAGCCTTATTTCCACCTTCAAGTTTTTTTTACATATGTCCTTTTCTACACGTTCACAATTTCTTTCACATGTACTCAAAGACTTGTCTCATGCTCACTGCTTTAATCTTTTATTATCAGGGTTCCACAGTCAAGTTAGGAGTGCTCCCAAACACATACATGATGGTAATCCCTAGTACAAAATACAAATTCCGTTTTCAGCTTGTCACCCGGATAGACGGTCTTTTCCACTTAATTGACTTTCTGTGTTTCTGCTTTGCAGTTATCTCTCATCCGCCATTTTTGTGGTGAGAATATACTGACATAACGTCCAGTAGATAACACGAATATTATATATATATATATATATATATATATAGGCTCTGTCAAATGTACCGCTCATTCAGCAGCGGAGAGGTTACACTTATAAGGATGTGGTACTCAGATGCTCACCCATTTGACTACGCATTAGGCTGATAAATGGTACGGTTAGATACCAAAATTTCGCAATCACTTCGACTATGTCAATATTAGATTACTGCGGTTTGTTTACCTATGATTAGTTCCAAGTTAGTGGGCGTGTTAGAGTTAATGAATCCATCATGAAAAGTGCTTCAAGTCAAGTAGGGAAGAGCCTTCTGCACCCGAATGCTGATCCTCAGTACACAAATTGTAAATTAAGGTGGAATGAGTACAACATTGGGAAACCGGAAAATATGAAAGAAGCATAGAGAAATGAGATGTAACATATAAAAAGTATGTAACTACGAGTCGTGGGCTTATAGTATCATACTACTACTAACAATAATACAGAATAATGCATCCACATTGCGAAACAGTCGGAAACTACCGAGGCTTTTTCTTCATCTATGTACTTCTCGGATAAAGGTCTCTCGAAGCAGACGTTTTCATGTTTCCATTCAAGTAAACGAGACAGCACATTCAATTTTCAATTACCAAGTTCATAAAAACTGAGGAGCATAATGCGGACTAATCATGTTCGCGCATTACCACATGCCTCCATTCAATTAGCCCACAGCTGAAGGGATTTTTAGCCATTCACTGAATGAGAAATTTCAGGTGTTGGAAACAATTGCAACTGACAGAATTTTCACACCTGAAAACTGCAGAACAGGTCGGAGACGGTCCATGTTAGTCAGTCCCCCAGGGAAGGACCAACCCTTGATATCCACAGGTATTTATCCGTGAACAGAACACCGTAATTCAGGATTAGCAGGAAGTATAACGCGCAGCCGTAGTTTTGTAGTCAAATTAATAAACAGCATCAGAACAAGTGTAACACTTGGAAAGCCAGAAACGTCACCTCAAGTGATGCGATGAGTTTTATTGTGTATACTGTGTTCAGATTTGGCTATAGTGAGGTTAACACTGCAGAATGCATAAGACTCGGTAATTTGAGACTGTCCGTGGGGAAAAAAACTATCTAACTTTGTACGAGCACAGCCTGTCGTTTTAAGTAAAGATGTTACGAAATCTACTCTTGTAAGGACGGTTAGGAGGGAATTGCTATCGAATTCCAGTGGTAGGTTCTTGAATATTTTCAGCGGGACGTTTAAATGCGCACACTAATGTCCACCTCAAATATTGACGCTCGGACGCAGTCTGTGGACCAAAGCTGCCTTTTGAATGCATTAAGAAATGTTTCTCCAACATACTCAATGATTCTGTCATTGTGAGCACTCTATTAGAGACAAAGGAAAGTGAACCGTCGTTCCTTTGTTAACTTGCGTCTCAAAAGGTTACTTATGACCATACAAGTTGCTGAATCAGCGGATATTACTTAGCCTGGAAACATGATGAGCAGAACCACCAGGAAGACGTTGCTGAATGGTACAATAGATAATCCTCGCATCAACTTACTGCAAAGTATCGAGGCAGATAGCTTAGCGGGGGCTAAAACATTGCTGAGCATGAATCGACTAAACCAAAATTTTTAAGGCGTAATTTTTTCAACGATTATCACGTTCTCCCGATGGGTTTCCAGCCGTTCAATATGTCAGGCTTTTTTAATATACTGATGGCTCTTTTGTTCCCAGTCGCAGCGACTGTGCTCCATTTCTACATCTACGTGTGTATCGATCCATCCGTTCATTGATTCGTCCATTAGTTCACTTTTGTAATTGTTTACTTGTTTATTTATCTAGTCATCTCTTCGTTCCAGCAGGTTCCAAGCGTCTGTGGTGCTACCTGACTGGGAGTTCCTGATTGGCGGGCCAATCGATCGATAAAACCAAGGCACGTTACTGGGTCGCCGTTCGAGACGTCAGGCGTTCCGCTCACATCACTTAAGTGGGAACATGTTCACCTATTCCGCGATCGCTGGTGTAGCAGTGGTAACGCGCCCGCCTCGAATGTTAGACGTGCGGAGTTCAAACCCCGGCACGGCCATTGGACATGCACTGCTGATGAGCTCTAATAAGAGCGAAACTCGAGTTCACTGCTTCCCTTCCTTTGATGTGGAAAATTATGGGACCCTCGGAACCCGGTTCGCTGGCAAACGTGTCATGGAGCATACCAATTTGAGCTAGTAAGCAGCATTGTCTCAATTGTACGTGAAAGTGAAAAATGCGTAGACGTTCGACATACAGTCGTCAAGATTAGGTGGGAAAATGTATGGATGAATGACAAGTGGCGCAACGGCCTAGCTGAGAACAGATTAACCGGTTGGTTACTATACCATTCAGCACCGAGCGACACAATCGAATGCCTAACCAGAAGAATCGGGAGATTCACAACGCCGGTAACTCCTGGGAAAGCTGAATTGGTTTTGCAAAGTTTATCGGTTTTTCAGAGGAGCTCAGTTTGATTTGAAGTCTAGAGAAAAACCTTGAATTTCTTCCCTAACTACGGAAGAATACTCTCTAAGGCTGTATATAATTGCATCTGAGCAGTAAAGATAAAAAGCGACAGCAGAAGAAGGCCGACTATTTTTTACCTTTAGGTGGGGCTGGGGGTGCAACGATCCCACCACACACTGCGTCGGCTGAAGAGCCGTATGTGCTAAAGCATATACGTATCGCGTATTTATGAGCGCGTGTATACAAAGAACGCCCAAACAATGGAAGAATCCTCTTAAGATGAAGCTCTTTGACTAAAGACTACTGCCATGTGTATGCAACAGTAGCGTCAGCCACAGCCTATAGCACAACCCATCTGAAGACGGGCCATACCGCAGGGGGGGTCTGACTACCCAATCCAACACGGTGGTTTTTGCTGAGAAAATCATCACACTGGTGAATGCAAACAAAACAGGGAGACACAGAAGATTAAAGAACAAAGGAAGGTATCTTTAGGCTGGGAAAGGAAATAGGAACATCCAAACCTCAACAATACTTTCGAAAAAGTCTAACACTTTACGTTCATCCGAACCACTCGACATTGAGGATTGGCTAGAGTGTTTTACGATTTAAGGTTGTTACACTGTTGTATCGGTCAGATGATGTTTCGGCCAGAGGGGAAGTAAAATGGTCAAAGCGTGACACAAAATGATGTAATGAAGTGGACAAATATGTCAATTCAACGTCTAGTACTGCTGAATTCCGTGCTGGATTTCAAATCTACTTCACTGGAGTACAAACTGGAATTTATTAAACACTAACCTCTTCTTCGGACGGAAGCTTCAGTACTACGTTGCACACTGGACAAGTGAGGAGAATGGCTCGTGAATCAGAAATGTTGTCATCTTGCTTGAAGGATGTCGCAGGGTCCTTACCATTTGACACTTGTGTCCAGGACAGGATCTGAAGCACACAAAAACACAGAAAAACTCACCGTGGTTAATTAACATAAACAGAAGGCCAAAGAAGACTAGAGTATCCTCACAGTCTATTGTACTGCCAGTGCGTAAGCAAAACCACACGTCCACAAAAAGCTGTTTCGAAAAAGACATGCATGGCGTGGAGAAGTTTCGTAGAGTGGACAGACTGTAACTCTATTGTCAACAAGGCAAGCACCACGAGATTTGCGTAGCTTTTCATAGACACTAAAAACAAGTCAGTAGACAAAATACAGAAAACCAACAGCATGCCTTGCCAAAAGGATACGGGCTATATATTCGTCACAGTCGACACTGTAGGATATTTCTTAGGATGACAGAAGTCGTACTGGACAGCAAACTAAGGGCAATCCTTCACCAAAATCCGTAAAAACGTTTACAAAATTTTTTCTAACAAATTCATACCCTGATTTCATTATAAAGCCGACCAAAATAGTTGCATGCACCTTTAGCTATTGTACCGAAACAATGCCGTCGAATGAGAGCTTGATTTCGCATAGATTTTCAGGCCCACATCCGTGTAGTAGTTCCCCTCAACCTAAATGCCGGGAGGCTACACTGCATCCAAACAAGCAACAAAAAAGTCATGTTAGAGATATGTCGAGCTGTTCTCGTAGCCTTTGTAATAATGAACGACCTCCGAGTTCCTAAATCACCAGGTTTCTCAAAGCCCGCGCAGCGCAGGTAGAAACAACCCATGATGAACATGCGGATCAAAAGGGCTTTTAAAAATTAAACCCAACCACAGGTATTTTTGTATACTCAGAGAAACTGGAGAATCTGCCATAGATTAGAAGTTTCGTAATACAAATTACTCCAGATCAACTATCATTCTGCTTTCTCCCTCACGTTAGAAATATGTGAATGACCTGACAAAGTGCCGATACTGACTACAATTGACATCTCTCAAGCACTGGTCTACGGACATTATGTGGAGGTCTCGTTCATTATTACTAAGATTGAATATCTTGATTATTTTTCAGCATTCTACACTCCGCTCATCGAAATTCACTTATGTAATTGAAGTGTAAGGCCCAAGTCAGTTGACTCTTCTTGAACGTCCTTGTAAATGGACGCGCAGATAATCCGTTGCAAAGTTATATGTTTCGCCAATCTATGTGGAGTGGCTTTTCACCGATTTCTTACATCAGCCTGGCACCTGGCCGAAGATACCAAGCAGAAACTAAATCCAGCTATAAAATTAGTCCATAATTCACAGCAACTATGCCCAGTTCAAACTACCAACGGAATTATTCCACTACATCGCCAGTCTAGTCCATCAAACTTATCTGCCATCCATGCAGTGGTTGCGGTCACATGTGCATCAGCAGAACAGATGGACGTCCATCGAGGCACGTGGCAGAACATGCACCATGACCTGGCCGCAGGGCACGACCAACACCAAAAGGTCAGAGGTCAAATCATGATCAGCACCTTCGATCGACAATCCCATGCCGAAAGCAGGCCAACAACCAGAACCAAGCACTGCTTTCACATTGTAAGCGCTTGCTCATCAAAATTCGCCAACCAATGGTGTGGACAGTAGACTGAAGCAAACCAACAGGCTTCGCTGGTTTGAATCACAAGAATTTATTGTTCACTGTCTGTGTTCCATTTTGTTCCTTGTAAATAACCTGCATGCTTTGCGTCTCGCGACTGAGAAGAGTAGAGTTAATATGTGGCGAAGTGGTGTTGGGATACCGAAAGACCGGATACTCAACCAAGCCAACAGCGAGATGGCTCAAGTGGTTAGAGCGCGAATTTACTGACCGGAAGGTCTGTGGTTTGAAACCGACCTCTGCATCTCGACTTACCCTGTCTAGGCTTGGGCAACTTAGCAGTATCCCGGCGCTCGCGCTTCCTTCGGGTGGCGTGGCAGCTAAACACCGGAAGGGTGTTACAGCTGAACGATTTTTTTTAATAGTGAAACAAAACAACACAGTTGTGATATAGACCCGCATCGCGTAACAATCGGTCGTGCAGTGCGTAAAAATGGGTAAGTCAGACAGGTGTTGTTTGACTTGAGCCAGAAAATTGCATTAAAAGAACGAGAACGGGTTGGAACGACGGACCGACATAAAACGCCCTTAATACGTTAGTTTTCCTCGGGGTATGCGTCACTTGAAGAGAATCGCCCCCCCACACATAGTGCACGCGTATAAAGGCCAAGTGGCGTGACCCAGGCGGAATCAGCTGACGCGGAAAAGGACAAATGCAGGAAATGATGCGAACATGTAAAGGTTGGTTTCCTGCATTTCCCCCTAAACATTAATCGTCAGTCATGCACAAATGTTAGGCTAGAACATTGGTTCTCTTTTTTTACCTGTTACACAACAGCACAGCCTGGGCGCCTGGTTTTTTCTCGATCAGACTGTGATACTCACCACTTTTCGAATGCTATTGCTGGATGAATTTTGTTCATCAGCTGCAGTCAGTAGCCGGTAGTGCGAGGGCACATAATTCCATCATCATTTTAGCTGCAAGTTTACCGGACACACTTTGGGCGCTTATGGTGCCTTCCATGCCCCTAATGCCCTCGCAAGAGATGTGGCCGCAGACAAAAAACATAAAATGACGCTGATAGTGTGCTGAACAAAACGCTGTCAAAGCCACCTGGCTTTTACTGGATATTCGTATCTTAAGTCTGAAACACGGGTCATCTTAGGAACGAGACATCTGGTTTCGCGTTCGTTTTTGTTAAAAATAAAACAGCAGTAATCGAGAGTTACGACATAAGGGACGCGAGATACTACTGGTGTGCCAAACTCCCCATTTCGCCCACGACCTAAAAAGTACAAACTAAGACGTGAGGGATGTTAAGTTAGCCAGTGGTAAATGACATCGAGGTTGTGAATGTTATATGAGTGGTGCTCATCTGCAGAGTATGCACAAAAACGTTCACCTGGACGGACCAGTAGGTTTAAACCGAAGGCAGCAGCGTGACCGTCATTGTCTGTGGTCCAGATGGAACAAATATAGACGTAAAAGAGGAGCCGATTAGGTGAACGGAGGAATAAAAAGTCGGAATGCTCAAAGGCGATTAACTTCAATTTTCGGATATTTTAAGTAGGTGATGTGGCAGGGTTAAGGTGACATAAACAAATGGAAAGGTCCCTACGCGCAACGCTCACTCAGCATCCACTGGTGTCCGCATAAAAAAAGGCGAGAAAAAGATCATAAATATGGAACGTGGCCCAAAGCAACAGGACGAGACATTAGGTTTGTTGGCGACAGTGATCGAGACCAGTAAGTCGAAGCTGACAACGTGACAACTATTGAAACACCGACAGAATGAACTTGAAATATCAGTAGCAACACAATTAACTATACAAAGTAGTCTACATAAACATCATACTGGATGCTTGCGTAGTAACGCGAACAATTGTTTGTAAGCACTTTCACAGCGGCGCGTGGTAAAGAATGGTTACAATTCATTCAGAAACGCACACTAAGGTGGTCTAACCGGGTGAGATCACGCCTACGTTACACAGCGGGAGGATGACAAATGGAGTAGATTTTCACGTGCAGACGAAAAAACAGCGAACGGATGCGTTGTGACAGAGATGTGGGGAAACTGTTCGAGTCGTATGAGGTCAACTTTTCTCTGAGGAATGCACTCAGTCCTACTGAACAGCGAAATCGTCCAAGTCGTCCTTTGGAATACATGTCTTAAGGTGCCCTAACTTGTTTGGTGACATTGTAGGGAATCGTGTGAAACTAGTGAATAATATGGGTTCCTAGATGCGATACTCTCCCTTTGATCCGTCTGTCGAAGAAAACTCGACCAGGGCCGCATCTAGTGTTCGATAGTAGTGCGACATAACACGAACAGGCGGGTTGAAGCCAGGGAAACGTCCTCGTCGTTTGAATTCACAGTTTAGGTGCCAATGAATGCGAGGTAAGTCTGAGTGTTCTACACAATGTACTAGAGAATATCAGTTACCTGGCACTGTTCACTGACAAGTGCTCAACACCCAGCGTACCAAAAGATGTTTGACAGCGAAGATAGTCGGAGATACTACCATTGCTCTGGTGAACACCGTCCAGTAACAATGCGATTTCGACGACAACATGAAACGGCCCGGTGCACCGCCCCGCCAACTCCGACATATATCAGTTCCATTAAATCTGTAAATGCACCCCTCATCAGTTGGATGATGAGGCACCTGGACAGATATTTGTCTGAACGTGTTCCTCCCTGGGCACTCAGCCATTTGCTGAGAAAAGCACAGATTACAACAACCAGCCCCTCAGACAAACCGGCCACGTGTGAGATCCTGCAATTGCATTCCGAGTTGTGTCGGAATCCGAATGGGAATACAGCCTTGACGTAGCAGGAGCCACTAAGGTCCGCCAGCTCCAGCCAGTTCTGTGAACACAGATGCTAACTTCGTTGTCCACCTCTCGCTAACTCCAGACAACCTTCCCATTCCTTGCACACGATTAGTTTACTCAATATGTATCTACGTACCTCGTTAACATGTATTTTGCCCTCACTGGACTACGAACTGCCCTGACTACGAGCAGTTTTCCAATACTTCTTCCACAACACATCCGTTTGCAGTGTCTTTTTTCTTCTGTACATTAAAATATACTCCATCTGCCATCCGCCTACTGTGTACCGGAGACAAGATCTCATCTGATTGGACCATTTGTGTGTTGCTGACTGAGTTGTAACTGTTCTCGACCACACGCCGCTTTGAAAACGTTTACACGCAATTGTTCGCGTCACCAGACAACTAACCCTTGTGATCAGCAAGTAAGCGGTCAGTGAGTCAATATCGGTGAGATCTTACAAATACATTTTGTCATTTTTAGCCATTTTATTTGTCTAAACGGAACACGGAACAGCTTGCACCACTTCACTGTTTCGGTTGAGTGAAACTTCAAGAAGAAAGCTTTTTTATTAAGAGGTGACGAAGTGAGGTTGCATGGAATGCGGACCGCACATACCAAACTAGTGTACGCATGACCCTGTAATATTCGAAATTTGCGAGCGTTTTGCGTGAACTGACGAATTAGGTGAATGAAGACTCCATATTGCGAAACTAGGCCAATCTACACAAACTACCATTGAACGATCGTTTGTAAACCATCATAAAAGCACGTACTGAGTGTCGATGCTACGAGTTAAGGCCACAGCCCTTTGAAGACAAGTTGCAGACACCTTTCTTGTGGCACGTATCTGACCTCAAAGAGGAACTGCTGTCAGAAGTGCTCAGCCTTCAAGTGTTGAGGCAGCGACGTACACATATCCAAACATGGCCGATCACAAATAGGTGTATTTGTTCAACCATAAAACAGGGTTACTGACGATCACTGTTGGGATTCGGGAACATCCGAATGTAGCGAACTGTGTTGCAGCAATTAAATAACAGCAAGCGGTGTTTTCAATTACAGGCGTCTAACCTCCTTTTTCAAGATGGGAGGCGACTGGACTTAGATTATGCTAATTGGCACCAGGTACGACGACATATAGGTTTGCTGGTGGTCAGGAGATGACAAGACTAAAATCGAATATTTCGGTACAGCGTCTGGACAATGATACAAGGTGATCTCATTGGTAAATTGTGTGTGCGATGGAGAGAAAGATGACTGGCTAGCGACCGAGCAAGGCGCTTCAGTTAGCGAATCTAATAAGGGAGTCTTGCGAGAAAACCTTCAGATGACCCATCCAGTAACTCCAGGTTTTGAAATGTGGCATTCTTGTCGGGCATAGGAGCAATGACTCCTGGCATTTAGAAAGTACTGGGGAAAACCGTAGTTGCCAACAGATAGGCCCTTCTCTCCCATCCACCGAACAGTGGGGGAACAAGGAAATAAACAACTCAGCATGTCAAAACAAACAGATAATTTCACACAGGGGTTGTGACTTAGACCTGGAGCAAAATAAAACCAAACACAATGAGCTGCGATGTTGTGGACGAAGTTCGGTGATCCTGCTATGTTACAATCAACTGACGCTCGGCAAGAACGCCGAAGTAGTCTGAATTAGTGAAGAAGCCTGTATACAACATTTCGAGACGGGGTCTCTGAGTACTTCCAAAAAACGTCTATGTGGATCATAAAAACACCAATTCAGGCGTCATTCAGGGGCTTGGAACACCCTTTCACGTGTTCCAGAATTAGGACAAAAAGTGCCGGGAAATTCTTTGGAGTAATTTAACACCCCACAATAAGCTGCCAAGATCGTGCTTTATGTCACTTCATTTATCACACCGTGGCGACTGCCAGTCAACTTCAAGAACGTCTCAAGGTGATTCGGAGAATCAACAGCGATTGTCGGTAAGATTCCGTTTCCGTTCCGGTGTTGCTGCATTCTGTAGCTGATGTGAAGCCGCAACCAGTAAGCTGGGAGCCAGTTTTTCAACTTTTCGAGCACCTTGACAGGATATTTTGGACAGTCCAGAATATGTATTGCGGTGAAATTCCCAACTGTTATCTGTGACTGATGTTTTAAGATCACCCGTACTGGCATAGTAGATCAGTGAAAAATGACAGTGTCCCACACTCTGACAAAATTAAGTGAGATCCAGAAATTCTGACCGCCTGCGCTCCATTTTAGATAAACTATCATAGGAGGCCCTTGGTATTTGAATGTCCAGTTGTCGTCACCAGTCGACAAATGAATTTCGGTACACGCAATTTGAGCTCCGTCAGTATCATACTCAGTATACACCGAACGCTGAATCAGTTCCAATGGTCAATGGTCGAAACAATAAATACATCAACTTTCGTCCTGCAACGCTGAAGGCATTCAACGAATATTCTGTGGAACCCGCGACTACGATCGTTCGGTTTTGGAGACATTTACGTAGCCCCATCTCAGTATGCTCCTCTAAAAGAAAAAGTTCACAAATACACTCATTAGCACACCAATTTGGCTTTCACAGGAAACACGTCTGAATCCCAACTCAATCTCTGGTTTGTGATGTTCCTCTTCAACCGAATGTGCTGCGCAAGGCCACCTCATGTTCCACTTGGTAAGGCATTCAAGATAATGCATTGAATATACAATACGTTGTATAGGCGTAACGCATTACTCACAAGGTTGCTGAAAACCCCTTGATAGCTAACGACCGGCTTCGCCCATTTAGCAGCACATTCAGGTGAAGAACATCGTGAACGATAAATTCAAATGGGATTCAGGTGAGTCTCCCGTGAAAACCAAGTTGGTGTGCAAATGAGTGTACGTGTCGAATTTCGTGCAATTTTGGCTCAGATGGAACATAAGGTTGACGGAAACTCGGGGATTGCACATACCTGGTGAGCCCCAACAAAGGCGAAACCCGTTGTGGGTGTAGCGTGTTACGTCCATAAAACATACACAAATTCTATCGCCGAGACCGCATATGAGAATTGTTTCATATTTACAGAAAAACGATTCAGATGACTAACCGAAGCTCCTGCTGACTTATCAGATTTCCGTGTGCACGAAGGCGTGGATTTCATCCTTCTTGCTGTCAGCCCAGCCGATCCAGTGTTTCCACTTTGCTTCGCCGTCGTTTGGGGACAAGTCGTAGGATCCAACTTATCAGCTGGTTCGAAGTTTAACTGCTTCGTAGCTACACGTGCAAGTGCCTCTTCTAGGCTACGCTGTCGGATCTGTGGACACATTTCGGCGGGCAGCAAGCTAGACATTCGAAGACCTAATTGGGAATGAAAAAAGATACGGAGCGGAGGGTTCATCAAACAGGCACACCCAGCAAACCAGTCCTCAAGAAACGCAACACAAAAGTATACTGTTTAATTAAAGCTACGTTGGTTACCAATGCATGTTTTTGGAAGACTAATTTACTCCCTCCTGAAAAACAAAATCTCAGGAATTCATTTAGTTTGATCTCCCGAAGCTCATCCCACTGGTTAGAAAATTCCAGGAAGAGGCCTTTCACAAGGTCGTTTATTTTTTCAGTTCCATCCTAAGAGATGAAAAGAGAAAGACGAGGACTGATAGTACAATTTGGAAAAATAGTGGAGACAAGCATGGGCTTGTCAGGCGCATGGGGCCACCTGTACCCAGTATCCGACCTAGATACATAACACTTATGAACGTAAAGAACATTCCGCATGTGTTTTTCAAAACGATGCAACGCTTACAGTTACTATCCATCCACTATATCTTAACAGTAAAAAGTACAAACATCGTACGGTAGAATGAAGGTTAGTGTTTTAACCATTTTACAAAAGAGAAGGAATGTTCGAGTTAGCTATAATCCATGAAAATACTGGACGTACATCCTTGGGCAGGTGGGTAGGTGGTTCAAAGTACGCGGATTCATATGGCACATTGGATTATTAAGCTCTACACGGCTCCTACCACTTCTGAAGGAATGTGCGGAGCAAGTGTCCATTCCCATCAGTTAGCATTGACTACAATATGGATGGAACTTGAAACATAATTCGGATACTACCGATCAGCCGTAATAGACGCAGTTCGCCCCCAATCCATTCTTGGTGCTACTAAGCCTTTCTCGCCACTGCTTCGGAATTGGTACACAGTTCAAGTACACGGTCAAATGCCTCCCGGTAACTGGCTATCACACTGATCTCGTTGTGCCCAGCTGTCCTCTTGCTTTACTCCAGAATAACAACTGTGAATGGCCGCAGTGGCGCAAATCCGGGAAAATAATCGTCACCGACGAATTTCAACGAATTGAGTGCAGAAAAAATGTCACCAACATGTTAATCGAATTACTGTAACAAACGACTAGAGTCACTGAGACGCATCTCGAGCAGCAGAAGTCCAAAAAGAACCAAGGATTGACTATGAACTTATCGACATATAATTAACTAAGTGAACACCGGCCCCGAACTGAAAGCCCTGGATAACCTCGAAGCTCATGCTCACATTGCATCACAGAACGCTATACCGATCTTCTACCTCAGCCCTTGAGTTAGGATATCAATTATCGTCACGCATTCTTCTAGCTTAGAATACAGATGCAGAATGAAGAGGGAAGGTAGCAAAGTCGACAAGCAAACGAGCTGAAGATATGGCCAGTTGGGTTGTCATGGACAGGGGTGACTGTAGTGATTTCAGTAGATGAGACAAGTAGGTGCGTTCTAGGGCAAACAGCCTAAACGTTTTAGTCGTCAGGTAAATCAGTTTGATATGGGAATAACATGCAAGCTAAATCGATAACTTACCCATGAGTCGCAAAGTGAGAGCTCTTGGCTCTGCTCCAGCAGTAGGTTGTTGCCGCTTGCTTGTGGATGCGACCTGCTTGTTTGCGGGTACCGCCATTCTCTCATTGGCTATTTCCTCACGCAAAATTTCCGTCGCGAATGTTGCAATAATTTCTGCATCGTTTGTATAATCCGGGAGCATTTGAGAACGTGAACGATTTTCGAACGTATCTAGTTTTAACTTCAAAGTAAGCGAACGACCCTGAGTGTTGAGAAGGTAAAATAAGAAGTGTAGACAAGTGTGCAGTAGTTTAGAGCAGGCCAACTAGTGTAGGTCTCGAGTGTCCACCCCAATGACAGACCGCTGAAACACAGGGGAGCTCTCTCGCGAGAAATACGGATATCTAGTGAGCGGAGGATATGAATCACATTGCCAATCAGCTCAACTGCTACCATTATTAAATCAATTCAGGTTGAGATACGCGTCATCACTACACGGGGCATATGAATAACAGGTCCAGTATTTCTAGAACGATCAATGGAAAGCAGCCAAAAAGGACAGAAGGTATTAATATCAGCTGCATCATCACTACCGACAATCACGGTGAATTTACATGAAAGTCTCCGCGTATCTCTTCTTGCCGTGTGATATGCATGTGCTTCCTAGTATTGCAAAAGAAACGATTGATTCAGTCTTGAAGATGTTGAAAGAGATGCGGGCCTACCAAGATGACAAAAACGTTTATACAGAATCATTTGAAGACCAGTAACAGAGTCAAGGCATGCTTAGGAAGAGTTGGGGAGAAACATGTCACTTTAAGGCCCGAAAGGTGTTGCGGGCGCATGAACTGAACTACTTGAGACACGTACTACGGAAAAGTAGTCATTGAACAAGTTATGAAAGTCCGAAGCCAGCGCAACGATGGCTGCATCTGAAAATGGCTGGAAGCTTCAGTCACACGCTGTGAGAAAACGTCATAAATACTTGAATTCTAATATTCATAAGGCGTGAAAAAGTATTGCTCGAAATCCACAGCCTATGAATAAGATCTACAAAGACCACGTGGGAACAAAATGGGGACAATCATTCAACAATTTAAGTTTGCCTCAAAAGCGTGGGAAACCTCACATGCCGCAAGTGAAAACCCGGAATTACCTTGACATGTTCTTCTTTCAGATCCTCTGATAATTTGGCTGACAACTGGCGACAACGCAGAATAAGTGCCTCCGGTTCAGAAGTGTCCGGGAAGGTTCTAGAAAAACGATCAGCAAAAGAAAGGAACAACCTAGTAGTAGTGAAGGGGTAAAAAGGTGTGAACACTGCGGCACACGCACACCGGTGGTTCTGCACCAAACGCATTAGTCATCGTTCGAGCGGAATTGCGACGACAAGGAAAACGAGAATCAAGTTAAAATCGTCAGTGGAAAATCCGAACGTAGATTGCAGGGATTCAAAGCCATGTGGCCCTCCCAATAACAACTTAACCAAGCTAACAAGCAAAAGAAAGGAACTGAAAAAAATCGACCGTGTTTCATTCCAAATAGGACGAATATTTGTTGACACGTCAGGCATGCCAAAACGAGTGTTGGAAAACATCCGTCGTTCCAATCACCGTTTCATATCACAATAAATTCACAGCGTGATATATATATATATATATATATATATATATATCAACGCTAGACTGCACTCGTATTAGGCTTTCAAGCTATTCTATTGGCTTATCATGAGAAAGAAAAAACTTTACATCTATCTCAGATGTCACGTAGTGCGAGAAGTGATAACACATCTAACCATTGTGGATTGATGTTGATGCGAATGTTTCCCGTGCATCAAACCAGGAACGTGGACGGTTTCTGAAACAATCTTCTAAAGCTTTCACTTCGAATGCACTGTGACCATGCACCAACAAGCCATTCCCTCCCTAAACGAATGATAACGCAAATGGCATAGGCAAGGTCACTGATTGGAAGTGCAGAATTAATGACAGTTACCACTTTGATAGAAATTTGTGGGGGTTTGCTGCACGATCCTTCAATGCGTCCATGAGTATCGGAGAGGACACAACGAAGATCAAAGCCAATTACTCACATGAGGCTTGCTCTGCTTTCATTTGCAAGAGAGTTGAGAGAGCAGCTTCAGATTTATGTATTCGAGGGATAGCAATCAACGCATAGTTCACTCTGAAACGTTTTTATTAAAAACACCGGAAAGCCAAAATCTGGTTGATTCACGCCTTGCTCGTAAACAATTCTGAAATAAAGAGAGTTAAGTTCGACATCCATCTTAGATTTTTTTCAGCTTTATGAGAAAATCACCCACAGTATTTTCCAAGAATCGTAGGCTCAATTTGGTCGTAGATCAGGTGACTATTGACCTGTTTACCGAGCTTGGCAACAACAGCCACCTGATCTCCAACCGATTAACGCACCCGAGCTATCATTATTTCGATGTAGGATCAAGTTGTTTCCAAAAAGTGGCTTTTCAGATCCATGGTACGATACTACCAATAGAGTTAATACAAATTATTCGACGGTCCACTACCGGTTCCCCCGGTTTAGTATTTTTGTGTCATCTTCCCTGTGGATTTGCCTATTCTGGTGTTAGGGCAAATATTTAAAAAGTAACCAAATAAAACCAGTATAATAGCTGCACTTCATCATTCTCATACGTGTTCTGAGAATAATTTCACTTCAAATACTTACTGTTACGTTTCACTGTGGCAACCCTAGAGCATCTATGGAGCATATAAGTACTGGTGATTTGTATGTAGGTCCTCCCATGACTGCTTGAAACATTGTATGTTGGATGATCTTCCTTCAACAAAGACAATTCATATGAACAACATGATGTAATAGTTCGTATGGCAGTGTTGCGGGCGGGACAGCTTAAATCGATCTAGGTCTAAGTGACCGGTCTGTATACGTAGCTGCTCCGAAGTCGAGCTTGTATTAGCTTGGAAATAAATCCTTCACTGTGATCAGTTTGCAAAGAATTCGGACTGATTCGAGATTATGCAGAACCATTTACAAGTAGATAGTCCAAAAGTATTAGGTGGCAGCCACCCGCTTGACACATCCGAAGACTAACTATTAAGAGATAAATACGAATGAACGCAATGGCAGTACATGTGGCGATCAACCGAGGGCTGTTGTTAGGTATCAGATAAACAACAGTCGGCACGTAAACTTACCTTTCGACGCTCATGCTTTTACGATCGACTTCAGGACGTCCTTGGTTGGAATCCCCTTCGGATAATGCAAGTACGTTAGAATAGTTGGGTCGAGTGAGAATTTCTGGGCTAGAACACGGTAACCAGTCGTCATCGCTATGACCTACAGCGATTCTCAAGTAATAAGCCATAGCAGAACGACTGCTAAGGTGCCACAGTATGCCCCGTTTCTCAATAAGATCCCGACAGGTACGAATCCCGAAAGCCTCCAGACGTCGTTCCGTGACGTGGCCTATTCCAGGGACCTTGCAAAAATGATTGAAAAAAGCAGTGGGGTCATGATCAAGTTTCGTAATGATTATCACGTCACAGATTTTCTGATACAGCGCTGGTCTTGTAAGGACAAAAATTTTATCAATCGGACGAAGCATGAGACAATACCGCCACCAAGTAATTCTATCCATATGGTCGATATTGATTGCAAACGTATTCACATTAAGGTATCTTATCAAACTTGGTCTTTTACCGTTCATCCAACCCACCGAACCAAAAAAACTGGCACCTCCGCCTACTCCTTCTTAGTGTGGGTGGAAGCAAAAAGTGAGAACAAAATTAGATACAGAGCATAGTACACAAAATAAGTCAGCGCATCTAGCTGAGTGGAAGGCGAATATGCAATTTTTATTCCATTTCGTTGCGTCAGGAAATTATCTAAAGGACCTATTCGGCAAGTGTTTGCAAAATGTGATGTGTCCAGCTGGTCAATCATTAGATCATTCTGGTGGACTCCAGCGAAATAAAGTATGCTTCTCAATCAAATGGAAAAATTTTTTGCTTCTTTTGCGCGCTCCCACAAACACCAAATTTTTGGCTGCAAAAAACAGTAGTGTCTGAAGACGGCAGCAGTCTGTGAGGATGAATGTCGATGAATTAGGGTGGCCTTATAATTAGCTCGAGTGTTTTTGCACCCTTCCGATTCCCAACTCTTGGAAGACACCAATCTGGTAGCATGAATTCTGGTAAAAGTTTGTACACGTGGCATTGAGCTCACCGTGCCACCCCGGCAATCGCCCAAAACATGGGAGCTTAGTATTTCAGGCCCCTGGGTTGGTTGCACGCCTTCATCCAAACAGAAGAGGCCATGATATGCATCAAACACTTTTTTCGGTGAAGGTAAACTATCATCACCATCATAACCATTGATTGTTGTACTTTGTTTGTAATCAGCCCAGAGAGACAATGACAGTGGACTCTATGTGCATCATGTATACACCGAGTCGCCTAGGTGCTAACTCAATCATCGAAAATGATAATTTCAGGAGAAATAGCATGTCCTGAAATGAATTCACGCATTGCTCAATAAGGGTCCAGGTGTGACCACTCTGAGCTAGAAAATGCCAAATGGAGTTGTGGTTCGAAATGCAGTGTTGCAAGGAAACAAACCTACTGGTTCACACGTTTCCCAACCTTTATACCCAAATTGATTATTGATGCAGGTTGCCGTTCAGAAACATTCACTGTGACTGATTGTCACCCGATTGAGTTGGGAAACCTATTCGTACAAACAATTCGGGGTTGAACTTGAAAGCACAACATACAAAAAGGCTAGAAAACAACCATCACAAGGTTGGGGACAATAACAAACCATGTAAATAACCTCGACACGGATCAATAAAACAGGGTGGATTTGACTGGTGGAATCGGATGGAAACACTGAAATCTGATTGCGCCGATAGCTGAACAAAACCTATATATTGCTATATTTAAAACGTTGTTGTTAGCATGGGATATTCGGTCATGTTATGCGACTCTCTAGCTAACCTTTAAAAATTTGAATCCATACAATATGGCCTATCCAAAACTCGTGAGAAAATGTTGTTCTCCTAGATTCGGCTTCTCATCAGTTAGATAGGCAAATATTAGTTATTTCCCCAGTGGTCCACAAACGCCACCAAATTCAGGCATCAAAAACGTTGGGTGAGATGAAAATCCCATAAAAAAAGCAAAGTGGTTCAGACCGGTAGTAGTAGTAGCAGCAGAGTAATTATCGACGATATTGAAGTGCTTATAAAACCACCGTGATGTGCTCCGTTATTTCGGCTTTCCCTATCAGGAAGTGTACTTCGAATTTGGAATACACTGTACACTTGGCCCAGAAGGTCAGTTTATAATAATATGACAGTACATGAAGTCAGCTACCAAGAAGGTTCCGAAAACAGGAGTAACAAAGATAAACAAGAATATCATGGTGATAAAACGGAACAAAGGCGCGCCACTGTTGTCGGTTCCGTGCCACGTCAGCCAGTTTTTAACAATGAAAATTCACCGTTCTCTGGACTCCATCCAGGAAGTCGAGCCGACCCAGTCAAAGACAGCCTAACCGTCATCTTTTAGGTTACTTCGTGCTGTTGACTGGCTGACTTCTTCAAGTTCGAACAGAAAGAAAACAGGGCACGTCGGGCTAGTCGGTAAGGACGCATTTTCCAAAGTGGATGAGTTAGTAATGCTGATTGCGAGGAAACACAGTTCAGTTGCGAATTCTTTCAATCGGGTAAAAATGACGCTGTACTTCTGCATCAATTACAGGTTGCTGTCATCAAAATTCTCCGAAGAGTGAGGCATATTTTCTACATGGAGTGACCAACTAAACAAAACTGCCCTGAATGATGCACAGAACATCGGTCGTTTCAGTAACAAACTTATGTCGCACCTCTGTCAGAGATGTCTGACTCTAGAAAACACTATCTCCGGCTTCGAAATTCGAGATATCTGTGAGACGATTCCCACCGCGGCAAATATTTGGCTGACCACCTACTCCAGGTGTTAGCCAGCATTGGTCAGCGTGCAAGTTGCCATACGCAGATTGAGTGCTGGGGTCTGCAACTTACATGCTGATTCTTCCAGTTGGCCGGAAGGACCTTAACCGACCCCAGTGGCAAATGCTGCTAGTTCCCAGTCGGACAATACCGCAAAAGCTTGTCCGTCCTTGTGCGCTGGATTAGTGGTGAATAAGCTCTAAACTGATGCTGGGCCAACCCGGCTAATGGCATCTTACGCCAATGCGCTGCTCAGATGTGTTTATTTTACCAGTGTTCAAAGGTTTATGTAATTGGTTCTTAATCATTTTGTTGCTGCATCTTGGGCCTTTGATCGACCTTTCTTTTTCTTTCCACACTACGATGACGATCCTTCCATACAGTTAGACTTACCACTGATATGTTCTGCCATGGATGGAGTGACTGATGATGTGACGATACTGACGGCGATTTAACACTAGAAGCTAATAGAAAACCCCCGAAATAGTCATTTTGTTGCAAGTGTATTTCGTACAGATTTAAACGAGTGACCTCTTTCGAAAAATAGGAACGTGCCTATTGGTATAGCTTTAAAGATATGATTGTTCCTAAATCTGGAGCCAGTTTCCTGGACTCGAACCCAGGTAGCACAGATTAAAATCATGAGTTTTGGTGAAACGGGAGCAGGGATGTGTTGAGGAAACTAATATTCCCACACAACAGTTCACAGCGCACCAACTAGTGAGAAATCAGGGGTCATACATGGCAGTGGTTTCGACAATCAATCGTGACATTTAGTACAGAATGAAAACGTGCAACAAAAGTCGACGTGTAACATAAACGTTATCACAGTGTCAACAACTAACATGGAAAGTCAGCAATCATCTTTCCGGGCAAATTAGCAGTTATGGAGTGGCAGGAGTTAATTTCCAATGCGAAGCGAACCCCTCCCAAGTGTAGCAAATCGATTCCCAGGATGAAATCAACCTGATTAATTTTTATTCACCGAAATCTCTCCTGACAAATGGTCAGTTTACTTTTCAAGAATAATTTTTCGCTTATTACTTGAACAAACATTCTGCAAAACATTATGTGTCCGCGGCCAGGTACTCATGCAACAGTTAGTCGCGTGAGACTCCTGTATAAGTAACACAAACATGTGGAATTAGGCGCAAACCACAACGAGCTAGAATGACGTGTCCCGGTTACCATCAGTTCACCTGCGGTTGCCTACACTGAATTCGTTCCTTTTGTCTTTCGCTGTGATTGATCACTTGCAGGAAGGAAGTAGAAACAATTACAACGATTCCGTTTGACCCTTTATTCACTTAACTTATTGCGTAGGTGGGATCGATGGTGTGGTTGTGTGCACAACCAAGTACCAACCCCATAAAAAGCGCTTGCGCTCAGACAATTTTTACCAACAATGTGTATATCATAAGAATAGCCTCAACCGAACAACTTGCTATTTTTCAAATTTTGTATTCACGCACGAAATACTATTACTGGAAACTCATTGATGAGTCCGACGAATAGCGGAACCAGTAGTGGAGTGTCGAAACATTTTCATCACCACTTTCATACAGAGGAAATACCTAGATTACAAAAGCAGCACTTGGTTAGTCCTGGCTCATCAGGTGGATTCAGCAACATCGGTCGCGTGCCCCGTTGCTGAAGTTTTCGCCGTTTGAGGTAGCGCCACACGGTTACTAACCTCTTCAATATCTTGAGTATCGTTCTAAATGAAATAGGAAACGACCACTATTAAGCAGCTTCAGTTGAAGGATACCACAGACGAAAAATCATGGTGAATCTCTCGTCAACACTAGTTTAATTGGGAAACGAGGGTTTCACTAAAATTATGTCCAAATTGGGTTGTCAGAATCCTCATTGTCCTTGTGAGTATTATCAGATCAAGGAAGAAGATTATGGAAACTAGGAGACAGGAAACTAAGGATGAATTCATGCTGATAGTTAACATCAACTGTCCCTACTGGGGTGCGACTAGAGCTGGGAAGCTGGCACGATATTATAACGACCATTTGGAACCCACGGTTAGCACGGCACAAAGACCTGGAGATACCTACCTCCCGAAGTTTCAATGGGACCCAAGCCCTGCAGTGAAGTATACAAATCCTTCAGCTGTGAAACCCTTTCACTGTATTGCTGTGATGCAACCCTAAGGGTATAGTAAGTCTATGCCTATGCGGCAAAAAAATCCCTATGGACAATACCCCACTTTTCCACGGGGGGTTGAAAATATAACTGGTCGGCCAACTTCAATTTGCTACTTCACCGAAGGCCTTTTGTGACCTCGTCACGCCGGACCGCTTGTACACTCAAATTACGGGTTACCAAGCATAGAAAAAAGTGCTCAACATATGCTTCGACCGATCGTCCTAGGCCAGGTTATTATCAAATTTCGGATCATCCCACGCAGCCGAACTTTCCCACCTGAGGTCACATCATTGCGAGAAACAAAACATTCCTGAGTGTTAAAAAGCACATTCACCTATCCTCAAAACAATAATATGAGCCAAGTTCGGACATTAAGGTAGCTTAAACACCTCCACTGCTGAATTTAGTGCTTGGATATTCAATGAGATCATTAAACTTATATCACCTTCAAAGTTCCACTTCCAAAAGTTCCCGCTGTTAGGTTGCCTTCTGTGAACACTAGTTACCCGAAAAACGAACAGACATGGGTTTACTATTCACGTCAAAAGGTGCGACGTTCATTCTCCACAGAGCATTTTGCTTTATCCTGAATCTGGGAGGTTTTAACGAAAAGACTGTCACGTTAGCCTTTTATTACGACCAGTCGAACAGTCAAGCGACAACTCCCTATGAATGTGGACGGAACTCCCAATCAACAGTGATGCGTTCGTTGTGCGCCAATTTGGTCCGAACGATCAAATCGTAGGATGAATGTAGTCTGGTATGTCTCAGTGCCCGTAATTTAAAAGTATAAACTGTCGGGCGTGGCTAGGTTGCAAATGGCCCTCACAGAATGAGCC
Organism: Opisthorchis felineus; assembly: GCA_004794785.1. Lineage (NCBI taxonomy): Eukaryota > Metazoa > Platyhelminthes > Trematoda > Opisthorchiida > Opisthorchiidae > Opisthorchis > Opisthorchis felineus. The sequence goes on along the minus strand of SJOL01009319.1, from coordinate 2,459,337 downwards.
AAATGAAGTAAGCCATCAGATAAATATGATGGGCTCCACGTGAAGACGTATGACCGACCTTCAACTGCATTCCAAAAGGGAGCAAGTGTATTGCCTGACGGACAGTGTGTACTGACGGAGCGTGCCTAAACACAAGGCTACCTCGGGCACACAAGGAGGTCACTCCGGAAGGTGATTTGTACCCACGTCACCAACAGGTTATAGCCACACTCCAATGGATGTCCACCGGTGAATTCGAAAAAGAGATAAGCGCTCCACTTTGTCGATAGCGACCGAGCAAGTGTAGAACCGAAACAAATCAGCTTTGTTCATCATGCTCGATTGTCGCTAAGATAAGGGTTCTGACTGCTTCACTGTTATTTTCCGGACACGGTATTATTCACATTCATGCATGAAATGCTGCACCCCTACCACATGTACGATGATTCTGACGGCTGAACTGCGGTTCATATACGAAGAGAAGAATAGGGAGAAGATGGCCACTCACGGAAGAGGTCAAACCCATCAGGATGTGATGAAATGAATGATCGTGAATGGACGTCGAATTAATACTGAAGGCTTTACCCTCCTACTTGGAAAGGAAATCCGGAAAGTTAGGTTTTGGTGCCCCATGCTCACTACCGTCTTCTCCTGAAGTTCGCATACATGAAAAGGGTAATCGCAGGCACAAATTTAAGGATAGGATAATTCACCAGGAACTTACGACTTACGATCGTTTACAGCCAGTGCACGGTAGACAAAATAGGCCCAGCCATGTAGAAGGTCTTAGGAGGAACGACTTTCGTAATCTCAGCATAATGACCCATGTGTTGTGGTGAGCTGCTTCTCACCCCCCCCCCCCCAAAAAAAAACACCGGTAGTGACGTAATCATAGTGATCTGGTGCAGGAACAATAACGGCTTCGCAGGCGCTGATGACCTATTCTCACAGTGGTAATAGTCATTATTAAACGCACCACCGTGTGCTTTGTGGCACCTTTGATAAACAGCCTACCACGTTCGAAGAACCGGTGTGGGAAGTAGCTAAAAGTTCTCCCAGTCTTGTCAGTTGCACGTGATTCGGATACATCCGCTGTCGAACACCGAAAGCAGCTTCAGGTCTTCCGCTGAAGAGGGCAAAGTCCCGTAGCCGTAAAGAGAAGCAGACAACCAACTATTACTTAGAGGCGGCAGTATGCTACAGAAAAACACATCTAACGCGACCATTGGCGGGACCGATCGAAAACGGTTGGAGTTGGTGAGAACTTTATAGTTGTGTATTTGTATAAGACATTGAAAAGGCGTAGAACGAGGCGAACCGGAGGACTTAAAGTTGAACCTACCACCCTAAATTTAATTCAGGACACGCCACATTTGATAGCCAATTTTGCCGTCCAGTTCTGTAAACTCGTTCTTTCACTTCGCAAATTCGCTTCAGATAGGGCGAAGAGAACCTACCAGCATCAATACAAACAGAAATAACAGGAGTACAAAGTTTAGGTAGTCTGTGCCGTGTAGCCAATACGACGGGAGCTTTGAGTTGACAGGTAAAAGTAGGAGCATGAAGATCATCCAATTTCGCCAGACACTCAGGTAAGCGCTCTCGTCTTGGAATTAACTTTGGAAGACAGTGTAAACAAATATAATAATATAGTCGTTCAGCTGTAACACCCTTTCGGTACTTAGCTTACATGCCACACGAAGGAAGTACGAGGGCTGGGATATTGCCAGGTTGCCAAAGCCTAGACAGGAGAAGTCGAGATGCAGAGGTCGGATTCGAACCACGGACCTTCCGGTCAGTAAGTTCGCGCTGTATCTACTGAGCCATCTCGGCCCCTTGTAAATAGCCCAGGTAGTCGTCTACGAAGCACGCTTTAGGGTCTACGATTAGACGCAATGGTCCAATAAATCAGGGTATCTTCTGGACAAGAAATATACACACAAATATATACACCACGTCACTCAATCCGAGCGACGTCAGCAATAAGGTATACAATCTATTGAAATCACCTACTGCCACGAAGAGTGAAGAGCCAAGAGAAGAGATCAGGTTTGTGAGGACCAGGATTTAGTGGCACAAATTCTACGGAGTTTTAGTAGATTTGCAAAAATTTGTGAAAGGACCGTCACCTGTGCTATGGCAGTTTACTGAGCGATCACTTCGGAGTACAAGAATGACAACAAAAACCCTCTCGTGTTCGTCCCGAAGCAACAAAGCTGAAAGGCTACAAACTTTAAAGTCAATGAGCGGGCGTTGATCGGTTTCATTGGTGGAATGGATGTTATTGACACTGGAGCGTGTGAACGCAACAAGCCAGCAATCACACGTTGCCCAAAAAGGAGACTTTTGAGCCCTTTCTTACCTGAAACTTTGTTAAAAGTGTATCTGGCACAAAACTACAAAACACCTCAAATATGTGCAATTGCGGGACACAGTAGTAATTTGAAATATGGTTGAGTAATCAAATGAGTAGAAAAATGGTCCGCACTGCAACTGCATACTATCAGCAGGATGCGCTGCCGATTTCAAAATTCACGCAGTCTGTTTCGGCAATGGTTTTTGTACTCGATGGAACCACTGGTTGTTTGAGGGTGAGTAGTGTTGGTATCAGTCGATATAAGAGGGTCACTAGGCTAAGCTGTGCAGTACAGTCGACGCCAGCACAGCATAAGTGCTGATTTTCAGATTAGTGGCCTTCGACTACCAGCGCGGGAACTTTTGGTGTGTTGGTTACAATTCACATCCGGGTGTCACATACAAGGTCATATGCCGTCACCAGAATAATGGATCCGTGCAGTCCACAGCTGCGTGAACGCTCAAGTTGATATGACACGTCCACAATATCTGAGCTTGAACAGCCCATCGGCACTTTTAGCAAAATACTCAGTAACGCAGTGTCAGAGGCTCAGCTAAGGTAGGAAACGCCGTAGGAAGCGGCAGCAACTAAGACCGCGCAGAGTACGATGACAAACGACAGCACAACTTCCCGTCGTATCTGGACCAGTTTGCAACGAATCTGCTTGAGTTTACAATCCGAAAGTCAGCGGGTATAGGATGATTGACAATAGCTCCAACAGACATAGGGCTTTGAAAGTCAATGTGCAGTAGCAAGCATCTGGACAGAGCATTCACTGAAACGACTAAAGAGAGGATGACCTCAAAAAGTGAAATGGCGGAAAATACTTTTGAAAACTGTACCTTCCGAACAGGTAGCTGCCGCATAAATTCTGTGACTGCCTCAGCAGTTCGGGCAACTTCGAACTGCCCACTAGGTTTACACCAGTCAGACGCGATTTTGGCAGTCAACGTGTTTGGTCCAAGTCCTAGGGGGCGAGAATTTGAACAAATAGATAAATCGAGCCAGATCTTCCAGCATAAAGTAATCAAGCAGTCGGAATGCACGGAAATTGGCTAAGTTTCCTCTCACTAATTATCCCCATAATCTGTTATTCAACTTAGGTTTTCGCTTTGCCCAAGATGCATCGATTTCGTCAGACTAGGAAAACATGTTTTAGCAGGTTGCCAAGAAGCACCCAAAACATCTACATCCAACTTCGTTCAGAATAAGAGATTAAACCTTTATTAGGAAAATTATAAACGAGGGATTCAGCTGGGTTCCAGGTGAGTCTCCCGTCAAAACCAAATTGATATGCAATGAAAGACTTATGTAATCACGAAAACCGTTTGCAAAGGGATTTTGCCTCAGGGTCCAACCAAAAAAATTTCAAACCAGTTATCAATGCTACGAGAAGTGTGGCATCTTTCGTGACCGGCTACATACGTGCTTGCTGACGTTCACACATTAGGAGCCGGTCAGTTGCAACGGATATCTAAGCCTGCTTCCGCCCCAATCTATTTCGCTAAATTTGATAAGACGAAGGTAAAAACGACTAACCGGTTTAGGAGAAACGTGGCGATAAAGTTGAAACGTATCGTTAAGTTTCGGAAGGTAGACCTGTTACACACACATGCGTGACGTGACCTGACGTGACCTTTGATATTCACTGCTTGCCATTGTGTCAAAGCAGACGATCGCCTTGAAGTTCTCCTCACCTGATACACTATCTTACTAGTTGGACACCCACCAATCAGTCAGTTCAACAGAAAGGCTGTGAGGTAGGGACGCGTGCAAGCATTCGTGCTTTGATAGGGATCTTGAGGTCAGCCACGCTGATAAAGGGAAAGTGCTAGACAGGAGAGTAATAAACACGTTCCAGATATCTGAAAAAATGGAACTACGAACAAATGTGTGGGTTTACAGCGACCCTACGCCGCAGAAGCTAGCTTTTCAGTTTCATTGGCAGCTGTGGTCTTGCTTCGATGCGCTCCAACAAACCAGGAAACTGAAGCTCTTCTAAACAACGAACAATTCCCATTGGATTTGAAACGTAGCAGAAGATCGAAGTGACTGTTGCTGAATGCTGAAAGAGCCCGCTCTTCAAATCAATCCCCTCAAGACAGATAGAGATGTAGTACCCAACGGCATCCCACCTCAACCACGACCCGTGCTCCTGTTAAGGAAATAACATCAGCCTCTGTGGTTGGTTGTATTTACATTGACATTCGATATAGTTGACACAAGGATGAGCAAGCGCAACGCAAGTTCATTCGTGTGAACCATATTGAGCCACCCAAAATGCTTTGTTAGCATGAATCCACGAAGTTGTCAGTTCAAATTAGAAAATCGAATAACCTCATAACAATGGGGAATACACTACTCCCACCAGTTTGCGGAACTCGTAAGTGGTTCGTAATTGTACTGTCTGAAGTAGCCTGTAAAAGTTAGTCACGAAGAGGTAGTAATAATGATAAGGACGATAATCGTCCAGCTGTAGCACCCATTCGGCGCCTAGCTGCCATGCCATTGGAAGGAAGCAAAACAACAACGAATAGAGCCCTGGAGGTATGGAGACATCGTGTGAACGTCTCTAAATCAAGCAACAAGCAACCTTTCACAATGAAAAAAGACCAACGGCAGAGCCTAAAGCCCTTTCGCGACTGATTACTGTCAATCCTGAAGGCAAAACGCTTTGGAACAAAGCTGACGTTATCAGTTAGGGAATATCGGTTTCTATATATGGGTGGATAGGTAGTTTTAAGCTCTTTGAAAATGGAGACCTGCTAATTTCTAGCCCTTTGTGACTGCAAAATATTATGCCAAGATTTTCACCCACATGTGTTTAATAGAGGCAAGGGACGGAGAATCGAATGAAAATAGGTAGTTTGCCGCACATTCTTGAGTATAACTGATAACTTGGCTCCAACAGAATCACCAAGCATTGAATATATGCCAGTTCATGATTTCGAGCATGGAACAGAGGCACAGTGCACGGGTTAAACTGCGTTTATTCGTGGATTTATTGCAGCCGTCTACGATTGTGTGAATTCCATTGCTCTTTTGCAACTACTACGGTGCTAGGAAACGGACTGTAATTCTCAAAAATGGTTGTGTTCGCAACTACATTGCTACAATCGTGTATACTTGGAACCAGTATCTGTCTATCCATGATGCAGGGCATACCTAAAAAAACAACTCCACACATTTACAAAACCAGCTATTCGCAAGTAGAAAATAATTTTGCCGATACCACTATTAGTCACATCAATCATTTTTTGAAACAAACTTTGTGACACAGCGAACATAAAAACAGAATTTAAAGTAGGCTTATTTTCCTGATAATATGGTTTGCGACGGCTTGCTTTGCTAAGTTCGACCTCTCTGCACCTATCATTATCCGAGCTGGAAGCGAGTAACACTCATGAGTTTAAGCCATAGACCACACAAAATACAACTATGCGTTCAGTCAAACCGCCAAGCGGCAGTCACCAGCGCCTACTTCCAACAACGTAACGGTATTTTTGACTTAGCCAAAACCTGCATGTGCCTTGAGAGCCTAGGGCGCAGTGATTAATGCCTTTCTACGCCAAAGCAATATCCAAAAGCTGACACCTTCAGGTTAAACGGGAATGACTGCTGTCGGCAGGTCATGGTTTCGCCTACTGCACCTTTGGCCCACTTTGGTGAAAAGACCTAACCAGCGACTGGCTGCAGACTCAACCAAATAGTTAGCCTTGACACCCTTTCCCCTAGTCATTTTTTGTCATTACAAAAATCACTTTATAAGTCCGTGAAAATGAATCAATAACTCGGCAAGCGTTAGAAAAGTTCAGGCTTGACTAACTGCTTTCACGGTTCGAATAATTCTGAAGAATATGAAATTCTGTTCAACAATGTGTAAACTGGGTACATTCTACATAGTATTTTCAACTCAGACGGTGAGGTGTTCTGTTAGCAGAAATTACCATAGCCATTCGTATCAGTCCTACTTTTCGGTGGGCTCTTGCGCCCGCATACTGCAATGGGTACGTGTGGAATTTGGTGCACAATTTTGGGGCCTTTCAGAATGAGAACACAGTCTTTTTGACCCCATTTGCGTTTTAAAGAATTCAGTATTGAAACAATGTTTGTGGTTAAAAATGATCGAGTAGTCCTTCTGCTGTTAGGTTATCTATAAGATGCCAGCCCAATAAATTTCAGGGTTTTTGGTTAAGACGAGTTATCTAGTACAATTCTCTTTTGTGATGGATATTCGGATAAGTAGGAAAATCCGCTGGAAAAATAAACACTTTCATAAGATGTGCCTCGTACGCGATTCCTCGAGTTGCTTGATAAGGGGAAAACTAAGAGCACCTACAATACTCGTTGTTGTTCATGAATAGAATATATAGTTTTAAAGAAGCGAGAAAGCGGCACACAGACCGTTTAGCTTAATTTCAGTGTAACAAATGGGGAAACTGTTGGTATCAGTTGATATCGTCTGCACAGAATAAGAAGAGGACAGCCACACGCAGCAAGCGACGGCCTAAAAGAAATTGGTCTAACAGTAGGGAAGGTTGGATAGCTGTGTTCTGTGATCATGAATGATCATTCAGCAAGCTATGACGCCCTCTCGGTGCCTAGCTTCCACGATATAGGAGCAGTGGCTGATGGAAATGGATCACCACTTGGTTAGTACAGAACCTGCGTCGAAAGAAAGTGACAGCAGCGTGAGCTTGATTTGATATGCATTTGATATGCATTTACGAGTGATAACAACGGATCAACTCATTGATTCTCATTCATTTCGACTCGTCTGATAGGATATGTTTAACTACTCACTTTTCATTTCGCTCACTCTAGCTGATGAGTCTAACAGTGCTTCACACGGACGGTACGCGTTGCAGCGACAGAGCCAACAATGGTTTTAACCAGTGAGCTCATTCTAAGAACAAAAATAAAATCACACACATGGATGGGAGACAAACGCCCTTGGGCGCCGCCCGTGTGTTTCTCATTCATCACGATGCAACTCGTGCATCCACGGACTAACCGGCACTGGCAGTCAGTCGAGTTGCGCAAAATATGCGAAACCGTATTTCGCGTGCAGCTTCCCATGCTGTGATACCAAACACACGTCGGCCGGATCGAAGAAGAAGACCACAGTTGTCACAGACTGCCAAATCCTCATCCACCACATCGGATAGCATGTTTGCTGTACAGGATTTAGTTGTTCCGTTTTCCTCGTTCAAGGAAGATTCATGTTCTGATATCCGAGACTGCATCTGCACGGTACATGATTGTGTATGACGATCTCCATGAGCTGTGCTCTTTATATTTGTCCGATTTGGGCATCTAAACGAGGTTAAATTCGAAACCAAACATCCCAATTAGCATCTGAGTATCCGTTGCGAGTAATACATAGTAAATTTACTGGATGGAAGAGGTGGGAGACAAAAACAATGAGTGAAGTTCGTAAATATCAAAGTACAGTATCCTAGACCAGATAGACGATGACAGAAACAAATGGATAAAGAATTGATATTACTCATTGTGATCATATGGAGATATCGTAGCTATTCCATTGTGTACGCGTAGCTCAAAACTATAAGATATTCGGGCTAACAAATCGTTTGAGCGGAATTCAGATAGATTAGATATCCTCGCTGAAAAGAGTTTCAACAGCGATGGTTTCCGTGACCACGGACTGCGATCCATCATCTGCCTCTAGGTCTCACGAGAATTGGTTGAAAGAGGACGAAAAGACAGCTGTTCTGATGAAATGAAACGGTGCTACCCTGGTCGACATGTGCGTAAGGTACGGTTTTTAATCGTAAAACTACGAAGTGAGGCTCGGAGAGTGAAGACAAACCTCACAAATGCCAATCAAGTTAGGCCAAGTCAAATAAGGTCAAGGAAAATTTCTGCACGCAGAAATACGGAGGGATTTCACAAACGCGTAATCAAAGACCCAAACAAGAGAAATGTGAACAGTGGTAAACCTTATTTCAAGGTGAATTCGAAGTGGTGGTGCGGAATACGGTTGATCGCTCTGGTCGCATTGCAGTGTTCCCAGGCCAAACGATTTAACTCACCAGCAATGTCACAAACTACAATTAACCAGAGCTCTCAAGTTCCCGCAAACAGAAGGAAAGTTGCCAAAGCAGTTAGCTTGCACAATACACAGACTGCTGAAATATGATGCAGAGAACAAAATCAATGGAGAAGAACTGCACAATGAGTCGTATAAGTCTAATACACCCATTCTAGCAAGAAGCCACACCGACACAAAAATGTTTACTTTCACTGATCACTCAAATGGTGACCTAGTCAAAATACGAACAACAAAATGGAAAAATGTGTGACGGCGGTTAGATATAATATAATAATATAATAATGTGTTATAATACTATATAACAATAACATGTACGATACGATATAGATATATACACAAGGCAATTTCAGTTCAGCCAATTAAAGCTGCACTGAATGATGTCGAAAAGCAGTCGACTTTTTAACTTTTCAAACTGTTAGAGTGCAACAACTTTGGTCGAGTTCACTTGCATACCTTCGATGTGATGTTCCAAAGTTTGTCGATGCACCAGTTAACTTGGTGAATGTGCATTTGCTGAGGAAACGAAACGATGTTCTAAGCAAAACATTCTCATATGCAAGTTAAATTGGTGATAACCAAATTAGTTTGTAACCAGGTGTACTTGATCATTTGTATGAAAGCTGGTGTTCAAGCAAAGCATAAGGTTGATGAAAACTTGGGGACCTGATGAACGAGAAGGGCGAAATCAGTGGTGGGCTATCGAAGAGTTATCAGCAACTTTATAAGTAGCGTGTCATGTCAAGAGAAGTGGCGTTCTACTTTCGAATTTCAAGCCTCCAAACAAAATAAAACTGATATTAAAGTAGTCCTCTAACATGACTGATATAGAAACAGACACCACCAAGCCGTTCATCTGAAAATCCTGCGTGGGGACCAATCAGGAAATGAGCCACCTAGTCACGTGAACATAATAACAGGAATTCTTACTAAGTACATGGATGAGTTTCAGCACATTAAAATTCTGTTGCCTTCTGCTGCAAACTTTCGGTTGCTGAGATTAGAGACAGACAAAAAAGTATCCAATCCCTGTGGAGAATTGTCTACCGTCTTGAGAAGTTGGGAAACTGTGGGTTCCGTCTTTCAATCAGTGTTCAAACCAGATTTCCGAAAGGGGCCTGTACTGTACACAACCTCCATATGTATTCCGTTGATCACAATACGCAGTTCAAGAAGCGATGTATTCTTGAAATGTTCAACCACTTTGAATTTAGACGAGTCTCTAGGAGAGGAAGGATTGCGATTTGCTTTGAAAAAGTTGACTCGTATCTCTAGGACCAATTTTTTCTGTGCCAAAATATCGACGACTATTGTAATCGGAACGGCGTAGGATGATGGCGAAATATTGTCAACTTTACTACATGATGTTCAAGTTTTCCTCATTCCGTCCTTGAAGCCTATCGACTATTTGTAATCCGTCAAATGGGTTCTTTTACGCTCTTTGATACTTGATTTCAATCTAACTTTCATTTTGATATCGTATATATTTTTGAAGATAATACTTTTTCTATCACAGTGATTATAAACACCGTTGACCTTGAATTTTCCTTTGCGTATTTTTAGTGCTAACTAGATAATTTGCGCATCTGCTCAAGATCACCAAGTTCAGTCAACAATGTCGAACCAAGGGCTTGAACAAATGTGGATAGATTGCATCACAATGTCCCATCATCACCATCATCGACAGAAACACAGCGGTGCTACATATTGGTCCTCAACTGTCATACGACCATGAGGAAGGAAAGTCTTAGTAAAGAGTGGAAAGAAAAGGGAAGAGCAGGGACTTAGTATGAAGAATCCGTGTCAAATATTCCCATTTGCACACCAACTTACTTTGGAGCGGAGGCTCAACTGAATCCAGCTAAGTCTATACTTTGTGAAGGTTTGATTGGTACCAAGAAGAACGAAGCGGGTCGTGGGCCGTCGAAGGGGTTTTAGCAACCTTACGAGTAATGCGCTAAGTCTAGACTAGCCCTGTCCTTAGGAAAAACTATCAAGAATGAGGTGCCTACACCTTTGGACTTCGTTAGGATAAACACGACTGAGCATAATCGTTGGCGTGTTCGATGAGCTGGGTAATCTGACTGCAAACGTTTCATCACCAATTGAGGTGACATCATCAGTGCATTGTTAAGGAGCAGAGTGCAGTGTGGCAATGGGTCAGTTGTTCATCTAAGCACTATGCCGAAATAAGGCACCATTAGCCGGATCGACCCGATCTCACCCGAAATAAGATCAACGTGAAACAAAAGGTGAACTTTATCTACGCAGTCCTGCTAGGAAATGACAGCATGCGCACCACTGGGATCGTTTGCGTGCCATCTTATGCAAGGTTTCCAACCACTTGCAAGCAGGATCACATAGCCCCCAGTCAGGAAGGCGCGAAGATCCCAAAACATTCAGTCTGACAGTAACCGCCCTAATTCCACGTTGCTACGCCATGGTCTGCCTCTCCAAACCTTCCGACAACAATCCCTCAGAAGAGAAAACAAACACTCCTTCGTCAGATAGTGGTTGGGCATACGGAACACATGCCTCAAACATCTGAAATCGGTAAGTTTAATCTGCTGTCATAACGGATCGGATACGCAACCAAGTACCTGATTATGCACCACTTGGTTGCGCACTAGCTACAGCGAGCAACCTGTTACTATGCTTTGGAGAAGCAAGTATCCTCAAGACTGACGACATACAACAGCTGACCAACCAGATGCAGGGACCCGAAGCCCACTGTGCCCGCCGGAAACCACTACGGTGAATCTCCTGGAGAGTGGGCCAGGATGGGTTAGGATGACAGTCAGCAACCGTCTTCCCAATGTACTGAGAACAGAAAACAGTGGGTATGTCCAAGTAAAATGAAATAATAATAACCGTTCAGCTGTAACACCCTTTCGGTGATTAAGTGGCATGCCACACGAAGGAAGCACGAGGGCCGGGATACTGCCAGGTTGACCAAGCCAAGACAGGAGAAGTCGAGATGCAGCGGTCGCGTTCGAACCACGGACTCTCCGACCAGTAAATTCGCGCTCTATCCACTGAGCCATCTCGCCCCAAGTAACAGTTATGTTATCATCCCAATGTGAAACAGGGACACGTGAGTATACAGACACGAAAAGGGAAACTGTGGGCGGATGTTGCGCTGAGCATATTGAAGGAAAATTTGATGTGAGACGTTAAGTGTCACTCACGGTTATGGAGAATCGGCGGGTGGCAGCTGCTCTCAGTATGTTCTGAATGGAGGGTTGATGATCCACAAAAAGGGAGGCTCCATTTGCCTTCCTCTTGCTTAGAGACTATAGCTCTGTTGCGCCGTAGTTGCCACAACTGATTGTTCTGGCTTACGCATTACTGGTTTTCATATGATGCTCTGTGCTCACTAAATCAAGGCTAAGTTGGTTTCTTCGGGTTGTCGTGCTACTCGCATCGACTACCCACAAATGGTTGGGAGCACCAGCAACTGCATTGTCCGAACTGGACTTTTATCTGAGCGAGGTGATCACAACGCTAGAAATAATCTCCTATCTCTTAGGCGATAGACAAGGTCGTTAAAGCTCACACAACCAAACGCTAATTAAAAGTAAATATAAGGTAGGGATCACACCAAGTGAACGGTTGGCTGCCAAGAGTTCGTAACCTGGTTGTTGGCCTGTTCGCCGAGCTTTGCAGTTGGATTGCAAACGTTGCATCACCAATCGAGGTGACATCGTTAGTGCGGTGTTGACGACTCAGCCGATTCAAGTGAGGTGAGCACTTCGCACATCAAAGACAGCAGTCAGTATATTCTCAGATTTTACATTCGTCACAATGTGGCTTCTCGAGTACCGAAAATTTCGATGTTTTTTAGTCAGGATGTTAGGAAATTGACTATCTGGTAGCTAGTATTGCTGTGTATTAAGAAAGTACTTGATAAAACTCATCTGACTTTGAATCTCTCAAAAAAGCGGTTTAAGGTTCTTCAGAAGACGGAGAGCTATGTTCACAACTTTCCCGCTGTTCTGTTATATCGTTTACAACAATGAGCGTCGTCTTTTGGACAAGGGTAGCTATTCACAGTCCAAATCCACTTCACTGGGTTCCAGGTGAGTCTCTCGCAAAACCAAATTTGTTTGCAAATGAGTGTATTTTGCCAATTCCGTGCGATGTGGTTTCAAGTAGAACATAAGGTTGACGGAAACTCGGGGACTGCGCCTACATGATGAGCCCCAAGAACGGCAAAACAGGTCGTGGGCTGTCGAAGAATTTTCAGCAACCTTATGAGTAGTGCATTACGAAGGTACGGATTAACTTTCAACCTCTCAAAACCGAACAAAAAAACAATTAGACTTTAAAGTCACTGCTAATCTTGAACGATACAAGTAGGCTTGCATGCAGAATAACATGGGTAGAATGATTATGGCAACCAAAAACAAAGGCTTTGCAGGTTCTTAGGCGTCCATATGATCAACCAGCTCCGTAGGTATTGCAACCATCAGGTTCGTATAGTCTGTCGAAGCGCCAACGAACACCCAAAGTTCTAACTCTACCTACACTTGGCACGTCACGTGCTTCCATTTTAGTAGCTCGTAGGATGAAATGAGCTGGCACGGAAATACTTATCAAGCCAGTCGGCTAAACACAGCTTCTAGGTTGATTCCCACGTATAGGATCGAACTATTTCTGACAAACTTATGCTTCATTTCGATGTGGGATCTTTACTCACACTCACACTCATCTGTGAACATCTAATCACCAACAGGGTAGACAGTGCAATAATCCGTAAAGAATCACATCATACAAGGAGCACAGGTTACGTGAAAGACAGGAAAGACTTCGCCGAATTCATCAAATGAACAGTGCAATGGCTAAAAATAGTAGCTGACCTGCATTCCAAAGTCCGTGGAATGCAACCAAACAAAATGACAGAACACCAGGAACTATTTACAAAGGTTCAGAATATACAGGGTTCCCTTAGTTTGGCACAGTGATGTGTTGGACACAGTCTGACCTTGGACACAGATGAGAACCTTATCGACCTGGAATATGCAGACAACATTGCTCTCATTTTGTGAATAAGAGCAGGAAGCGCATGTATTACTAGAAAAGCTGGCCAAGGTCACCCAGTCCTTTGGTATATGCCTTGCATCCACGAATTTCAAGGTCGTGTTGCGGGACTTCAACACGATTTCAACATGCCTGTAGGAATTCAAGGAGTGGTAGTTGAAGTCGTGGAACACTACACGTATCTCGAAATTGCAGCAGCCAGAATTGTTTTTGTTTTTTCGCGCCACTTGTGGCACCAAAAGGCAGGTGACTGAGTCTCAAAGGACGCGTGAATTAGACTACATTGTGCGCATTCTTGTTATAGGATTGCGATACCTGGCCACTTGGGGTGGAGAGTCTAAGACATATTCAGGTCTTTGACCACCGATTTCTCAAGACTATAGCAGGTATCGGCTGGAACCAGCGAATTAGGAATGAGGTGATCAGGAAACGGATCTTTGATAAGGCGGAAGGTAGGTCGCCCAAGGGATGCATCCAACACTAGAGGGTAGGATGGCTGGGCCAAGTGTTATGCAGGTCAAGTTGCCGTCAGTCGAGAAGAGCGTTGTTTCCGTACCAAATTCGGAGAGGCGGAAACCTACAGGTGGACATGATATGACATGGCGGGAGGGAATGAAGGTTGTTACGAAGAGTATAGGTGCTGCTTATGCTGTTCACTTTCCAGGGCAGTATCTACATGACCCCACCTGTGCTTGGCTGGAAAAACTGAAAAGTAAGGCAGCTAACCGATGTTCGTGGCGTTCATGTTGCCAGCTTCTATCCAGATTATTTGGCTTACTGCTGGAGGTGCAGGCGCTTTGGATGTTTCTTGTAGGTTAACCCTAAATTCATCTCCCTGTCTCATGTTCTCTTTTTTTTTAATCATAAAGTTTTGCTTGCTGTGAAGCTGAAAAGTATGCATTTAGCGAACAATCCTTCTGTAATGATTCATATTACAGCCAAAAACGAGGTAGGTGTATGGTGCTCTTGCGCCAACTTTTGGCGAACATTTTCTGGGTTCAAGTTAAACGTGAACTGTTGCGCGATTCAGCCTATGTTTTATATATACCTCAAAAAACGGAATGGCATGTTTGTACCTTGTGGCCCGCTCATCGGCAGATCAACGTCGATCTGCTTCGTTCCTTTGATCATGAACAATAGTCATTATGATTAGGAAGCGCAACTGAAAAAGACAACCTAATGCTGTCCTTGAGAGCGTTGTTACATTGTTACAACTGAAGAACGACTAATCAAAATATGCGCATGAAGGCCAGTTGAGTTGGCTTATCGAAATGATAATTCGAGCGCTTTCCTCCGCTATAAACAAGTCACTTTCGGTTCGTAAGGTCGAAAGTTGTCATCAGTGTCTAAAAGGCATGTCCGCGGTTCATTCCAACTCTTATGTGATGCACCATAACTAGGATATGACGCTAGACGTCTGTATAAACGGATTTCGGAAATCGCCCCAGATCATCCACGCGAGGGCTCAGTAAAAAACATCACTGGTTGAATCTTTGGGTGACTAGTCCAAATGGCCTGCTCGAACGCATCTATGATTTTTTAAGCGGGTTTTGTCAAGCACCGAAGCGATTGCAATCGTGATTTTGAAAGGCGACCTGTGCAGACAAAAAGAACTAGTCTAACCGGACAGACTAGAAGTATGCAGACCGTTTAGTTCTGATGCCTAATCAATGCATCCCGTGCTATAAACGTCGCGTTTGACCTTTTTCGCGTCATTTTAGCTGCTGACATGTTTGTCGCATTGTCGGTCTAATCCGAATCAGTGTTTGATTTCCATTATTATGCCAATGGTAACTGAACTTAAATAAATATACGTAAAACTGCATATCCCCGACGTGATTTTCAGTAAAGAATTCCCTCAAATTCTTCGTTTTCTATGACTCATTGGGCATCTTTTGCCAAACCCGGGAGTTGTTCATTACCGGGAAAATGCATCAGATCATACTGAAACGATGAAAGTATGGGATGCAAGCTAGCGAACTGATGACTCCCAAGTTGTTTGAAGTTCGGTCAAACTGGTGGAACAAATTCGAAGCTGCGACCTAATCAAAGGACTCTTTGTAAGGTTTATCCAGCTGAAGCCCGGCTGAAAGTGATCACCTCTAGTTAGCTTGGAATTCCGACTAGGAAATGACAGAAGTCCATTACTGGAATCAGTTACGCGTCACTAACTGCGAGGTTTACAGAAAAATTGAGGGGAATCATCTGGGCACCATTCAGGAGGGTAAAATGATATAGGAGTCATCTTGACTGCAGCCGCTTTTATTTAACGTTAGCATTTCAAGACATGTTCTCCATAGAATTTTCACCTGCGAGATTTTAAGTGGAAACCGACAGTTTCTTTAGCAGTTGATGATTTCCCATACGTACTACATTCTCCAGTAGCCACCTGAGGAGACTTATTCGATTATCTGGCGATTCTGATTCGTTACCAAGCGCTGGCTTGTGTGGCATTTCGATGTGAAAATGCTGAAGCCAGCAAACATACAATACGCTACTCGGACAAGCGAGCAAATCACACAAAAAATTCTCTGAAGCAACGACCAAAACTAGAGACATTTTGACAGGAGAAGAACAGTCCAAAACTGTTAAATAGTATACCGTAAAACCCCTTCTGGAAGCAATCACAAATGTTGTGCAGTGCTTCCCCAACCTGGTGTACTGATGTCGGATCCTACACATTCATCCGGGAGAAAAGGTTCTCTCCTATGGAGGCCTCTCTACAGTGGGACTGCTGCAATTTTCAGCCTCAAACTAGCTACTGACCGGTTAAGGGACGCAATGCTTCCACAGGTCTGCCACCTATGGCCTAATCTGAACAGCCCATTTGGGTAGCTACTCCGTTCTGGATATATCAACTCAACTCT
Organism: Opisthorchis felineus; assembly: GCA_004794785.1. Classification (NCBI taxonomy): domain Eukaryota; kingdom Metazoa; phylum Platyhelminthes; class Trematoda; order Opisthorchiida; family Opisthorchiidae; genus Opisthorchis; species Opisthorchis felineus. The sequence continues at coordinate 2,443,022 of SJOL01009319.1, read as the reverse complement.
TGTGTTGCTGAAACCCAGCGTAATCATAGCCCTGATATACAGAATGAGGCAAACAACAGCAGGCCAGGCTGAACTAAACACTGCTTAGTCTGGACTGATAAGACATGTCCTCCAGGAATCGGTCCCAACTCTTGAGCCTATCTGAGCTATCACGCCCACGCATAATTTAAACCCTACAATTTTTCACGCCAGACTACTAACCCTGTGATGTTATCTTCAGGTCATGCCAACATAATACAACAGGCACCAGACGATCATGCGACCAGTGAAACATTGGTTTCAGACAGTCCTGGTTGCTATGTAACTGAAGTACATTTCGACCAACGAAGTCACATGAAGGTCTGACTACACATGCCTCGGAGTTAACATGTTACACAAACAGAGTAGAAAATCTCAGGAGAATGAATTTAGCTCCACGGAAAGCATGAATGGGATCCAAAGCATTCAGGGTCATGGGACGCCATTGTTGAGGATGAGCAGCTCCGGAAATCCCACAGACAGCAGGTACACACTAAGGAATGGCAAGCATCGGTTGGCTCTGCCAATAGCATAACAGGCAGAGCAACGCCTGCAGGACGAGTATATAAACCCTATTTTTCCACCATGAGCTTACGAACAGGTCGTAATCACACCACACCTAAAAAACAAGGCGAAGCAGAAATTTGAAGCTCTTTAAGTGTCAGATTTACTGACATCCGTTTCGTGTGAAGTCACCCAAAACACAGGCAAGCTTGGTTTTGTTGTCGTGGGTTGCAACGTAACCGGTGGGTAACATAAGAATGAGGTTAGTATCAAGGTTCCAAGGTTCAGTGCGGAGAAAAGATTGAAACGAATTCCAAACTTCTTTGTTTCCAACCGATTTCTCGTTGAATAACTTCCACCTTCATCAGGCAACCTGAGATTGAGAGCAAAGGTAGCCATATATGGGGAGTTACAGAGGAGAAAGGGTCTAAACAATAGCCACCGACTCTATCAGAAGTCGATTCCGCAACAGCTGTGATTCAGCAGTTCAATTGACAAAATGCTTATCATAAGTACTCCCTTTTACGTGTATTCCTGTGTGGCGCTCAATATATTGAGTAGATTCGTCCAGAACAGACAACCTCCTTAGTTAGAGCAATTACATGAAATCTGGCTTGAAATCGATACCTTCTGAGGGATTGCCCCCAACCCCAAACAAAGACCATTCACGATATCCTTATGGCGCCAGATTCCTTCCCCTCGCCGCAACAAAGACAAGGATGACAAATCCAAGCAACCAGCCTTCTTGTATCCTATCACCGAACACACAATCGACTAACAGCAGTAAAACAAACTTGTCCCAGATTTGGTAACGGGCCTCAAAACGCTACTTTTACCGACTATTAAGACATATATAGTACAACGTTTCCTTCTGTTATGAGCACCCTTCAAAAGATGCTTTCGGCCGGTCCCCTGGAGCTACTATCAATACGTGGGGTCCTTCCAGAGAAAAGTTCTTGGAGGGAATACTTGTGGCCTATGCGCGCGGGAAGAGAATCTGCTTCCGAAGAGAGATCAAAAACCTCCTTCCCCCCTGGTGGTCTCCTTCCGTAGACTACTGTGGACCGAAACGTAAGGGGGTAAAATTCATCGTCCATCTAGCCCGGCAACCAACAGTGTCTTCCGGCGGGTACACTGTGTTTCTGGTCACCATTGCAAACTGGTCGGATGTCCCGTGTTGTGAAGAGGGAGAAGGTTCCTATCGAGATTTACAACCCCAAGCTGTTAGTTAAAAGCATTGGTTCACCTTGGGCCGGGGCACCTAGGGCACACGACCGTGACAGGAATACATGCGCCCACTGTTGCTGGCCAGATGTCATAGGAATCACTGCGCAATTCTTTTCCGTTCACCTTGTTCGGGTTGTATTTAGACAGCTTGTGCATGCGAGTTGAGTCTGTTGATCCTGTTGACCAGCAACCCATGGCTGCCAACATGGTGTTCAACTACTATTCAAAGGTTGCCGGTTCCATTCTTCCTCGTGTAGTGCGACATCGCCAATAGGGATGAAATAGCTGTACTAGGCTACGCAGCTTTTCAACACTTCATTTTGCAGGACGGAGTCCAGAGCTCAAAAGTTCACGAAGTTCTGAACGGGTTTTGTTCACCAGGGCGCGTTCCAAATGGTCTATTTGGACTGCCAAAATCAGCTCGCTGTCAGATCGACTGATCAGACGATGCATTAACTGACTATATTAAATCAGCACTGAGATTCCTAGTGCGTGAGAACGGCAACGTCTGTTTAAACTGGTCATCCATTGCACTGTTGAAATTTAGCCCTTTGGTTGTGAGCGGAAGAGACGGATAGAGTACTTGGATGGCCAGGTAAAGGTAAGTTGTCCGCCACTCTTTCGTCCAAAGCATACATGTATACGTGAAGTAAACTTACCGACAAACAAGCATGGGAGCGGAAGGAGCTGGTCGAGGCCAAAAGGACCGTTGCTCTTGAGAGAGATTGACGCGGTCTTTCAGGTGCTGAGTCAAGTCCAAGTAAGCCTCGTCCAGGCTAGCAGTAACCATGGCGATCGGGTGGTCATCCTCGTTGTCGGAATCCGGTGGCCCACCACATGTTTTATCCTTGGCGAGTCCAATTGCCGCATACGGTCGTAGCACACTTCGAACCACTCTACTAGCTGCTGTGTAACGGGCAAAATCGGGGGGTACGATACGCAGGTCAGGACAGAGTTTTTTGCCAAGGAATCCAGGCAGTCCAGGACGCACACCGAAGCGTCGAGCGATGTAATTGCTTGTGGACTACATTAGGGTGGGTGATATTCGGACGAAACAAACATAATAGAAGTTTCACTTAGTGCCTTTTCGTTTGGATAGAAACGGATATGAGAAATATGGAAACTACTCAAGCGCGTGGGAAAAAAGCACGGATAAATAGATTAGGCTCCACAAGAGCGACAGCCACGGGAAAATGGGGGTATTTGACCGCCCTTCGAAGAAACTGTGGTCGACTGGGAATACTGTCGTCGGCCCTCTATTAGAAGTGATCTATCCGACAGGTGAAGTAATGTAGATAGAAAATGACTGCACAGGCTATTCTGCTCCACCCTGTTGATCCCAATAATCCCAACCAAATTACAAATGGAATTGTGCCAGGAAAAATGGAAGCTGGGCAGTGCAGGAACCGAGCGCACCTGAGTAAACAAGTGGAAAGTACGAAATTCTGTACAGTACTACAGCCTTATACAGGGAAAACCTCAAGAAGAAACCCCTTCGTGGCGAAGACAATTTGGCGATCCTGGAGTTCCCCACCACAATTCCACCCGAGGAGACAAGAGCAGACACATTCTCAAAATGATTGAGTAGGTTCTCAAGAGAGGTAATTAACACAATTCAAACCACAATTCAAACAATTCATGTCAATAACACGGATTTGAAATTCGGCTGTCATGTAAAACGGCTGCTGATGAAAACGCTACTGATACACCCTCTCAGTACATCCGTGGGTTTACCATGAATAGACCGTACTTGGATGATTAAGCCTACACGAACGGTATCAAACTTTGGAAAATATCACGGTTTTAATAAAGAGCGAAAGCAGTGAAACTATAAAAAGACGAAGTAACGAATACTAACTCCATATTTTTGAGGTTTCTGATTACTACTCTTAGTACTTTTGTAGTTTTGTTAGAATACACCTGTAGTTCTTATTGGAGATAACCTGAACAGCACTGAGCTGCTCACAAACACTCAGATAAAAATAAAATTAAAATAGCCGGGTGCAGAGTTTGCGGTGCAGTCTCTATCACCGAAGAAGTTTGATATCCACCAAAGGTGATTTAAGGAGGAAAGGGTAAATAGCCAGCTGTTACCAGGAGTCTTACCAACATACTATTGCTGCCTACAGCCACCGGATGGAAACGCAACTCTGGCTGATCGCGGATCTCCACTGAGGCATAGAAAGCGTCCATATCCAAATGCATTATGCACCGCGAGAAACAACGCTTAGTCTCAATCGACTTCAGCACCGAATCCGCCTGAACAAGAGGGACAGGTAGAAGCAAACAAACATATAAAAATGAGCTAACTAGTTCGTGAAACAGAGTTCAAGCACAGTTGGCTCGGAAAAGGTGATCATTAGTCGCCAGAACGTCATACCGCCTAGTTTCAGAGATAAAAGCCGCTAACCCGTCTAGTCTAAAACCTAGCAGCTTCTCTTGTCAATGAATCATGAAACTGGCCGCTGAACTGTCAGCAAAAGCCCCTTCTCGCTAGGAGGGGGAGCTGTTCCGATGAAAACGGACGGAGACGACGAGTTAAATGGTATTCATTCTGGTGGACTTCAGCGACTTTGTAGATAGGCCTAAAAGCTGTTGTAGCATGTACTTGGTGTCCGGCAGCAAGTGAGTGTAAAAGCGAACTGCATAAAACACGCTGGTTTCTCTTCAAGAAGTTAGTTGGAAGGTGTCCAGATATTCGTTTACACCTACACAGGACTCGCGGGAAAGCGATTCTTACGGCGGCGGTGGGACATGCAGTCATCAAAATGAACACTTTTGATCAGAACTTGGGGTCAGGAAAATAACACAGGCGAACAGAAATCAAAGAGACATCACAACAGAAGGACACTGTTAGCCGGTACAGTAAGGTCTAGTCGAACCTACCTCCCATGGGCCGTGTTTGCGGATTCTCCGAACTAGTACAGTAGCAGTTTTCAATGGACTGAGGAAAATAAACTACGCGTGTCCGAACACGAAGGGAAAAGAAATGGATTCTTTCAGCCTTCACCACGCATCGTAGCTGTAAGTTAAGAGTACCAGTCAAAACAAATCTCGTTGCTGTTCAGGTTCATAACAAATGGTGTAGGTTTCGCCAGCCATGTGCTGAGAGAACATGACATCCGTTATGCAACTAGCAGCGGTTCTGTAGGAATTTACTGCTGTGAACGTTTCGATTTCTTATGAAAAGATTTCGGGGGAATTTTCGACGATGACGATAGTGTAAGCGTGCACCAGAGGTTCACTTAATATTTCGTCCCAGGATGTGGTAGGATGCATCAGCTCGTTTGCGAACTCACACTAGAAATCCTTTTAGTTGTGAACATTTTGAACACCGGATTTATAGCTCCTATTCCGCTGGATTATTAACTACGAGCCCAGTGGTTTACCGACATTAACGCCTTCGCAAATACAAATGATATCCGCTTATGTTCAGTTACACTAAAAACTAACGGAAGAATATGTTGGCATTTCCAAGACTGATTTATATTTTTTCAAACCTGTAGCGTTATCTCTTAACCAAACCATTGAAACACTGTGAAAACTACCGTTTATTGATTGTAAACAATGTGGAGAGATGCGCACGGTCTGCAGATTACGGTCTGACTCTGTCAAGATGACTTTACATAGTTCCATTATTTTTACGCACCTCGATTTGCTGATTTGGATGATATGCAGCAATTACTGTTTCTACTGCAGGAAATTGCTGCTAGGGTGTGTGACTGAATTCAGCCACGACTATTCCCAGATACTTCGGTATGGGTTCGGCGTTCTTTGTGAAAACCTCCAACTGCTTATGCTTACGTACTCGTTACCATACCTGCAGGTTAAGCGGTGCATTACATGACAAGTAGAACTGCCATTTAAAGCAGATGGTCGCTCCAATTAGCTGAATAATTAACATCAGCTCTCAACTGAACCCAGCCAGCTGCTCACTTGAGAATAACTGCAGCCACCCGATCGGTTCCCCTTCAGGCTCGTAATTCGTGTTCAAGCCACTGTTACACCGTTCAGTTATATATAGTTTAAATTGCATTTACGGTGACACACAGATAGACAGAACAAATTGTAGTTTGTCACGAAAAGCACAGCCATTACAGAAGACCAACCAATACAACTAATCAACCCTGCGCCGACCTCATATGTGTCCAAGAGCCTGGTAACAACAACAACAACGCAACTTTGAAGCTGGTGCACAAAAAAGAGAATAGGGGAGAAGGTATGCCACACGTTTAGCACTTACGGTATCCTGAGCCTGTCAGGTAACCACTTATTCCACACGAAAATATCAGTGAAATGAAGACTAACAGTAAGTACTGCAGTTGAGGAATTCCTGAGCAAATTCACACGAATGATTTTTTGCAACCTATGAGCCTTCACATTCAGCTAGATAACTCAAAATGGAATGCAGGAGGTCGAGGTGAGAAAACAAAAAAAGACTCCATGTTGAATAATACGTATCAAATTTATCAGTCTCGCACTGTGGTGAAGAGAAAAAACTCCGGAATCAGAGAGGATAAAGAAGCTCACGTGGTAGAGCACTCTTCTGGTAAGCAAAGGTTAGCGAGTCCGTGTCCGTCCAAAGGCGTTTATTGTTTTATTGGCATTATGTGCTTCGCTTTGCAATCAAGAATCATAATTCTCAATACTGGCTGTACCCTAGCATGCGGGCTATGTACCAAAATGGTACCGAAGCTAAGTGCCTTTTTAGAAACAAAGCGCCTAAGGAAAGTGTTTAGAGGCTCTATGTAGACACTAATTGGATCCGTTAATGGCATCGAATGTCATCTCGTTCCGAAAAAGCATTCAGCTACTTGTGTCCACACAATAAACAGAGAGTGCACGTCTGGATATTTGAATGGTGTGATAGCTATTCTCCATCACCATTGCATCCCACCCGGGTCCGGTCGCTATAATGCTTCCGTTATATGCTACTTGCAGACTACGAAAAACTAGTAGGGTGCTGAGAAACTCCCGCTCTGTCTGTCCAGGGTTGTCTGGCCTTGGCATCTATTTCGTCAACCCATCCCAGTTTCCCCGTCTGAAGTACGCGCCACGAAGATATCCATTTGCGAGAAGCTCTGAATTACATGAGAATTCCTACATTGGGCACTTTGAAAAAATCGTTCAGCTGTAGCACTTCTTCGGTGCCTAACTACCATGCCACCCGAAGGAAGCAGGAGGGCTGGGATACTGCCAGCTTGCCCAAGCCTAGACAGGGGAAGTCGAGAGGAAGCGGTCGAGTTCGAACCACGGACCTTCCGGTAAGTAAATTCGAGCTCTAACTACTGAGCCATCTCGCCCCCAATAATAGTAACAGTAATAATAGTCCCTATATACGAGTGTCCATATCAGGGGCTCATTTAACGTTCAGTATTGCCAATCTTCCTATTCAGTAAGCTGAGAAACCACACGAAGCAAGCACATCCCAACTGAAACTGCGTGAACCTGATCCATCAGTAGGGAATTACGAACCATGTTGTGGCTACAAGTAATAGCAGATTCAGTCCAAAATAGATGTTCCCTGATGACGAGGCCATTGGAGTTCATTAAATTCCTTCACTTCTTTGTTTCCAGAAGAGTTGCAGCTTTCTTCATGTCTGGCGGTCCTCTTATGTCTAATGCGCTCTCGACTGAATTTAACTCGTTAGCAATACTCAAGTAAACAGTTCCAAACACTGGAACATCCGTTGACCACGCACTGCCACAGATAGACAAGTTTATAAGATATAAGACATTTATGAGATATTCAACGAAATTCTACGCATAGAGTGCGAAAGACATTAGACCATGGTCATACGGTTTCGTGAACTGTGTTCCCAGATGTTATCATTGGGTAACCCGTTAGATATGAAAGAGCGAAAAAAAGTAACTACGGACAAACATCCACTAGAGTGCAAGAACCGGAAAAGTAGACTTCTAGGGGTAACGAAATACACTCATGTGTAAGCAAATTTGGTTTTGCGAGAGACTCACCTGGAACCCAGCTGAATCTCTCGTTTGTGATGTTTCCACGCAACTGAATGTGCTGCACCAGGCCGCCTCATGTTTCAGTTGCTACGATATTCGAGACATCGCGATATATGTATATTCGTAATGCACTACTCATAAGGTTGCTGAAAATTATTCGACAGCCCACGACCGGTCTCGCCCTTCTTGGGGCTCATCAGGTAGGCGCAGTCCCCGAGTTTCCGTCAACCTTATGTTCTACTTGAAACCACATCGCACGGAATTGGCGAAATACACTCATTTGCAAACAAATTTGGTTTTTCGAGAGACCCACCTGGAACCCAGCTGAATCTCTCGGTTGTGATGTTTCTAGTAGAACATACGTAGAACATAAGGTTGACGGAAACTCGGGGACTGCGCCTACCTGATGAGCCCCTACAAGGGCGAAACCGGTCGTGGGCTGTCGGAGAATTTTCAGCAACCTTATGAGTAGTGCACTACGAATATACTTCTAGGGGTACTTTAAGGAAATGAAATATCAGCTTGAAAAAGCCATGACAATGAACTTCTGACCTACAAGCAGACCAGAAAAGCTCCTTCTGAAGCCCATGCGAAAGATCATTGATGGTACCTATAATTGCTGTTTTAGACCTACGCCTGCGTCAAACAACCACGCAGTGAGTCAAACCATTGGGACTGGTAAAATTGAGCCTACATAGGCTGAAAAAGCCAGCTGTTTCTCACACATGCACGTAAGGCAACGAGTGACCAACCGCTCTGTAAAACAAAACATGCAAAAAATCACTTCCAAGGAAATGGTTCAAAGCGCACTCTGAGCTCGCAAAAGAACATGGCCATGTATCGACACAAATGTCACTAGAACGAAAAACTACGCAAAGCACAAAACAGAAGTTCGTATGCGACCGAAGTGTGAGACCCATGAGAAAAATGTAGTGTTGAGCTTGCGTCATTGTTGGCAATGAACTGCTAGAATATTATGGATAGGCAAAAATGAACTACTGTCTACCTGACTGAACTCGCCAAAAATCAGAGGAATTTGGAGTTGAAACGGAGAACTAGCGTGGCATATATACTCAGGCCTCACCTCTGTCTCACCCAGAGAAAGCATTGTGGAAGTGAACGTTTTAATTTGAGCGAGCTTCCGCTCAATTTGCTGCTGCAAAAGACGTTCCCGACGAAGTTCGTTCTCGTAAAACTTTGAGCCTGTAGTGAATTTTCAACAAAAATGTGAAACACTTTCAAACAATAATTCAACAATTCACTTCAAATATATACATATATAGGATGATTTCAACACCTGTATACATTAGCCGTAAACCTACGTCAACTGCCGATAAAAAAAACTATTCGCACACGAGACAGCGCCCATACCCAGAAATGTGTTAACCCGATTCAATCTAACTGAGTTCCTAACCAGTAGAACAAGCTGAAGAGCTGGAGCCCATAGCCTACAGCGCCATTCCTTTTCCGACTTTCAGCTCAAACTCTCCATGTTTTTTCTATTCTCGATGCAGATATTCTCCAGTCTGGAAAGTGGTTCTCATCATTAAATTAAAAAATTTCGAATCTATCCTATTTAACGGAAACCTGTGAAATCATCAGATGACACCCTAAAGAATGGCCACCAATACAAACTCGAGCATAACCCACCAGTGACTGGCCCACTAGCATAAAATTCGTGTGTGGCCAGCCATCCCGGGATAAATTAAAGTCAATGAGTGTTTCGACAGCTTTTCACCGTGTTTGGAACACCGACCACCTGACCAATCTTCTCGCACATAGACTGAACTCTAACCTGATCAACTGGATTGGCAAGCTTGCGACAATCGTGTACGATGTGCGTTCAGTTGGAGTTATCTCAAATGCCAGAAAGACTGACAAGAGTCAATTGTGCCCTATCTTATTTTGGCTTTTTGTATCAACAACCTTCTCCCATCCGTTTCATCCAGTATTCGGTGGTGCGAAACTTCACTAACCCGCTTCTTACACCACTCGTAGGCCCGCTGCACTTTAGATTCGTGATGAACATGCTCGAACTTTCAGCATCTACGTGTCGTACTCGCTCACGTCGTTTAGTCAGGTTGCTCTACCGCAGAGTGTTGTGCCCCAACAAACTGTCCAATCTATCTCTTCGTCTTGTATCATCCACACTTCCGCTCTTCATGGATCAAAACCGTAGTCCCTGGTTATAGCCATCCATGAAACTTCATGGTCTGCACATGTCCAGTCATCTCCATATATTCTCAATATATTATTTAATATCGCGCAATTGTTCCCGCTTTTGTATACGATCCAAATTTCCATACCCAGGAGCACTATTGTAACACCTGAGAATGGACAGCACCTGAAAACCTTAGAGGAGAACCATCCGTCCCGTATCCTCGCATAATACCATAGTTATGGTGTATCTCAACAACGCACCTGACATATTTGAAGCTCCTAGCTAAAAAAACAGCACGCCAAAGTACCACGAAACCTGCATACTTTTGCTTTTTAAGTGTCTTCTGAGCTGGACAACTTGAGAAGAGTCCCAACAGGTAAAAAAAACTCCCGTGAGGGTGGTGCGCGCCAACGGGCCCAGAGCCATCTGCAAGCTGTGTCGATATGGCTATTCAGTTCTGTATACTTGGGCAAGGCTTCCTACCACCTGGATACCCTTTCCACCCCGAGCTCCACTCCCTATGTTCAAACCAGACAGACTGGTCACTAGACAACACGCTGCGATAAATTACGTTATTTGAGTTTGTGTGAGCAAAATATGCGTGGTCTTTTCGAATGAGAGGAAATTACTCCAAAACAAAACAAGTTCAGACCCATCTTCATGGGTCGCAAGATACTTTTAAGAAGACAAATTCAAAGTGTACGGAGGTTGTACTTCCCTGGAAGCCTTTTAGGGAGAACACATCTAAGCAAGCCCATCAGTGTCACTTAAGGAGAATACTTCGGAAGAATGATTCAGTTTATCAATTCAGGCATCCAATCATTCTCATCATTTTCAGTTTCCTACCTACTCTCCCGAGACTGGCCTACCTCGAACTTTCAATCTTATCACGACTTTGTTTTTTAAGTCAACCTAATCAACTTACTCTTTCCAGCTGTCGAAGTACTTTTTTTTCTCCCTCTCCCACCGAACTGTCCGAGCACGGAGTTCAAAATCACCCGCTCAACACGCCTGGGTTGTCTTTTCATCCACAGTGCGTATAACTGAACTCCGCATCTTCAAGATTTACCAATTTCCCTACTGATATAGGTCAATTTATCTGAGACCTTTTATTTCGTCTGGCCCTTCAACAACGGTTTTTATAGGGAGTCCCTGGCAAGACTAACCAGCCCCTATAAATTTACGTCACTGAAAACTTTCCTCTGTTTAGGCATTATACTAAACATAGTTGAACACAATGCAAGTTGTATAAAGGTACCAGTGGAAAAGGATTTTATGAAAATGTCTGCTTACCTTTAGAATTCTCTAAAATTATCTGAAGAATCGTCGCCTTGTCCAAACCGTTCATCCCGGCCTTATTCGTACTGTATCGTCCACATCCAGCAGCATCGGCAGAACAGTTGGAATCATCCTGCTCCAGTTGTTGCATGGATGTAAAAAACAGGAATCCTAAAACAGATAGTAAATTGTTGTTCAAGTCTCATATATAAGCCGGCCTGTAGAAAGTAACCGATTCCATATCTCTTGACACTGACCCCTTAATGAATAACATTATAACGAGACGATGTGTAACAGAATCACATTACTCTTTCAAAGTAAGCCGAACTCGCGCTTCCGGAAAACCAAACCCACATTGGCGAACCGGTTCAAAACATTGAAACCAGTGATATGAAGTAAATGACAGGAACGCACTTCCCAACTGCAGCTGGTATACCGCATGGTGCCTTTTCATGGTTCAAAGACAGAAACCCACAAGTGATGTAATTACTTTTTGATTGTAGCGGACCCCTTGAAAATGTTATTCCATAAACTCACTGGCACTCGCGACTATGATAAATATTTATCAGCCCTACCCCCGAAAGTTGATGTTTATCTTAAAAAATAAATCCAACATACTAGACAAGTAAGATGCCCCTGAGTGTTACCACGAGGTGCTAGTTCCTTCTAAATATCAAGATTTCGTTATGAAGCAACGACCACAAGAATGGAACGTTGATGGAATCAAACTCAAGTATCCCGCGATACGAATTCCCTTCAATCACTACGCCACTGAAGCCTCTAACTTGGCCGTGCAGCAAGTCGGTTGAATCACACGATGCAGGGCAGTACATGGTCCAATTCGTGAGTGATTCTTCCGTTTCCCTCATACCGCGTACATATATGAGCTGGCTATCATACTTTATTTGTTTTTGTTCAATCCGTAACTGCGTCGAAAATGTGACCTTCCAGGTCACAGACAGAATCGGTGTCGACATGTCCAGCACTGTTCAGCACTGATTGAAGCTTGCGCTTACCAGTAACGGCGGACATTTCCAAACGTTACGTAAACATCCGCCACAATGAACGACGCTGCCAGGGGAGATCCAGATCGAGACACACATGTCTATTTTTACTCAACGCGGATTCTCTGGACAGAGACTTTACGGGCCAACGACCCGAGTTGCTGAAGCTGCATATAGCGATTCGGCCTTGTCTCTCAGTGAGTTCAGCTGCAACTTTAGACCTCATGGTCGGTTTGCCTCATGCGTGTTACATACCGTCAAGCGGTCATTTGAACGCTTTGGACGCACATTTCATTCGAAAGCCCAGCTTACATTACAGGTACGAGAGGAACTAATTCATACAACAGTATCATGTCCTGGAAAACGTCATGGCACATTCGCACCCATCCGTGTTCATCTCTTCACTAAAGGATTTGAATTACACAGCAAAGTGGAGGCTTTATTGTATCTCCATGCAAGCGTTCGCCCTAAGAAGCCAGTACTAAATGTGCCGGTATATGCACGGGGTACAGAACTGGAACGATCAAAATGTTCCTCTTCCTCTTGCTTCTCCACGATCAGCCAAATCCGTTGTCCACAAAGCGGCGGTCAGATGTTCCTAAACTCTTGGTAGACAGATGGCCCCATCCTATAATGAAGCATTGGTGGACTGTTTTTCGTGGAATTGGTTAGTTATTATCCCAAGTTTTTCCCGAGACGATAACATACTCCTGACGAGTTGGGCTGGACTCTCGCGGAGAACTTTTTTCACGGATGGATTATTGGTCAAATTGGTTGTACTTACCTTCCCATGTCGAATGTTATTGGCCTCGATTCACGCGGGCAACCAGAGGACACGCAAGAAACTATTTACGGGAATATAATTCGGTAAGTCATTTTCGACCCTAAAACTGAGGGCAACGCAAATTCACGGCACACCCAAAGAGTTAAATGTAAAAACCTGCATTAAATTTATAAATTGGCCTGGGTCATGTACGCACGCTCTGGAAACAATACACGCCCATGTGAAGAAAAACGACGGCTTGCGAAACAAGTACATTGTGACCAACGTGAGAGAGTAAGCACACTGAAAGCTGATAGATAGAACGAGTCTCTTAAATTCGTTACAGTGTATTTTTGTTTCGAGTAGCGTGCGGTTGACTGAAAATGGAAGAGTGGCTGGAGAACCAATACCCATCAGATCCATAAACGCCTGATATATGTCATGATTAGGCTGCGGAAAGAGATCGGTGAACAAAAAACTGAGGGTGGTTGGAACTCCCCGCTTGTCCGGGCCGATAAGCGGATTGTTCGAGGTACCCTATTCTGAGTGTTTAATCGAAAAGTCATAGTAACAATAAAGTTGTGGAACGCAGGGATGACTGAGTATTCTAGAAGATGGGAGCGGGCGTCCGGGTCTTCCTCGTAACATTTCCTCTGGGTCGATGATCCAAATCTAGTCCATTTAGCAGTGGAAGCGTGAACATCTTAGTCCTGATACTGCTGTGCATAGCAGAACAGAATTGGGTGGTGAAAAGCTCCGGTTATTTTCTGACTCTTGGACCGTTGAGATATGAAGCCTTTGAGAGACAAGGGCGGTTACATACTAAAACCTCTTTAATGACATTGATTCACGGCTACCAAGACTCTATTCTGCATAAAAGTACGAAACGCAACGTATCACTGAATTCTAGCCTTTAAAAAAGTTGGTATAACGTCGAAACTGCCGGTTGATATAAGTTTCCTTAACCCGATTTCTACTTTGCGGCGAGGACTGGTGCAACTGTCCGAATGAGCACGTTTCTCAGCCGCATCAAAAGGTGATATAAGATAACCTGGCTCAGTAGATTGCCAAGATGCATGGACGCATGATGAGAACGTCGTAGCATACATGCTGAGCATATATTCAATTCACTTGCTCTTCAGCTACAAACCGTGTAGGGGATACAGCGGCTCCGACTGCCTCTGTCCTCTGTCAATGGGAACTACATGGGATAGATAAAAGTTGTGCAGCGTGGCACAACCAGTTCAATGACGTCAAACCAATTCAATTGTTTGATTGGGTGTGGACCTGGAGCTATGAAACATCAACACTGGGTCATATCTATCATGATCACCACACACTCGTGTCCGATGCGGCGGTCATCGTCCAGAGAGACGGTAGTTGCCGACGAAACCGGATTGACTAGTGATCGATTCCATAAACCAGCACCATCGTACGGTCACTAGGTTGTCTCCACTCTATGCGTGGGCGAAAAAGTGGCGACAGGAGAACATCCGCAGGCAACCCAAGCACATGAACTCGGCAGCGCAATCTATTAAACGTAACCAGCTGGCCTGTCGCTGGTGAATTCTTTGCGCGGGAAACCATTTGGCGTGCCTCAGCAGCACTGGCCCGATGTTCCTACCCGATCCGTGCCATGACCCAGAGACACCGAGGGATATCTCCGGATATCTTCCCCACGATCTACAAAGGGTAGATCGTGCTGCAGTGAACCGTTGACAGTCAAACTGATGCAACACCGGAAGTTCGTGAATCAAACCTTAACCTTCCAGATCCGGGAAGTGGCTTCGCCTTTCACCGGTCAGCCGAAACTTGGGCAAATGTTCTAACTGTTCAACAATTCTAAAGGGCCTGGTCCAAGAACAGCAATATTAACAGAGTAATCGACGTCTACAAGCGAAAAAAATGTGAGTGTTCCGACTGTTCAGTGGAGCTCTACGGCTTGTGCCAAGTGATCTCCATCAAGCTTGTGGCACTAATTGGTGGTTACAGAAAGATGTCACCATGGCAGTTCACTACAGCTATTCTCCGCGCAACATAAGCTAACGTAAGGTTATGGTAACGCAGCCCAATCAAAGATGCGAAGATAACTCCACTGGATGTAGGTAAAAATCCGTCATCCAGAATTTTGGCAATTTAACTTAACAATATTTAACTGTAACCCAACGAAGTTATTATCGCAGGAGCCCCATTGCCATAGAAATTGCAAACATTGGATGAGCGCACTCGAACAAAAAGCAAAGGAATGTGGTTAAAGCTATTCGTGCAAAATTGAGAAACACGTGACTTCGAACTTTGCCTAAGCGGCGACATCCCTGAAAGCGACAAATAACTTGCACCCATGTGGCCGGGGTGAGGAAGCTAGGATCGTATGGGATCTCCTGGCTTCATGATGCATTAACTGGATAGCCCGCTAGACACAATAATGCAAAGCTTCACTATCAAAAGGTTCTGCTTACCATACCTTTTTGGCATGGGTGTCAGAGGTCTGTCAACCATATCATGTTCCGGGAGATCATGGCCGGCATCTACTTCGATATACATGGAGTGTCACCCTTGATGGTCGGAATATAAGACGACTTCAGTTAGTGAGCAGGTTGCGTAATCCCCAGTATCTTCATAACGCCGAGGCTCTCCTACATCCTCTCAACCCTGTTTGTAAATGGCCCGTGCAGTATAGTGGCTACTTACTGTCATACCAAATCACATCAGGGACAAGATGGCCCAGTGGCTAGAGTGCGAATTTACTGACCGGAAGGTCCGTGGTTTGAACCCAACCTCTGCCTCTCGACTTCCCCTGTCTAGGCTTGGGTAACCTGGCAGTATCCCAGCCCTCGCGCTTCCTTCGGGTGGCATGGCAGCTAGGCACCGAAAGGGTGTTACAGCTGAACGATTATCTGGCGGTGCAACTCTCATCCGGCCTTGCGATCGTCTCAAGTCTGTTTTTTCCTTCATCCAAGTAAATCATTCCATCTCGGACAATGAATCACGTCGGACCAAGAAGCTGGCTTAGCACAGGCATTAATTATCGTCGAAGTGCGTTGCTTCTTGGGGACATGTTTGTATGACAGCAGAACAGTTGCTTGTCTGGTACCTTAATCCACTTTTTTACGGAGATCCTACTGTGACAGTGGCAAAAAACCGCTCAGCTGTAGCACCCTTCCGGTGCCACCAGAGGGAAGGACGAGGGCTGCGATACTGCCAGGTTGCCCAAACCTAGACAGGGAAGTCGAGAGGCAGAGGTCGGGTTCGAATCACGGACCTTCCGGTCAGTAAATTCGCGCTGTAACCACTGAGCCATCTCGCCCCTAACAGTGGCAAATGAGGCAGCTTTGGTAGTGCTTTGACAAGCAACGCCAATTAGAATAGATTAAACAGGCATCCCACTATGCATTGTTAGAATCGACGAATGTGAATTAGGTAAGAAGTTGCCCGAAAATAGCGTTTCTTTGTCTAGGCGCCTACTGACTGCAGCTCCGAAACAAAATAAATTCATAAACGTCTCCATGCCTTGCCAACCACCTAGGTTAAATCTCATGCATTTGGTTGGAAATATAAATGCACTTGAACGAAGACTAGCATTCGATGAGGAGGCGGTTCCTTCCACAATGGTGTTCGACAGGACATAGGGGACGAGTTACTAAGACTACAGCTTAGGATACGGTTTGCTCGGCAACAGTACCAACTTCCAGCCTTCGAGGTGCCAGCTCGCCACCTCGCGTCCTCCGTTATCAGCACGGGTATGGAACCTAATTAAATACGTCGCTGCGAGTTGAGTGGTGAGCTTGTACCCAAGACGACTGGGCAGAGTGCGTGGAATCCAACCATGAGGTCAAAAGTTCTTGATGTGTTTCGGTGAACCTGAAAACGTCACTGGCTTGAAGAAACACCCCGGCAGTGATGCGCACAAAGACGAAGGGTCTCTACGCTAATCTATTATCACGCATGCCTAACAGTTTAGAATTGTCAGACACAAGCACTCGCAAAACGATTTACTATCGACGATGAGCGCAATGAAGATTATTTACTCCGCTGGCTTAGCTAGCAGCGAGCAAACTAAACGTAGAACGCACTGAATGTCTACCGACTCTCTCTCCAAATACCTAACGCGCGTCTCGAACTACCGGCAGATGGTGCACATGGCGATCGACCTTAAAACCGAAATGCAGGACTGAAAGTGGCATACGGGTAGAACGTTGAGTGGGATGATACGAGTATGAACCTGAGATGGAAGCTGCTGCCGCAACAGAAGAATCTCGGGTACTTCTCCAACTTGCACGCGCAAAGGGTACTACGCGATGAGTTAAACTGTTCGCATATCAGACGATAAACCCACACAGCTTTCGGAGGCAATTTAGAGCGCTGAGCTAAATTAAACAGAAGATTAAGTTCTTTAAAATTGGCCACCTCGGTTGTTGACACCATACAGCACGTTTAACGTCTCCCTTGGTTAGCTTCTACGGGAGCCCCAAATGAAGAGGACCAGCCACCAGAGGACACATTATATTACAGCACCATGCAACAATATCTCAACCCTCTTGCTTCCATCAGATGACATGGCGAGTAGGCACCGAACGAGTGTTACAGCTGAAGGATTATTAGTACCACAAAACATCTAGTCACAATGAACCCAACCGGTTATACTCGCAGACTGTCAAAGAGAGCTTATGCTCGACAGTTTCACAGGAAGGGCAGCTTCCCTGTTCTTGAGAACAATCCGTTGTTACCTTGAATTTCAAGAAGGGATTATGGAATGACAAAGTTAACCGTGGAGGGACAATTTTACCCGCATTGTCCTAAAAGTGCCACCTCATTAGTCTATAAAAGATGTGACGCAGATACTGGCTTCAATAATACTGGAAAGCCCAACTCTGGGCAGGTGAGACGTGAGACCAGCATGTGCGGTTGCACGCGGGGTAAGAGGTACATTAGCCACATCTTCGCATTGCGTTGTGTTTGAGGAGCGCTGGCCAACAACTTCGGCCTTCTCTGACCTTAAGTGAGTCCTTAACACTATAAACAGTTCTGCATATACCTAGCCAGGCAGGCGTGTCTTTGAAGTTCGTAAACATACCTAGTGCTTCCTATTCCCACACTCCTGGTTGTGCAACTATTGGGGTAAAGCAAGTTTGACTCCTGTCCTCATTCCTGTTCCATTTTGTCGGCGATATTATCATGGAATACACACCTCAAGGGATCGAGGCATTGGCACCGAAACTGTATTTATAGAAAGACCAGTAGATTTAGGCGAAAATGCAGTGTAAACTGACGCTGACCAGCCTGCACAGTACTCTGGATAGGATTTCGGATGTGACATCTAAATCCGGTGTGCATTTTGTAACAAACATTTTGTATTATACGGGATTTTGAGTTCCATGGGTATCGCTGTAAGTTCGGGCCATAAATTAGACAGTGTCACGCAATTCGCACGCTAGTGTGGCATGTCCTGTCCAACCTGTTTTAAAGAACAATGGGTAGGATAGAGTCGAAACAGTGGGCAATCTGCGACGAAGTGTCAAACCCCTGGCCAGTAAATCCAGTCATGTTGGCAACTGCCGTCTCACCGCGTGGGTAACCCAGAGGGCAATCAAGCATAGACGCTTCTGCTCGTTCGCTCAATACAATACCCACCCCAGCATATCCAGCTGCAGCGGTCTCTGCATCACCAGAGGTGCGCAGCCGTAACCTGGAAGAGAGCGAGGGGGCAGTCAGTTCGATCACAGTACTTGTGTCCTGCGTCCTGGTTTCTGACAGACAACATACATCAATGCAGAGGGAATCCAGCGTACGAGCAAGAGCCACCTGTTGACCTGTGTGCAAACATTAAAGGCTGCTAAGTAGACAGGCTTTCGGGGTTTGAAAACAAACCTCGAAGTGTTTAGGGTTTTAACAGAACAGAAGCTGCAGCTGAGTGTGATGCAGGGCGAGAAAAACGGTCAGTCTTAGAGCTGGGACCTGCGGAGAAAGTATTCAAATTTGGATGGGGGAGGGTGGAAGACGGAAAACGTGAAAGTGTAAGAAGGGAAGCGTCAGCAGTAGCATGTTTTCGCTTCCCCGCCCTGCTGTACGCAGCAAGTAAGGCGACCCGGTACGCAAAACCCGATGTAGAGGAAATTATCAAGCTGTCGCCAAAGACTAATTGATCCATTAGTCCCAGTGAATGAGACTGTATCGAGCGGAGCCAAAGCGTCACTGGTATACGATTTTTAACTGTTGAGTTGAACATGGGAAACCTTAACTGTCAACGAGCCAATGGCAGCTGCAGCCTAGAAAACTGGAAATACACTCTATAGCTATTGAACTAAAATTAATAACAGTAACATTGCGCCAGTTGTACCGAGTAACTGGGGCGTTGCCCGAAATAGGTCACAAGAGGCGTCCTAGATCGCAAACTTAGTCTACGCTTGGTGTTTCAAGCCAAAATTTGTGAGAAACTAAACCATTTCGTTTCCTGGAAAGGCAGAAAGCCCGTCATACGACAGGCCAAGGTCGTGGCATGTGCGATTCAAATTATGACGCTAAGTGAGATCCAACTAGCATCCCATCCAGCAAGTATACGACAATCCCGTAAACTGATAGGCCTCCGAATTGTATCAAAGTGGATGCAGACCATTAGATTAGGCCTTAATAAGGTACTTTATCATGTTCTGCTATTATCACGGGATACACATAGCTCAAAGTAGGAGCAGCTGGTTGATTTCTTCCGACAGATGGTCTCCTGGATACATACTTCATAAAAAAACGAGTTTAAAATAACTACTGGATGTACTCGCTTCGGCGGTGCATATACTAAAATTGAAACGATACAGAGCTTAGCACGGCCCCTGCGCAAGGATGACACGCAAAATCGTGAAGCGTTCGTTATTGGGGGCGAGATGGCTCAGTGGTTACAGTGCGAAGTTACTGACCGGAAGGTCCGTGATTCGAACCCGACCTTTGACTTTCGACCTCCCGTCTAGGCTTGGGCAACCTGGCAGTATACCAGCTCTCGTGCTTCCTTTGGGTGGCATAGCAGCTAGGCACCGAAAGGGTGTTACAGCTGAACAAAAAAACTGGATGTAAAGAGTTTTCGGGAAGCCAGAAAAAATAAAGGACATAGGAAGAATCCGTTTATGGTAAGCGACAGGGCTGCACCCAAGACACTAAATGAGTGAATGGGTTTCGCGATAGCGATAGTCGACTTGTTGCCATTCAGCGACTGGAGAGTAAAAGCGCGGTGGTCAACGAACGCATGAACGAAGCTTGAGAACGACTGGACAAGTAGTACTGTGTGCCTCCCACCAGAGGCCTCAGACTCAGTATATCGAATCATGATACCGCCAAACAGACAGTTCTCTGCTGACCTGAATAACGCGATAAACTTAACTAAGTAGAGTTACAACAACCACTCCATTCACTGGCATAAAAGTTAGAATTCGGTCCTTTGGAGTCTGTAAGTCATTATCATCACGGAAGGCCCATCATTCATAATCAGAGGTGATAGTAAGATCCCACTCGATTCGCCTCATTTCCCACAGGCAATTATCTGTGGCCAGTGCAAAAACTGAGAATTCCCCCAATTCCTCGTGAGTTTCAAAATGACCAAACACATCAAGACACAGCACAACATTAAAAAGACTTTTGTACAAGTTGGAAAGATATAAATAACGTGGTTTGATTGGGTGGGGTAGGAACCTATGACCAATTTAACAGGCACACGACAAACAATGAGAACGGAATGTCACATCGAAGTTAAGGTCACAATCGGCCTGCTGGACTGTACAAGGATCACATATCAAAATGCCATAGATTTTCCGTACGTAACGATGAATGTCTGACCTCTTGCTTTCGATCCTGGATGCTCAGCGAGGAGGCGCGTGAAGTCTGGGAGGCCAATAACTTTGTTACCGTCAATAGACACCGTTTCTAGCTTTGGACAGAAAAGTAACTCCTCTATGGATGCGATCTCGTTCAGGCAATTTCTTTGGGCGGATAAAGTCAAAAGAGAAGGAAGATGTTTGATGCCATTGAGGGATACCAGCTGGTTGTCGTCCATATTAAGTTCACAAAGGCAAACGAGATAAGCCAATGTGTCGGGTAGTCTGGTGATATTGTTGCCTGAGAGGTCGATTTTCGTCATTAGCGTAAACCAGTCAAGATACTTCAAACTGAGTAGCTGGACGCCGACAAGCGACACCTCGCGTGAACGATCTTCAAGTGCTTGAAGCAGGGCATCTTGAACGTTATGTGAAGATTTAATATCCTGATAGTACGCATAACGTTTCGGGTCGATTCTCATCAAAGTTTCAAGGGCTGCGGATACATCACTAGCCGAATCTGGAGGATTGACAAATCTTAGAAGGCCAATCAGTGTTAGAAGCGCCCATTTGTTCTCGGGTTCCATCCCAACAAGATCCCGGACACTTTCCAATTCTTTTTCCAGCTCATCTGGTTCATTCGTGGGTGATATAATGGGATTTAGGAGCCGCAGCGGATTAAGGTCAACTCTCGTAAGTGATTCGGTGCGCATAGCCTCTAGTTTGCAAGTGAGACAAAACAGGTGATCCGGGGGACAATATGGATTTTGACAAACCTTCGGTTCGCCGGAATTATCCACATCCAAAATGCACACAGATACGGCAAACTGCAGGCGATTATAGTCGAGAGGTTCATCAAACTGTGGTGAACAAGAGGCAATAAGATCCGGTGCGATTGACAACCACCAAACTGCAGAAGCAGGTTCACCGAGAGCGGATTGCCAACCCCCCAAATCCGAGACTGAGATACTAACACATTCAGAAGAAGGAAAAGTTACTTTGATGGTAACCTCCAGTTGTTTTAAAGCACTAAGCGGCTTTGATGCAGTAAATACGAGCAAAATCCGTTCCAAAGAACGAGATAAGTACAACTCCCGCAGATAGACCTTTCGCCTTCCCCGGCCTAGAATCCACCAGTAGTAAAACCAGGGGCTCTGGTCGTTCGGATCTGTATAAATGGCGTTGTGGACCAGCTCTAACTCGCCGGACGGAAGCGTTGCAGAATCGGAAGAACGGTTCAGTTCACTTGAAGGTGGTGGGCTGACAGGAAGAGATTCCGAGAGGGGATTGGACGAGAAAAACAACTCTCCGCGGTAATGCCAAGCTGAGTAATTACTCATATTTAAATCCAGTGCTGAATCCGTGAACAATAATTCCGAATCCGTTGGTATTTTACCCTTTGATACAATAAATCGACGATAATCCCAGCAATGGAAGTTGCGTTCATCCGCTTTCAGGGCGATGTTGCAGAACTCGATTTCTGAGTTCCAAAGCGGAGATGGGTGCTTGTTCATTATCCACCTCCGGTGGTGCCACACGGCATAGGACTTTGGATTCGTAGTGAGGCAGCGCGTGGTTAGCTCGAGCTCTGGATCAAGAAGTGTCTTTACTTTATCGGAATCGCAGTCTGGAAGCATGAACATATGCTCAAATATTTCCCGTCTATAGTTCCACAATGTTGACATGTCGGCAGAATTTTCGATAACATTCGCAATCAGGGAGAGTATTTTCTCGCCATGACCTCCATCCTTACGGCACTCAAATATCTTATCTGTAGCATCCCTCAGTTCGCATTCAAACCTCTCCTTCTTTTCCCGGCGAAGCCTTTCTTGTTCCTCAGTCCGTCTGACCCTGACGCGACCATGCATGGCAGAGCAGATACACTTCGAACCGAGCGGGTTAACTCAAGGTCAAAGACCCAATGCGTTCACTGAGAGAATATTTGGAGTCAAGGATTCACGCATTGATACACATAATCGAGGCTTCTGCCCAAGTTTTTCGGATAGGTTTTGTTATTGTAGTTCAGCGGCTGCCGTTCACCTGAAAGGAACAAGCGAAAAAAGGTCGTAACACTGCTCTTTAAGTTCACAGCGCGGGGCAGTGTAGTGGTCTGGGTACCCAAAAAAGCTACTTTAGGGAGAGTGTGTGGCAAAGAAATAAATATAATTACTCTGAATTGAGTACACAATAATAAAAAGGGTCGAATGAAACAGACTCACTAGGAATTGTTCTTTTTAAAATAGTTCGTCGTTGGCTCAGGTCAGTGAATAACTAATAATCCGGTCGTGGATGTCCAGGGGTCTTCTTTCCGGGAAGCTCTCATATACAATAAACTCCGAAGACAGTCTGAACTGTTTTGATACCAGAGTTAGC
>SJOL01009319.1:2401653-2418834 GCA_004794785.1 Opisthorchis felineus | reverse complement strand
AAACGAAAAGGCTACCGTTTCAGCTGAAGTATCCGAAATAGGTACAGCTACTGGCCAACGAGTAAAACGATCAATCATGGTAAGAATATGAGTAAAACCGTTTGATGGGGAAAGTGGACCAACAATATCCAGATGGACTTGCGTAAATCGAGAATCAGGAACTGCAAATGAGCCGACAGGTGAGTTCGTATGCCGTGTTACTTTACTGCTTTGACAGGCGATGCACTGTTTAGCCCAGGCTGTTAGATCCTTATTCATGTAGGGCCATACGAAACGTGCACTGATCAACTTCTTTGTCGCCCTGATTCCTGGATGAGAGAGTCCATGATAGTGGTCAAATACAACTCGTCGAAAAGCTTCGGGGATGATTGGGCGAGCTGTGCCGGTAGACATATCACAAAGGATGGTCCCAGACTGGAGGGGTAAGGGAATTGAAGAAACTTGAAAAGAAGGAAAGGATAGAGTGGACGTAAACTTGGGATCACAATGTTGAAGGTACGTAACGTTATAATGAAAGCAAAAGAAAGGTACAAAACACCACGGCAGTTACATTTCCAGAACGAGGACTCGCACAGGAAAGCTTCTAATAGTGCTATGTAGTGGGCTCTAGAACGAGCGTGGACAGCCATCGGAGGAAGTTCATTCAACGCACCAACCATCCAAAATGAGGATAAAATTTGCCAAACAAAATTGTGCGCTCTGATCTTGAAATTCTTCTTACCATGTCACCGCCGTGGGTTTGCTGGGTCAACGGTAAAAATTATGTTGGCCAAACCTTATTCAAACAGGGCATAATTAAGAACCAGGTCTCTTCGGAGACGACGATACTCCAGGGGAAATAGGTCAAGCACCGCGAGACGTGTTTCATAGTCCACGAATTTAAGCCCGGCAGCCAGTTTCGTAGCAGTTCTCTGGACACGCTCAATGAGGGTTACGTCCTTCCCGCGCCCCGAGTAGACAACTTGGTTGGCATATTCGAGATTCGAGAAGCGGTCTGACGTAGGCCCCATAGAGCATTTGGAAGTCCACGCCAGTAATACCGGAGAAGGTGCGCCGAATCATCCGTAGAATGGTGAATGCCTTTTGAGCCGAGTTCTCATAGTGCAGTGAGAATGACATGTCTGGAGAGAACCAGATGCCAGAAACCTTTTTGGCATCCATCCCCGTGATGTTCTGTGGTCCATTCTCACCACGCACGACATAGGCGTTGGCTGAGTCCCCTCCGAACGACATATGGACGCACTTATCGCCATTCAGAGGAAGGTGCCAGCATAAAGACCACTGCGTTGCAGGGTCTACATCAGTTTGGAAGGCACAGGCATTTGTACCCCAGGATTCTAAGTCGTCCGCAAAAAGTAGACGTGAACTAGAAAGAACATCTGGCAGGTAGTTGACGTAGATCAGAAACAGAAATGATTCAAAAACGGAGCCTTGATTAACTCCAATGGAGAAATAAGAAGTCGGATATTTGTAGACTTTTAAACCCGGATCCTTTGGTATAGAATCTGCTCACGATTGTAACGGTTATCTGAACTAAAACGGTTGAGTTTTGTCACCTGAGGCACCGGGCCTGAGGTTCAGGGTAACTCATGTAGCCACAAACAAATTAGTACAAGTTGCTATTGTGCCTGTATATATGATTACGTCGAGTTTCGCACGAAACGTGGGCATTGTTTTGAAAGTGGGGCAGTGTCTTGGGCGATTGGGCAGCCATGAGTGACTGGAGAAATAGAGCAGGAAGGTTTATGTTTGTTGGTCCGCAGAGATATTGAAGGTTGGTGAGTTCGAAGTAGATCCTGAGACTGTGTATAACAACGGGACAACAATAGTTGAAAAAAGGGCCTCGCCTCGTGCAGGTCAGATGAATCTTGCGGAATGGATGATAATCCCGGCGCGGTAGGTTCGAAATTAGTTTCGTTTTTCGCTCGTGCAGGTTTTTGATAGAAGTCTCTCGCTGTTTAATCTATTTGCAGGGTTAACACGCGTCATTTTGTTGACTTTTTCATAAAATAACATAACCTTTGCGTGAAAAATTGTCAGTTCCTGCGGTGCACCCAGTCTCAATCATGTGCTAGATCACTACAGGCTGCTCTCTACAGCTATCGATGGACCACAACAGGGATGGACGAAATGGGTGTCCACCAAATGTACGAAGTGGTATGCAATGTTACACTTGCAAGGCCTGGTTACATTAACTGTACGGGTTCACAGGACGACCGTATAATCCAGTTATACAACTTTCCTGACCCGTTGATCTGCACCAGCTGCCTCTACCCTAAGGGTTCTATGCATTCCGTAACCCAAAAGAGGGCTACCAGAAACGAAACCAATTCCCCATGACGAGTCGGAAAGACCAGTGCGAAAATTCCGTTTTAACTGGGATACTCGACGCTAAACTGACACTTATTTCTAAAGCTCTCGAGAAAGCAAATACAAAGAACCAAGTGATTTGGACAAAAGTCGATAAGGAACTTTCTCTCTTGAATGAGTACCTAGCGCGATCCACCCCGGGTCCGTTAGCTACAAAGAAAATCATCCAACACTCCGAAGCGACAATCAAGACCACCACGGCGTCTTTAGTGGACAGGCTCATGAGGGAGAGCAGGTTGATCATCTGAGGGTCGCTCACCAGAAAAATCACGCCAACGAACCCGGCCCAGTCGCTGGGCCAAAGAAGACCAAGAGTAGAGGCCCGAAACTGGCTTCCGCTTGGCTCCAGTTAAGCCGATCCAACCTTATGGCTATCATGACTTCTGTTCGTAGCGGACGATAAAGGCGCAGCAGTAAACTCCACACCCAGGTCACAGCTTCTGAGCTGTATTGGGTCAGATGTGAGGAGACAAGCGGCGAAGCCTACCAACAAACCAACCACAAGCGTTGACCTCGACATCAGGGAATGCTGCGAGAACCCTACAGCCACTGAGAATGTGAAACCGCCAGTCTCCAGCTCCAGTCCATCAAAATTGGTCTCTCCGATTATGGACACAGTCGTTGCCAATGACCCCGTCATCCAAAGCCACAAACCCGACAACAGCGAACCGGAAAATCCTTCGTACACCCAGTTGGCCACACTGATCTCGGGAGACTCGGGAGCCCACACAAACACGAGAGCAAAGCTACTGCAGTCAACAAACCACAAACCTCGCCAGATCAGAAGGCTGTTGGCTAGCTTCAAGGTGCAGTCCTCTGCGAAAACGAGCCTCATGGATGCGCCACCAAAGGGACTACTTCTTGGTGCTGCCACCCAACGGACAGAGCCTCACAAAGACATCTTATCGATCAAACGGCTTCAAAACGCCCAAGGAACCGAGCAGACGCATGTTTGCCTTCAATTCTTGAACAACAGCAAAACGGCAGTGAAGCGTCGGTGTTGAACACTGATGTCATGCTGTCGATGATGATGATGATGCAAACCGGACTCCCACGGGGCGAAGAAACCTTGCAAATGAAAAGCAGCCCCCAAAACCACCAAGGCAGGGAGCAGACAAGTATGCCGCAGAGACCTCTTCGGTGCCTGACGTACAGCTAGTGAATCTGTGACCTCTCTGGCAGCACACCTCTCGCCTCCCCACATTCGGGGGCAGCAGAAACAGTGTTGAAATGCTTGTCCACAAACCTCCTCAATCTTTTCAACAAACTTCACGATATTAAACAGTCAGCTTGCCTTGAACAGCCGTCCATAATCGCACTTACAGAAACCTGGCTCACACCAGATGTCTCTGACGCGGAGATCTCGATAGACGGCTACTCTATTTTTCGAGCTGACTCAAAACACGGAAGGGCTGGTGGGGTTGCTTTATATTTACACGCGGCCATGCCCATCCCGATTGTCCTCTCCGATATCACTCCTGCACCTTTTTGCAATGCACTGTGGATCCAAATCCCGCTGCGCGGGACCGATTTCTTGGCGTGGTCTACCGTTGCCCCTCGAGTTCTGCGGAAGATGACCACTTCCTCATACAAACTCTTGGGCAACTCTCCTCCAGCTACGACTTCACACAGCTCTTGCTGGTAGGTGATTTTAACGCACTCAAGGCATCCTGGATGGAGCTGAAACGCGTTGGGTCTAGTGGACATTTTGCAGCGGCGTTGACCAAATCCGTTCAACCCACCAGATACCGCGCAGACCAACTACCATCCCCCCTGGATTTGGTCATCACCAACGAAAGACACTTCGTCGATCAGGTGTTAATTAATGCCCTACTGGGACGTAGTGACCACTATGTGTTGATCTTTGATTTCATCTGCTACTGGGCCAGAAATCCCGAACCTCAAACGTGGATTCGAAACTTCTGCCGTGCATACTTCTCGGGAATGCGCATCTTTCTTGATCAATTTAAACTGGGACCAGCTTCAGTGGAAGAATTATACAGGACCATTGTCCAGAAAGTTCACGAGGCTGACGCGATGTTCATCCAGAAAAAGCCACGCAGTCGGATGGACCGCAAGCTACCTAAAAGGCTTCGGCGTCTTCTGGAAAAGAGGTTTCAACTATTTGAAAAAGTTGACTCCCGGAGACCCAGAAGATGAGCTGCCGTTTCGTAAAATGCTGAACCGCTGTTAATTAGAAATCCGCCAGTGAAACATACGAAAACAAGCCACCATACCAGACCTCACCGAGAAAAGCAAGAATGTGCAGTTTAAGTACATGAGGCATCGCTGTAGAAACATGCCAACCGCGTTCTCCTTGAGGAACAGGAACGGGGAACCCACGAGTGACCCATTAATGTTATGTGAAGTCTACAGAGAACACTATGCAGGCCTGTATTCTGCCCCAGTGACCTCGTCACATCCAATCTTGTCAAGGCGTAACTACGAACGGCCTCTAACCAACTTGGTCTTCACAGAGGAGAACATTCGTCAACTCTTGCACAAGACAAACCCGTTCTGCGCGTTGGGGCCAGATGAGGTCCATCCGGGGATGCTGAAGGAACCGTCGTTCACAGTGGCAAAGCATTTCTACCTGGTGTTTCGTCAGTCGCTCGTAGAAGGTAACCTTCCCTCTGCTTGGAAGGAAGCGATTGTCTTGCCAATCTACAAAACTGGTGACCGACTATTGCCCGGCAGCTACAGGCCTATTAACCTCACTGGCGTGCAAGGTAATGGAACGCATTTTGAACCCGGCCATCCAAGATCACCTTACTGAAAAAATTGTTTAGCTGCAAAGCCCTT
Source organism: Opisthorchis felineus (assembly GCA_004794785.1). NCBI lineage: Eukaryota > Metazoa > Platyhelminthes > Trematoda > Opisthorchiida > Opisthorchiidae > Opisthorchis > Opisthorchis felineus. Next base: position 2,413,662 of record SJOL01009319.1, on the reverse strand, counting down.
TCGGTGCCTAGCTGCTATGCCACCCGAAGGAGGCACGAGGGCTGGGATACTGTCAGGTTGTCCAAACCTAGACAGAGGAAGTCGAGAGGCAGAGATCGGGTTCGGACCACGGACCTTTTGGTTCGTAAGCTGGCGCCTTAACCACTGAGCCATCTCGCCTAGTAGTAGGCCGTCGAGGCGTTTTCAGCAACCTTATGAATAGTGTGTTACACCTGTACAGTATATCCCGATATTGGTGTATCGTACCAGCTGAAACATGAGGCTGCCTGAGACAGCACATTTAGTTGGAGAATAACATCAACGGAAGATTCAGTGAAGTACCCCTGTGGAAACCAAATTGGTATGCAAATAAGTGTATTTCGCTAATTTCACGGAATTTGGTTTCAGGTGTAACATAAGGTCGTTGAAAGCTGAGCCTGTCCGATGACCCCAAGGAGGGCGAAACTGTCAGAGTTCTCATTTATGAGTAGTGTGTTACGTCTATACATGTTCTTCTTGTTTTTAACACTCCGTTACCAACTCTGGCAGAGTGACTGGACCATATATTGATGTGATGAGTTGTTTACCGTAGCAACACATAAGGCATAACTAGAGAGCAGCAGCGTAGCATACACAATCTCCCATCAGGTTGACCATTGCTCTGACAGACACGGTCTCCTGGCCGCCGATGTTGAGGGCCACAACAGGTATGCCTTCTTTCCCCCTAAAAGTGAAACACTGTGATGGTTTTCCGTCAACCATCTCCATCTTATGGTGAGGTTTTCGAACTCAAGGCTTTGATTAAGGACCCTGATCTTCCTCCGTCACGATGCGACTGTATTTTATCGTGATGTGGCAGCTTGCAAGTCGCATAGATAACAGTATAATGACCATTCATCCTTAACACCCTTTTGGTGCCTAACGGTCATGCCATGCAATGAAGCACGGGGGATTGAGATACTTTCAGGTTGCCCAAGCCCAGACAGTAACGGTTAAGATGCTGCAGATGAGTTCGAACCACAGATCTTGTGGTCAGTAAGTTCGCTCCCTTACCATTGGGCTATCTCGAGCTCCGGTTTATGTACATCCGTAATCCATTTGGCTATATTGGTGAGTGTACATGTGACATTCACAGTGCCTCATACTAGACTGCTTAATGAGTAGAGGTCTGTGGAGGACCGGCCTCGTGGTCCTCCAAGCTGTGGGTTGGAACATGTGGCGACGCGCCTTAAAGTATGTCGGCTTCCGTGGCGGTGTTGCACGAACCACCGCCAGTTTGACGTTGCGCTTTTGAGCGAAAGGCTTTTGGTGCTAACCCTAATCGTCCTCTTGTCTAGGTTTGAACACCCTGGCAACATCCAAGCCGGACAACTACAAATAACTTGCCAAGTCGGCCGTCCCATGGTGCCATCAGCCCTGGCGACTTACTTGCCGCATAAAACAGGCCGGTTGAGCGTAAACAGACTACCACTGATGCCTCTCTTTCCTACTGAGTATTTGTTCTCCCCCTGCTCATCCCGTTACTGCCTCCATCTTGGTAAACCCATTCTTAAAAACCGGCGGATCCTTTTTCAACCCATCAGGTAAAAGAAGTGTCTGGGCTGATCGAGAAGCTTAATGGGCCCAGAAAGCTGAAGAGACGAAGGAAGCGGGGAACTCTGAGGCTGTGCAAAAACTATTTCAGTTGCTACGCGCAACAGACCTTAAACGGCTTTTGGTGTGCGAAACGATCAATTTTAAAAATGTCTCGCTTATGTCTAAAAACAGGAACGCCTGGATAGTTCAGCTGAACACTATCAACAACAGTTCAGCTAGACATCTGCTGTTGCTCAGCAGGATTCCCGACTCGTAACGGTGAACTTGGAACCTCTGCCGGCTCCTCAGATACTCGAATGCCTTTCATTCCTCAAGCGTCACCAAACTGCTAGTCCTAACGATCCCCTACATTCTTTGCTCAAAATGAAGTTTGAATCCTTATTCAGCATTTTTCTAACTCAATTGCCTCCAGTTTGGCTGAAGACAGTGTCCTAGCCAACTGGAGTGAGTCGACGCTAGTGCCCTTTTTCAACAAGATACTCACAGTGAGTCTGGAAGTCACTGTGTTTATCGCATATTTTTACTGTCATACGGGAACCCACGAAACGTAACCCGAGGATAGGAAACAGGGTTTTGTCCGGGATTGGGTTGTGGGAACCACATCTACACACTCTGTCAACTGTTCGAGCAGCCGTACTCGTATCGGCGTCCTACCATCATGATATTCTTTGACTTCAAGGGTGCGTTAGACTCTGTTGACCGGTTCCTCATCACGCTCAGCCGGTCGAGCCCTTAAGTTCGTGTGTATCACGCCTTTTGTATGCGTATACTTGTCGCGTGGAAGTGCATGCGGAGCCCACCAGAAGCCTCCGTGTAAGCGGAAAAGTCTGGCATAGATACCCTCGCTCCAGGTACCGTGCCATAGTCGGCTATCTCAAGCGAGTACCCGTGCCCCCTGTCGAACTGGACCCCTGTAGCAATCACTTCGAACTTGGAACGAGTTACCTGTGCTGGAGACACAGCGAAAAGGGCGGTTCGCAACTTTTGACCCATGAGGAATTCAGTGGGTGATTTAAAGTCTCCCAGCAAACCATTCTGATTTATGCGGTAGACCAGCCAAAAAATCTCTGGAAAACATCGGCGGATGTTACCTCGCCCGAGATTTGAGCAGCGCTCGCCTAAACGTATCGATGAACCATTCAGTCTGACCGTTTGTTTACGGGTGGTATATGGCGAAAGAACCTGTGTGGTTGTATTCCTACGGCGGAATTCCTGGAAGAAGCTGAAGGTGAATTGCAATCCGTCGTTCGATACGATGGCATCCATCCCACGTTTCCTGGAAACCTCGGAGAGGACTCACAGGATGTTGATTTGTGATGGTGGATTTCTGACCGTTTCGAGAAAGCGTCGATCAAGATGAGGTAGGTCACTCCGTCGATGGGGCAAGTGTAGTCAGTGTGCATCTGCGACGAGGACCTTTCGGGCCTAGCGAAGCAGCAGGTGTGGGAGGTCCCTGGTGGTTTGTTGACATTGTGAACAGCGGCTGATATAGCCGGAGATGTGGCGGTCCATATGCGGCCAGTAGACATAGCTAGGGGTGATTGGTTTTATCCGGTCTATATTTCCGGATTCCCCGAATGAGATTGATGATGACTGGAGGACACAGAACGTGGTATCACCACACGATCTCCAGACACGAGGCAGTCACTTACAATCGACAGACAACCTCGCCAACCAAAAGGCTGTTTGTGATCGTCGTTGTCCCTGAGGAATTGGATCGCTTGTTGTCGGGGTAGTAACAATTGCGGTTCCGCGCTGAACATCGTGCACTGCTACAGGCAGGTCACGAACGGCTTGTGACGGTTGCTGGCCCACATGATCGCTGATGCCACAGATGTACTAAAACGCACTGTTTACTGCCCAAAAAGCGGCCTCTTTAGAAAATAAAAGCCATAATTTCGAAGAGGTAGTAACTGCAACAGGGATGATAGAAACCTAGCTTGTGCTTCCGAGCCCTCTCTCTTGACGCTGTATCTCTTGAGGCGCAAGGCCTTATTTGTCCGGTATGTCGATTAAAAGGCGCGTTTGGGCCAGATAACTTAGGAAATGGAAGCTTATGCGACGGGGAATACATGGAAGCAATTTCGGATGATGTCCATTATCCAAGAGACCGATTATTAGTGAGTTACTCAAAGATAATGTGACAATAAATGCGGCGTATAGATTTCGTGGCAGAATAATTTCATTTTAGTTGACCATTAGCTTTTTAACTTATAAACCCCACTACTACGGTTCAAGTCGAGCCGTGGCCTGTCAGTCACAGCGCCTTACTTTATGAAGCACTGGTATACCTTTCTGTTGTGAGAGGCCATCGGACTACTGGAAGGGCGAGCTCCCTCAATATTATTTAAAGATGACAATGCTTCTTTGAGCTCGGGATAGCTCAGTGGTTAAAGCGGGAACTTACTGACCGGAAGGTTTATGGTCCGAATCCAACCCTGGCATCTCAAGTGTTCCTATCTAGGCTTCGGCAACCTGACAGTACCTCAGCCCTCATGCCTCTTTCGAGGTGGCGTGGCAGCTAGGCACTGAAAAGGTGTCACATCTGAATGACTAGTATTATGCTGCTGCTTTACTTAGCTGGTTTATGCTTATTTGACATCATAAACGTCTTCCTGAAAATTGAGGCTAACCGTTCATCGCAGTTTCCAAAAATCATAATCACCATCAAAGACAGCAACATCAGTGTTGACACTGGTGCTTCACTGTCGTACAACCATAAGGTTCGTCGTGTCCAAAAAGCACTCAAAACGACTCTTAACATGGAGATATAAGCTATGCACCTATCGTAACACGCCGCTAGCTTCCGTATTACCATGACACTTAACCTCGGCACGTGAAATCCGAGTTCAAGCAGGAGTTAGATAGATAGATAGGAGTTAGTTAGGGGCACACTGGTCACAGTTTTACTTTACGCGAAGTGATTAAACAACACGATGTACCGTCTATCAGTAGTCGCTCTGGACTGTCTAGATAGGTCAACTCATGTAATCGGCCTCTGGATTGTGTAAATATACTCTTTATTCTCGCACTTCTAGTCGTGTAGGGGTCTTGACCGAACTAGCCAAAAGTTTCCCCTTGACTGTTGCTGTTTGCGAATGCTGCCTCTCTCGTGGAGTGCATAGTTCAGGGGATCGCGTATATTGTCATCGGTACCACATGTCGGTAAGGCTTAGTGGACTTGTAAATTTTGGAAAACACTGTCTTGTTATTTACCGACCATACATCCACAAGGTCCATTTTTAATAAACCTTAACATGGTTAATGTTTTTCCGACCTTTACGTAGGATCTTCAGTTCCTTTGTATCCTTTCGGACATTTAGACAGGTTATTTGGTTTGTTGACCGGTCCACATGTCTGGATGGTTGCAAAGGCCATGGTTATGCTATTGTAAACAAATTCAATAAACTTGTTTCCAAGGGGCTAGCAACTCTTGGCGGATTGTCTTATTCAGTGTCGGAAACGAATTTCACTAAGAAAAAGCCCTACTTTATGGTTGTTAAACAGTTCTACCTCTCCAAAGACTATATAGTTCCCAATCGTCTGATTATCTGTGGCTTCTTAGCATAGCTAGCATTAGCTGGTTGTAGCATGGTCGCACTGAAGTCATGTGTAAGTGAGCACTTGGTAATTAGCCGGAATCAGCAAAGCAGCAAATGTAGCTGGTCAGATTCTGGTGGTTGGAATATTTACTGCGTGCACTCATTCACCAGAGTAAATGCTATTTCTATTCCAAAACTATTGTCAACGGAAGGTTCTCTTGGGGTAATTCATATTTCGACGCAGAATGAAGGTTGCTGCTCTCAGCGTGAATGTAGTGGGACCTTCGAGCCTTACTGACTGAGACGAAGGGCGAGATGGCTCAAGTGGTTAGAGCGCTAATCTACTGACCGGAAGGTCCTTGGTTCGAACCCGACTTCTGCATCTCGACTTCCCCTGTCTAGGCTTGGGCAACCTGGCAGTATCCCATCCCTCGTGCTTCCTTCGGGTGGCATGGCAGCTAGGCACCGAAAGGATGTCACAGCTGAGTGATTATGATCTTATTATTTACTGACTGAGATTCATGTGATTATTGTGTTTGAATGGGGACGTCTGAGGACACGGTATGTAACTGACCTCTGTGGTGAGCGTGCTACCACTGCGTGTCTGGAGGCGAACCGTTCCAACTAACTGCACATCACATCGATGGAACGCTTGTCATGGGACGGCTACGGACCAACAGAGAGCACATCCTGTTTAGTTAAGACGTGGGCCACTCAGAACCGAACCCCCTAAGGTCCACGCTTCTCGCCTCATTACGAAGATTCCGGCTTGACCTTGTGGAGACTGTGATAATTGTATGGATACTGCTGTGAAGGGCTATCTCAAGTTACCATGTATTTGGGGCGAAAAACAATGTAGTTTTTGACGGAACCTTACTCATATTGTTGCCGAAAACTCTTTGGCAGCTCACGGTTGTTTTTGTCCTTCGTAGGACTCATCAGGTAGGCGCAGTCCCCAAGTTCCCGCTAACTTTTTGTTCCAGCTGGACACCGAATTGTGCGCAAATTAACTTGTTGTTCACGGGAGACCCAGTCGAGTATACTTTAACAGTTGCATGCAATTAGATGTTCAATTAGAACACAAGGTCGACGAAACCTCTGTGACTGCGTTCATCTGATGAGCTCCAAAAAGGCGAAACCGGTCGTGAGCAGCCGAAGCTGTAAGCAGTCTCATGGGTAATGTGTTCCGTCAAGAAAAGGGCATTATTTTTGTCACAGATTTTTCATCATCCTGTTTGCATTTCAGCCCCTCCCATCATTACCACCCGCATTCTACATATACTTTCAACCAACGAGTCCTCAGCTCTAGACACGCCTTTCTGCCTGTAAAGGCGTCGGTACGCCTGTTGAAAATCCTTTGAAGATAGCACACCAAGCTATCTTCTCTTAGTTAAACGAACGGGTCCGGGAAACACGTTTGTGGTTGGTTTTTTGAAAACCGGTTAGCGAATGGGCAGTACATTCATGACGGTTCAGTAACGAATCTATGATCAATGTCACGCAAGCAGGATAACGACTTGAAACGACGTTTCGAACACAAGATGTACCTGGTACGTTTCTTACTCTGACTGAGTTCAGCCCTATTTAATCTCTTCGTATTTGGTCTTTATAACCCACTTTAGCATTACCTTCAACTGGTTCTTTGTTTTTTTATGTGCTCTCCGGTCACAAATCTCCCAGTTTTCCTCCTCAGGGGATATGAATCCTTAGCGGCTGCGCCACACTTGCATTGTTGCATTAAGCTAAGGATCGTACGATGGTCAACAAGCGCACATTTTGACAAGTTTCACAGGCTTCATTGGTACGTGCAACATGAACTCCCTAACAACTGAGGGTTTACCCAAGACCATTCGAAAATAGCTCAGCGATTAACGTGCGAACTAATTAACCACAAGACCGATGGTTCGAACCCAACCCCAGCTTGGGCAGCCTGATAGTGCCCAGCCCTTCGGGTGGCATGGCAGCTAGGCACCGAAACTGTTGCAGTTGAACAATTACTATTATTTATTCGTCAGGCAAATAAAGTATCGCATCAAAGGGGAGGTTCTCTGTATAGCGGATGATTTTAGTAAGTGAGCCAAATGGTCTGATCTCAAATTTTTCCCATTTACAAGGTTTGATTTCCCGATATGGAACCTCGAATCACCCTCAGGTCAGACGATTTCGAGTGTCAGAAAGAAGAGTCTACGGCACTGTTTGCGGAAAAGTAGACCAACGAATACAACAAGCCTCAGTCGTCAGTGTTTGTAAATACTAAGATGTCGCATGTTAGGACAAGGCTGAATAGGTCGAGTAGAAGAATGGATGAACCTGGATAGGTGAACAACTGCACCGGCAAGTATGCCAATGTCAGACGAGGTGGCCAGTCTGGCAGTGTCAACAAAGACAATGATAATTTGGACGGAACCCAGCGGAAACGATAGTTAGGTAATTTGGAGAGGTCATCAACCCGTCGAAGTGATTCAAGAATGACGCTCAAGAATGGTGCCTTGAAGAAACAAACGGCCTTTTTTGCCTCGTTTATTCCTCTTTGTTGGATGGCTGATGAAATTCTGTACATTGGAGTTGCGTCGAAAACAGTCAGGAATGAGAGAGGCAAAACCGACGAGATTGGCGTGACAAGTTGTTAAAGCATGCCCTGGTAGCCACGAATCGAGCATGTACTTTAAATGGTCCGCAAAATAAGTGGGGAGAATGACCGTGCCGTAGCGACGATATGCGAGGTGACTCTCAGCAAAGCCCGATCACTTTTCTGTTGTTTTAGCCTGATGTCGTTTTAGACGGCAATAGGTTACTAGTGATACTTGAAGTAATAAATAATCGTTCAGCGGTAACACCCTTTCGGTGCCTAGCTACCATGCCACCCGAAGGAATCACGAGGGATGGGATACTGCCAGGTTGCCCAAGCCTAGACAGGGGTATTCGAGATGCAGAGGTCGGGTTCGAACCAGGGACCTTCCTGTCAGTAAATTCGCTCTCGAACCACTGAGCCATTTCGCCCCCGGTACTTGAGGTAATGGTTGGAAGAAAGAATGCCCTTTATAGGGGGTCAGTGCCGGTGTAAGGAGGGGCAAAGTGGGATACCTTCAGGGAAGGAGCGGTTCGGAGGAGCTGATAGTCCTTTTCGGCCTCAAGATGACTAGGCGTTGTGCCGGAGTACCGTAACCACCCTGGGGTGCCACATCTTATTCCTTACATTCAGTTACTGGACGGACTTGGCGTTGCTCTTAAAACTGAACCTCTCGAAATTCCGCAAGTTAGCGTAGTAAACAGCTGGCTTCCCTTAGACTGTCATCTCGCTTATTCCTTCTTTCTCCCTGTATTAGGCGGAAGAACGTCCCGATGATCTGTTTGATTTGGCAGACTGCGGACTGAAGGAGGTACGTTTCCTGCTTTGCCGCATTTCAGCAGATCCCATCTGGTACATTCTCCTTAGCCAAAGTCCTGCTTAAAACTCATTTACTGCTGCAAAACAATGCACTTCGAAACTTGGAGTCCGGAGGCAATCTTTCAGATCTTCAGCATCTTCAAGTGCTCGACTTGAGTTCAAACTTATTGCAGCGGCTGCCGGATAAATTCCACAATTTTTCATCATTGCAGGTTTGTCTCCAATCAGCTGCTCTTTATAACTTAAGCAGATTCTAAATTTGTCGAAAAATCGCTTGCAATCGCTGCCTCCCAGCTTTGTGAAGCTTTCATCCCTGCATAAGTTGAACCTTGAAGGTTGGTTTCCCTTCACTGCTATTCCAATTTAACCCTTTTTGTCCAGGAACTACATTTTTAGCTAATCTCCCCTTATGCTGTAGGCACATCGCGGCCTGTCCACACAGCACTACGTTACCTCTTGGTGCTTTGATTCGGACATCGGAACCAGGATTATAGTGAATTATCACGAGACGTTCCGCTTCATGCAGGAAGTACTGGCCCCGAAAATGTTGCTTGGTTACCCAATGAGTATATAACAGAAATCAGTGGATACTGATCAACCATCGTGGTAATCAATTCAGACTCAGCACTCACACAACTGGTATAGGATAACCCATCAAAGACCGTTCTGACGAGAGTTTGTTGCCCAGGAGGGTTTGGTGCTGTCTGCTGCCAATCATGTGTCTAAATATTAGTGGTTCGGGTGGATTAATTGGCTGTTGATCAGGGGCCAGTTGGTCTGTTCGCAAGCCAGTTGCCGAGCTCGGCGAACGGATCAGTAGCCAACCATAACTTAGTATACCACCCTCAGGAGATAAAAATTGCAGTGCCGTCGAAGTAGGACCACCGCCGCCATTTTGCACCAAATGGTTACATTAGATGCAGAGAAATTTTTTGAACCACTTAAGCATTCTGACACTCATTAACTAAGGTCAGTTGCGCGCAGAATCGGATCCTGTTCTCAGCTGATTGTTTACTACCCTCCCAATTTGCCAGCCGTTACGTGGGTTACCTGAATTCTATCTTCCATATTGAACAATGGATGTCAGATGGTAGATCAAATGATCACATCCGTGATAAACGTCAAAATTAGAGTAAAGATTAAGCATTAGCCGTCCTTCATCCAAGATTCTTAGGGCGATATGGCAACCACTTAACTTGGCAGGTGTATCCAGAACAAGCAGTTCTCTGTCACTGTAGCTTTGACGACCTAAATATCTAACACCTGTGTGTTTGTTCTCCCACAGACAATGCACTCGAGTTTGTACCCAGCGAAATTGGTGCCCTTCCACAATTGGTGGTACTTGGACTTGCTGGTAACCCATTTTCCGAGCTACCGGACCAAATTCTGAAATTGACGAATTTGCAGCAACTCACTCTTCCGGTAGAACGAATGCGATTTCCTCCTGCAGGTAAGATTACCAGTGTTAACCCCTATTATGCGTGTCTTGGGGATTGTTAGTTCCCCTACCCTGCTATGCCTGCAGATTTCTTCTCTAGTCAGTGAACCAAATATATACAGGCATGTTGTTTGATGTGACTTACCCCTCGTCAGTTGTATGTAACCACTCGAACGTTTACCAATTTTCACTAGCGCCTTATCCCATACGATGACTAAGATTTTTTTCATGATTCCTTCCATAGAACTTGATACAGCAGCTTCTCATTTTACGCGGGGGTGGGGCTCTCTTCTGAAACCCTCTTTTCGAGAACACAAATGTCTGCAATAAGCCGGCACCCTTTTCCTCCAATATCCCTTTTATGGCTTGGAGCACTAATCATTTCACCAGACTCTTCAAATACACTTTAGATGCAATTAAATAAATAAAAAAGGCTGACATTCATGTCACTTATTTGAACAGTTCTTATGTGTCGCATTTATTCTGGTGAGTCCACATCAAAGGGAAAAGCATTGAACGCCATTTCTCTCTTATTGGAGCTTATCAGCAGTGCGTATTCTTGGTCGTGCTTGGTTTTGAACTCCTATAGTCAGATATGCGAAGCGAGCGTACGCGTGCTAGCACACGCTCGAAGCGTCTCAACAAGCATGCCTAAGTGTGAGTTGTTTGCCCGGGGCTTTGAACGACACCTCAGTAACTCCTACACACTAAGAGGACTGTTCAAACGACCGTTCCTTCGCAGCTCTCCATCGTTGCAAGTATTTCGTTTTTCTGAAATATACCTTCTTGTTGCGCCTTCTTCCAACTTGCAGGTTTTGTAGGCGCAGTCGTAGTTTCATGATTGAAACTATGAGGTAATGGATATAATCTACTCATATATAGCCCGTCAGGCGCGAACACATCAAGCGAGTGAAAAATGGTTCTCTTCCAGGAAACATTCGTTCCTAAGGTGGTGCAGTCTTGTTATTATTTTCAAACTTCACAAATGCCACTTGTCACCAAGTCTTATCAGTGTGGCCCAGAACTTATCAGTGGCTCAAAACTGTCTGAGTCTGAATTACCATCATTCCCTGGAATGACGAAACTCCCATATTCAACCAGATTCGTGTTACCCTTATCCGGCGCGCCCACCACCTGGCACGGATAGCATTAGCATATTTTACTATTTACTGATACCGGTGGATCCAGCGGGTTAGTCTTTTACACCACAACATCAGTCGTAAGCTTATCTCACCCTGGAATATTTTTCTTGTTAGCGACCCATTGGCTACCCTGACTACTTGAGCAGTAAATTGCTTCGGTTCTCTGGAAAGGTTATTTGGCCCCGTGACAACTCGAACTGTTTGGCACCGTAATCTGTCGTTGGTTCTGACTCGGAAACTCCGTCACGGCCGTTTAGGTTAACCTCGTCCGGCGCGCCATATGTATTAGTAACACCTAAATCGATTAGCGAGATGTCAGGTCGTTGGTTTATGCCTGTAAGTACCATCAGTTTAGTGACACAAAATATACATTTATTAAGAAACTCGTAGCAGTCAGCATGCCATTGCGCATTCGCTCCTCGATGTTCGTCCACTGGGGGTACCTGCTGAAATTTTTGGAATAAAAACCTTGTTCACTTCGAGGAGTAGTTCATTTTTTTAAAGATGCGCTATCGGGGATAGGGGGCTGCTCCGCTTGCATTCACTGTCACTGTTTCTAGCGTTTATCTGGGATAGTCTCCATTATGTATCTGGGTACGTAGGACACTTCGTTTCGAACAAATTGTGAACTACTTGTCGGTTCTCACAGTAACAACGATGCTTAAAGTGTGAGGTCACATTTGTAATGGTATGCTTGTTGTTTGAGACATGTTTATGAGGATCAGCGCTGGGATGCATTTGCTCCTATCCATACAGACGGTGTTCACAACTGGTGTCGTGAGCCGTTGGGTGACCACCGCAACATTTGTTTTTACCTCGATTGACCGATGTATATTTTCCATTTCTGTATCGGCGTTAAGTTGTTCTGGTGATTCAAGTCTTCCTCATATATATATTATATATATATATATATATATATATATA
>SJOL01009319.1:2370624-2401645 GCA_004794785.1 Opisthorchis felineus | reverse complement strand
TATATATGTATATATATATATATATATATATATATATACTCTTTCCCCTGACAGATGTGTGCAAAGATGGCGTGGACGCAATCCTTCAGTTTCTTGGAGGTACGCGAACAGGTTCGTTTTTCAAACCTATTGCTCACTCATCTGCTTAAACATCTTCATTCAGGTGTTCTGAGGTACATTCTTACCGACGAAAACCGTTCTCTCTTGTAAAGATTGTGCTCTAAGGGAGGATCGACCCTCTTCTCCGCTAACAGGTCCAGAGTACTTCACTTCTGTATATTGTCATTAAGGACTTCATTGCCTTTCATTCTTACTGTTTCAAACAGAGGTCTACTCAGCCAAAACAACTTAGCTGCAAACGTCTGTTCCATTGGATTGTCATTGATTGCTTTTTTAATGATTTACTTCCAGTTGGGTTAGTCTGCTTCTTTACTTCACTTTCCGAAAGGCCATAAACGTCATTCGCATACTAAGCTGGTGATTTCGTCGTAGCACACCTGTGTTGGCTGGGTAACTAGTAAAACGCCCGTAAATGTTGTGAGTTTTCAGGTGTATTCTCATCTATGTTATCACAACTTGCACGGGCGGAATACCGCTTATTAACACTACTATGTGCGCCAAGAGCCGTCATGACATTCCACATTCTGATAGTGGTGCGCCAACCACCACTGTCTCGCGATCGTCCTTTTATCTGAGTTTTGCCACCGTGAAGGTGTCCTATCACACCCACACAACCATCTCGTACTCCAACAAAAGTATCTTCATGCGACATCGGCTGTCACGGCATCATCAGTTGGTCCCATTCGCTGCATAACACAGAGTGGATGAATGAAAACTTGCGGTAGTTGATGCCTCCTACTCTTTTCCCTATATTCTCTCAACTCCCCTGCCGTCACTATCACCATCACTCTTCTGTATATCCTAACTGTAGACACGTCGCCCAAGAAAGTGAGCAGTTGTGAAACAATAGTCGTTTTTCTCTACGCAGACCTTGTTCACCTGTTTTTGTCACAGAACAGCAAGCTTCTCTTCAGCACGCGCTGCATATTTTGTCGACAGTTATTCACCCGTATTTCTGAAACACGAACACAAGATTTGGTTTACGGCACTCTCACTAACCGGGCACCACTGACTAGGATCTTCGGGTGTTATTAAAACCACTGCGTCCGGTTGTACCGGTGTTCCGCTCACGAGCGAGAGCTTTGATGTTTGATTGGTTACCCGTAAACGGCAGATTCTGTGCCACCCGACTGTCCATCCCCCCACAAGGACTTGCACTGGTCAAATTGTAGTAACGTTTTATCTATGATGCTTACTTGTTCACGAGCTCAAGATATCCCAGCGGAGTTTACTGGAAGGCCCGTGGTTCGAACCCAACCCTGGCTTTTCGAATGCTCCTGTGTAGAATTGGGAAACCTAGGAGTATCTCACTCGTGCGTCCTTTGGGCTGCATGGCAGACATGCACCGAAAAGGTGCCGCCGTTGGACAATTTATTTTACATTTCATTACTTGTGCATCAACCAACTGCACTTCTGATTCAGCCGAAGATATGTTCTATCGGGTACTGACTACACTGTTGCTCATTATGATGTGTTCAGGTATAGTCCCAATAGCCGAAGATTTCAGCGGATTAGTGGGCTGCCACAGTTCCTTGGAGGAAAATCTTGGTTGATTTAGACGCAGATTATAGCAACAACTTTGCGCTGATCGCCAGTGGCTTCTCAGTTGAACGTGTTTTGGACGCAGTGAGCTCCTGGTATCCCTCTACTGCGGAGCAACTGTGGAGCCAAGATAATATTAGAAATGCAATTTACCATGACATTCAGAAGCTATCTACCTCCCATCGATGTCCGCTGTTTTTCTCACCCCCTTGGATGTCATTGACTTTGTAGGTAGTCTTTCTGAACATACGAGGTCATGCAGGTGTGCTCTTCAGGTTAGTAAATATGGCTACTGGTAATGTGAGGTGATTTGGGAATTTTTCCGTCAAGGTTTCATCCTAAAAGTAAAGCCAGTCGATGCTGGAAAGTCGAGAAGCACAGTACTTCAAAATCTCGCCGATAGCTTTCCAGAGTGCGCGGACCGCGTAACCTGTTAAAATTCTGCTGCAAATGTCAAAGATCCCACTAGGCATCCGAATGCGATCATAGGGTCTTAATACAAAATCCCAGTAGGGTTGGGACAGTTCATCTGCTGTCGACTTAGACAGTCCTGGTCATGGATAGTCTGCTTACCTATCCCAACTAGCCACTAATCCTTGCGACGGACCTGACGGTTACTAGGCCGTGGATTTGGTTGTAGTCTCGAAACATCCATTCACATACAGCCTTTCATCCTTGTTAAGGCGCATCACATGTGCATTCATGACCATTTGGCTGGCAGTTTCAGACTATCGACCCTAACAACACATTCGTGTACAAGCATTTGGCAGAAGTCTAAAGTTTATCTGATGGGAATGCAAGGGTTTACAATCCTTAAGGTTGTGTGCATCACGGATACATCCTCTGTTCGTTGTAGGTCATCTAATCTGGGAAAAGTACAGACTGGACCCAAGGATACTGCATCTTTATGTGCACTGCTCCAAGTTCCGTGCACATTCGCGCAGAAGTAACCTGATTTTGTGGAGAATGTCCCGAGTCCTACTCACAGCCGCAAGAAACTACGCAATGGAGGCTTGTACAGTACAAATGAGGGTGGACGATATTTCGTCTGTTTAAATCCAGTATAGATCACCTTGGAGCACATCTAAAATAGCATATTTTAATGGATTAACTCCTGGGTTCCTAATACGGGAGCATAGTAATGGACATTTTGACAAAAAGGGTATCTGTCACAGCAATTAGCGAACCATGATCACCAACAATAACGCAGATACTTCATTGCTCGGCCACCATGTTGGTTCAAAGCGCAACCACCTCCCATTATGTGTATTCACTGGGTAAAGTTCAGTAATCCATGGGTCACCGCAATACCCCTCAGTCTTCGGGAATTTCATGCTGGAGTTCTCCATGATATGTTAATTATCTCTAAAGTGTTGATGATATAGATCTTCGTGACTCTTAAAACATTATTTGCCTCAGCGGTTTGCATAATCATGCCGCGAAGAATGCCTTGTTGAAGTTGGGAGTTGCACAGAAATCCAAAATGTTCACTTTTTGTGCTCTGTCTATAGTAGCAATGTGGAAGTGTCTTGTAGTAAATCAAAACCTTCTTCAGCATCCCATGAATTACTTGTCTCAGGTCATAACACGTCAACTTCAATCAGTGAATCCCATCCGCATGTGTCTCATCACAGACCACAGGAAACCGGCTGTGCTCGAGACTTCCCAGACGTAAGTTGTTCATTCTACACGTATTCCTGAGTCATTTTTTAAAATTCTGTTGTTGGTTCGTTCAAACTCACAGCACACTGGTCTTATATCCAACCGTCATGACATTTCACAGTCCTCTCTGGTCGATGGTATGTCAATGATAATTGCTTCTAAGGGTGACGGTCAAAAATCGTTTCACCCAACTCAGCTGTTTCGCTGAACGAGGCAACAGATTAACCCTTCGGCAGTAGAGTGTTGGAATAACACAAATCCTTTCTATGATTGGAACATACTTTCAGACCTGTAGTAGGATCACTAACAGGACTGGTATCTGGGAAACTCGAACTCCAGTTCATAGAGTTTCAGTGAAGGAAAACATTGTTAACGTGCTACATGTGAACCACGTTTCGTGATCCAAAATCCAAGCATATCTGATTCTGAGTAGAAGGTCACTTAAGTGGCCACAAGCTCCTAGGTACATCAGGGCAAGCTCTAAGTTTATGGTGTTGTGTACAAGCATCCGGAGCCGATCTTTACGGTTTTGGGCAAGATATGCGGGTGACGTCAAACGGCCGCTGGAAATTCATCTTCAGCTGTGATCCATGTACGTTTGCAATGGTCTGAGCTTCATTGGTTTTGTTCACCAATGAATCAGGAGTAAAAATTGCGTGTTCAGTGCATGTAGTTGAGTTTTTTTTACAGTATAACCACAATAGTTAACCATTAGAACCATTAGATAAGTAAATTACGCAAGTAAACTCACTTGTGCCTAGGATATCGATTACTTTTCGGACTTCACTACTGTGTGAAATACTGCGCTCCTGAACTTCCCCATTTACAGACAATGTGTCCTCGATTTCAAGCTTTTTAACACCGAAACTTTCTGTTGCACCAATTGGCACCTTTTGCACCATCACTTGATCTACTAAGTGGTATGTTTTGTCACTCAACTCAACCTGTGTTTGCCATTTATCGTTTTATCCTCTCACTGAGGAGGACTTTGTTGACCGTAGTCGAGTCATTGAACCATATCCTCCCGGTGTGCCTAAGACCTCCCGATTTATCGCAGCTTGATTCTCCTTTCTCCAATCAGTTCACCGTAGTCATTATGTGTCACTACCATTGATCAGCTCATCGCTTGATCGAGTCGCTTACGCATTCACCGCTGTCTAACAAGCGAAACACTTGCAATCTTCTTCATGGTCGAACTAGTGGGCCAGCATACAGGAATGTTTGTTCCGTTCAGACACAACTAAATGCATTTTCCTCTTTCTGAAGTTCTCCACTGTTAACTTGGCGTCGTTTTAGGCTTCCTTCAAGCAAAAACCGCAGAATCAGCGTCTTCGCGCTGCGGAATTCGAACGCCAATTGCAAGAGGACCAGAAAGGTCAAATGGAACTAGCCTTCGAAGCTAATCGGTCACGACAGAAGGTCCTAGGACAGTTAGTCGAGGTAAGCTCGTTTTTCATTGTAACCTATATCTTGCATGTTAAGTTTTGCTTTGTGAGATAGATAACTGTGCGTTGGAATAACCTTAAAGCTTCGTAATATACGTGCTGCTGCTGGCGGTTCCCAGCAAGGACGAAACAACTGCACACTGTTTCTAGGCTTCATTATAGGTCAACTTCGCTGGCAGGCTGAAGTGCATATTTTAACTTTCAAAATTTCCCACTATTTGCGAAACTCAGCAATCTAACCGGAAATGGAAACATCCCACATGTCACATGAGTCGTTTTCTGAGAAGCCATCACTCTAGGGCCCAGTCATTGTCATTTGGTGTGGTATACATAGCTGAGGATTGAGTGGTGCGATATCCTGCCTCCGTGCAAATTAATCACACTGATGACCATCGATTTCTGGCTCAAAGTTCGAACTCTGTGCTGGGGGTCACTGGTTCCAGTGCGTGATTCATGCGACGAGCACTGCTAATGATTCCCAATAAAGATGAAGCACTTGGGCGTAAAACTTGTTTCGAGCCAGCTGTTGGCATATTTAGACAAGGTGGGCTGATCGGTAGTGTAAGATTACGCTCTTGTAGGATCTATCACCACCCAGTTCAACAGTCATTATTGCTATCCAATAATCTGGTGTTGACGTGCAAGTAGTCAAGTGCTTCTGAAATGAGGCTTTCGGACACTGTTATGGACAACTCATGCATATCCATCGACCAGTAAACCGACAGTTGGTCGCTGACAGCTAAGCTTCGTTGTATTACGTCCTGTCAAATTATTGATTGATTTTACCGGTCTGGGTCTTTCTGGTGCTTGACACTTATCATTCGCTTCTTCGTGAATTCAGCGTCAGCTCACCTAAAATAAGGAGAACTTATTCACTTCGTCATCATCATCATAATCAGCAGCAGCAGCAAAGACAGCAACATCAGTGTTGACACTGATGCTTCACCGCTGTACAACCAAAAGGTTCGCCTAATTATATTTAAAGCCCAAGAGTGAAAAAAAGAGGAAAAGTGTGTTAGGGACGGGACCTAGTGCTGGCCTATGTCAAGCATTCTGAGGTGCCTGCACCTCCAAGCGCTCAATCAGACAATCTGGAAAGAAACTGACAGCAAGATTAACCGCCATTTCTTACAATGTCTCCAGTCAATCACAGGCGGGGTCACGGGGACCCCATCCTGGAAGGCGTGCAACACCAACAACACCCAAACTCTTCGTAATCTCTTTCACGCCCTTCTGCCAAGTCATACATTGTCCACCTCGCGGTTTGCGCCATCCTGAAGGAGTCACGGAGAACAACACTCGTCTCGGTAGACGGTGTTTCGGCATGCGTAGCACATGGCCGATCCATCGTAGTCGGTGGTGCTGGATGTTTTCCCCGATTGAAGTACCTGCCGCACAACCGAAAATCCGCTTCCTAATCACCTTGTTACTAACACGCTTACGCCATTCGAAACCAGCAACACCTATGTGGCATCGGTGGTCAAAAACCTGAAGACGCCTCACATCATCTGTCCGCAGAGGCCACATCTCTCACCCATACAACAACACAGCCCTTACTGTTGCCTGGTACACGCGACCCTTAAGATCTAGTGAGATGCCTTTTTGACGCCACAAGTGACGCAAATTAGCAAATGTGATTCGAGCCTTTAAGATTCTTGCACTGACTTAATCAGGCGCATTTTTGTCAGAGATAACACTTCGTGGTCCGGTTTGTTTGGAATAACTCTACAGTTGCCGACTAGCGTGTCGCTGCTTGAACAGGCACGCTTACCGTTTGTGTGTGATTGCCTGGATTGATTGAAGTACGTTTACTACATTTTGGCTACGCAGTAATTGCAGCGTACGTCTGGATCCGCAGCACCCAACATTGGATAGGTGTCCTTGTGGGGATCATGATCATACGAATCTATTCTTTGTGGTGACCGTAAATGCCGGTCGCCAGGGCAACCTTTATGGAACATCCCACATTCCAACTACACTCTGCTTTTTGTATACTCCCACCTCATCTGCACATTTCCACTTTCAGTGTATATTTTCGCTTGTATTTTGATTGTACTTTACACCATTTCTGCGTTAGCTTTAAGGCTGCCACCCCCTAATTAGCAATGAAAATCGCCTAAGTAATAGAATTTATTCCATGTTGCCTTATTGCTCTTCATGATTAGAGGTTCCTTCGTGAGGATACACCGGTTCTTGGACAACCTTGTCAGGATTGGATGGCTCGAATAACTCCATACCAGTAGCCCAAATTTCTGATTTCTTGTTCGAGATTATGCACCTTTGTCCTACCGGGGTGAGATGTCTGTAATTGTACTTCACTGTATGGGCAATTGATTTTCCATTTATAGTTTGGACACTATAAAACATCACTATCTTAAACCTGAGATTCACCTTTTGCGCTCAGTCCTGCGGGATCCAGCCATGGAAATCGATCCAAAGAGAGATGACTTTTAGGTGGATCTGTACTCGATCAATACAGCCGTGGTGGTGTTGGAAGCGATTATTGTCAGGTTGTCGTGCAAACCCAAGTTTTCACATTGCTTTTTTTCCACAGGACGAAGCTCGACTGCATGCCGATTTGACTGCTGTACAACGAAAGCGAGATCAAGATCGCACCAAATTAGTCCATACGTTGTTGAGTGCCGAAGACAGTGCGGATCGGCTGATTCAGCAGCTGTTATCCCGAAACGAAGCCGCTAGGCGCCAGGAAGCAGCAGCAGATTTGGACTACCTGAAGATGCTTGTCAATAAACCAGATTCTTCTTTTGAATTACGACGTCAAGAAATTCTTGGTATGTCCACTATACAGTGATTCTTATGTGTTTCGTTCACTCAACCACTCGCGACCCACACTCTTTATTGCTCCGCCTTGCACGTAGTCTATTTAACACAACCGACCCATTTTACTTTTTCTGTGGTTTAAAACCTTGTCAGCAAGTGTTTTTGTCCTCAAGCAAAATGTCCACGCTTTTTCATCGGAATGCTGATTCGGATAGTATACTTGATACTGCTTGATAGTGCTTAAGGCTAATTACATTCGTAAATGTTGCTCTTCATTGTCCATACCAACAATGCTAGTCTGTCCATTAGTGAAGATCATATGGCATGTCTGCAGGCTTAAGCAAACTCCATATATGGTGGTCACCCTGGAGAGCGCCTCAAAAGAAGACCACTACTCTAACTAGTCCACAGCAGGGCTGACGTATTTATAGTTTCTTCAAAATTTTCCCCGACTAACTAAGTCATAGCACACTGGAGGCTCAGAAGTTCAGCTGTTTTTTCATTTTTTTATTACGACTGTTGTAGTTGATTAAAGTTGCTGATTAAAGTGGTTGATAAATCGCTGTCATGGTGCACGCTTACCATTATTTGTCCCCTTGGTCTTACACTTGCAGATGCAATGCAGACCATGTTGTCTGTCACGGACGAAGCATATCGCGGCTACAGTGCCCAGCGTCAGGTCGCGCAGCAGCGAACATTAGCTGGAGATGTTTCGGCCGATCAAGAAATGGTGGGACTACTTGCGGACAGGCATGAAAAACAAAAGAAATTGACAAGTGAAATCGCCCTGGAAGTAAGTAGCCCATTAGACGGTTGATTCAGTTCTTTCGGTGTATTTTAAATTCGGCTCCAGTGGTTGATACTGTTCAGTTTTCCGAAGCCCATGTTTAAGGTTCGTAGGACTATGCAACATTTTTCGATCCTATTCTTCCAATGTCAGTTGGGCCTTGATGGTTGTATGTTCTACGCTACAAGGTATCTCATCACTGTAGGCGGATGGCAAGCGTGAACGTTCAGTTGGTAAATCAATTGGTAACTCATTCTCATCACTTGTTGAAATTTTTAAAGCTCGTTTCGGTTGACAAACACTAATGTTATTCGGGAAGTCAATTCATTACCTAGGAATTCTCGACCATGTGATTTAACTCCTATTTATGATTCTTTTTTATAATTATATTTACATTCTCTTTTGTAGGTTTCAAGCCATCGATTTCTTTCTACCGCTCGTCCTAAATGTGCCGTTTACTACCTTTTTTGATCCTTCTGCTTATGTTTCACTTGTTCCGATTTCCATTATAATGAGGACAGCTTTCTCTTCACCAGAGTACATCTGTATGTGTGTGTTCCACTCAGCTGAGGGAGTGTCAACGCGTGGTTCCCGTTTGTTTTCACTCAGCGCCAACTAGATCGATCGAAACACGTTAAAAATTCTCCTGGTTCTTGGACACACTAAAAATAATCGATAATGAGTGTGCTGCTCAACTTACACGGAGAATGATGGACCCAAACCTCACCTGGTCAAAGTAACCGTTTCCACTTCCACTGTGATCCCAAATAGATCAAAGTAAATTCGGAGCAAGCCTGTCTCAGTTGCTTGTTTTACTGGTGTAACGGCGGATACTGCTGGTGAGGCATGCGAGTAGTATGTGGTTTTCTCTTAACTCCACCTCGCGTCCAATGGAAGGTGAAGTTTATTACGAGACTGGTGAAACTGCTTTGCAGCGTTCGTGTACAATTGCGTGATAGTCAATGAATATCCTCGAAAGTTCAAGAAGATGCGTGAGGATGTTCAGTTTTTAAAAACAAGGTGCATATGTGACGTTTATTTCCCTGTCCAATAGTTTGTAGCCGTTTAGTTGGTGTTTGCTAATAAACAACTCCGCGGCGAAGGGGTTCCCTCTTTACAACCCTTTTGACGTTACCCGTTCGAACAAAAGTGGGCAACTACATGATCTCCAGAGCTCGAGGAATGTACAATAAAAACTGATGAAACATGATTTAAGATCCCGACCCTATTAACCTGCCCTGTTCCCGTGTACTCCGTTACGCAGTGAGTTATTCCGGTTTATTCACGTCCCTGTTTGTAATACCAGTCTTCATCATGAGGTTATTTTGTCCTTTGGATTGGTTAATTCCGCATTTATTCATGTATTTGACCAAGCACTGCGTGTCCATTAGTTGTAGCTGTACGTTGTTATCGTGCCTAGGGTGAAGTAATAACGCGCCGCCCCGATCAGTGTGCTGGGCTTATAATGACGGTGCTCCATAGACCATATGACCTCTTCAGTGGCGTCGGTTTCAGTTTTCAACGTGGCACATGACGATTGTCATTCATCTCGGTTCAGTTCGCACCTTCGGACTGAGGTGCACCAGGTCAGACACCAGGTGCATGACAAGCATGCTACCTTTTACGACAGTCTGTACCGGAAGAATTGAAAGATTTCTTTTCCTAGTTTACGTTCTCCAAAAGTGAACGAACTGAATGGTATCGCCAAATGTCTTTTACGGCGCTCAAAACTATTGACGCACTGCATTTTCTACCGGTAGAGTACCAAAAAGACACTAGTGTGCTCTCAACTGTACGGAGGGTTCCATATAAGTGACCTGTCCGTCGAGTCAACTACGGCTTCGACAAACAAATTCAGGCCCTTGGAATCACTGGGATTAATCGGACTGCTAGTTGAGGAATGCGGTTGTTGTTGTCAAGACCTTTGAACATCCGTCTGCCTGATCCCTGCAAACCGAGAAAAAATGTTTCCAAACGGAAAGTTTCGTGTTTTGATGCTAACTCCTAATTCAGTTTCCCTACTTGATCTCCCCACAGAATTGTCTTGTATAAACTAGACTTGTTTGGACGTACGACTATTTAGCGACCGTGATCCACTGAACCCACCAATTTGTTGTATCATTAGCTTGTTATTTCACTCGTCCTTTTCAGGAGGAAGCGCAGAAAGCAGCCTTCGCCAAATTGCAGATAAAACAAGATGCTCGAGCTCAACGCTTGCAGCAAGATATTGTATTAATTGAACAGGAACTCTGTTATCTAACCAAGACCGAACAAGACCGGAAAGCCAAACGCACCGAAGTCAACCAACAGTGTTTGAATCAACGCCGCGCGGATTTGGTCCGGCTTTTGGCTCAGCTGAGTAAGGAACAACAAACTCGGCAAGAGGAATTGAAGGCGCGCCTTGTGAGTTTCACTTGTTCTTTTGCGCTGTTGATGTACTACGATAACCTGGGGGCCTGATCACCATATATTTAATCGTGCGTTTCCCTATAACATGTACCACTTCAGAAAGAAATGGAACAACACCGTGTTGATGATCAGCTGGATTATTGGCTCATCCAGTATCAACGACTTCTGGATAACAAGCCACCAGAATTATCTAATAAGGTGAGTAGATTTTAGCATCTGGTTCTCTGCCTTCACCCTACATATTTAAGCTTTTCCGCACTAATCAAGCTGAGAAGAGAGCGCCAAATTCAAGTAGTAACCTAATGTAGAAAGAAATGCCAGTTTCAGGTTTCATGTATCCTGATCCGCTCCGCTCCTTCAGACCTTTAGCCAATCGACTGTCAGGTAACCGCTCATGTGCGGGTCACTAATCATGAAAGCGGATTCAGTCCACACAATTCTTTTTAATTGGCTGTCAAAGAAAAGCCGTTCTGAGCGCACGACCCAAATTTTGTTAGGTGCGGGTTCGAATCTCCCAAGTGAATTATGAGGTGCGTTCCACTGATGACTCCTAACAAGCATGAAACAATTGCGAGGTGCTCTTCGGTTTTTCAGCACACACTGATCGTGCCTTACAGGACGTAACGTACGACTTGCACTTTTGAACCTCCCAATACTTGCAAACTACGGGTAATGCACCCTGAAATAGTAATAAATAATAATAGAAATAGAAACGTCTAACAAGTCACATGGCCCTTCTATGAGAAGTTCTCATCCGAGGAGCTGGCCAATACTAGACAACGTCAACTAAATTTTTATCTTTTGGGGATTGTCATTGTCCGTAGATTTGAACGGTTGATCAATAGTTGACTTCATTTGCTGTCGACACAAATGACTGTCTATCTAGCATCCATAACGCACAAGAACCTTGATGAGACGATCTTTGTGTCAATAAGTCCTCAAACTACTCTCCCTTCTACAATCCAGTTTTAAATAATTAGCCCTCGACACGGGCCACGGAACGTTGGACAGTTTCGTCCAATACATTCGCTATGCGCTTACCGACACTTTTATCAGTTTATGGACTTCACTTTCAAGGGCTGACTTATTGGTTAATTACCTAATTTTTTATTACTTATTTACTATTATTTCAAATTTGAATTGTCTGGTTAACTGTTCATTTTATTACCCAATCCGTCTCCTGAGTTTTATGTGGACTGACGTTCACTCGACTAACCGACGAGGACACCCAGTGGCCTAAATACGCTGATATTTGCTAGTAGCGAGGCATGGTTTGCTGTCACTTTTAACGTGCGTACTGTAGCCACCTTACGGTTTGAAAACTAGGCTATGTACGCTTGAACCCGCATGTGTATGAGTGTAGACAAGTATTAGCAAACAAGTATATGCAGTAGTGCGTGCGTCAAATGACAAATTTATGTTTATCAAGGATGAAGGGATCTGCAGGTATCATTGTACCTTTTTCCTAACTATGGAACCCATGAACAACTTCCAGATGTGTTTTTAACGTAAGTGTTTTCGTGACGCTAATTTCCTGTAGTGCCGTTTGATATTTTTTGTTCTTCCTACGCTGCGCTCATCAGTTCGCCACAAAACTTCCAGTGACGGAACTATATTCAGTATTGTTCCACCTTATCCCGTTTTCATGAATATGGGTTTCCCCAAAAGGACCATTTAGCAACCGTACTAATACTACCATCCTTCTTTCTCAAAGTGGAGAACTTTGATAGTTTTGACCCTGATGCTCTCAAACGGGACCGCATTTTCTGACGAACCAGGAAATGCAAATACTGTTAGCTGTGGTGATTTATTTATTTTTAAATATGTTGAACCATGACATTCCAGTTTAGTTCTATTAGTGAGCTCTGGTGCGTATTCCTGGACTAATGCACTTAACAGCTGAACTCACTTCACAAAATAGATCACCACTTATTGTAGAAAATCAGGGAATGCACCTTGGAGCCTTGGCTCTATTGTACTTGGTCTAGTTATTGTAGCCAATGCGAAAAACACTTCAAAGTATTCACGGACCGAATCAATTGGCGATAGCTCACTTTTCCAGCTGTTAACTTAGCTGTGCTGGCCCAAATGCTTAGACGCTTACGTTATGGAAGACGAGACGTTCCTCTCCCTCAATCACACAGAAATCACGGAAATACGAATGCGAAGTTGGACAGTTTAAGACCTGCATTGTCGTTGGGGAATAGTGAAGCTATACAACTTTTTGTTTGTGACAGCAAATGCCGTGCTAAAGATGTAGACAGCATGTAGTCTACCTGTGAGTTGGAGGCCAGTGACGTATGGTTTGGCGCACACAACTTCCTTCAAAGAGAGCTCTAAAAATATCACCTTCAACGAAAGCAAAGCATGCTGTTTGAAACGAGAGACGTATTACGGTTTTTTTAGTTCGAATACCTGCTTCAGGAAACTTCCTCAGTCCTATCTCGTTGAGGAGCAATTGGAGGATTGTAGAGATATTGAAATCATGACTGAAGTAGGTTGATAACTTTAAGCTGCCTAACTGCGGGACGGCACGCGCATTTTTGATAATAGTGAACCTCGCCGACAAATCTAGAGTGATTTATTCTGCAGCTCAAAGCAAATTGATATCAAAAAAGCCTATCCCATCTTATGAAGGGTTATTTCAGTCACATTCTACTTGGTCACCCTGTGACATGAGCTAATGCCCCCACTTCAGGCCGAATTGTCAAGCTGGTCGCGCTTTCAAGATAAATGCCTCACGGTTATTCTGATAGTCCAGACAGGAGAGATATCAGAGATACTGATATCAGAGAAACTGATATCAGAGATATCAGTTTCGCCCATGTTGGACAGTGTGGTCCATAAGTATACACCGCTTCGAAGTAAAAGCTAACTTACTTTTGAATTATCTCAAACGAGTGACCAGTATGTCAATTTTAGTATACCATGGAATTGATTTTCAACATTATACTTAGATGGTGTTTTTTATGTACTAAAGGAACCAGATATTCCAAAGGCGGGTGACGAAGAATAGCGGACTGATTCCAAGACAACGGAGCGGGATCGAATATTAACGTTTTCCGGAAAAATAATTACATTAACCTATTATATTAACCTACGTTTACTACTGCGAAAATCGCATTTCAAGGAGGTTAAGATGGAGTGAAAACACTTCGGAATTCAAAAATGCACAACATGTCTCTTTAGGAGAAAACAGTCATCTGACTTAAACCCCATTCAGTTACCAAATAAAACTAAGTACTTGATCGACGTGCTCCCTTCGCAGGAGGGACCACTGTATACCAAAGGAACCATCTTAAAGAAACTCATTGATTAAAGACAACTTAAGCCCATCATCTAAGTATTAAAATAATACACCAGCAGGTCACTCAAACTCTCGAACACAGGCAGCTTGTCTCGATGTACCTATTTGACTACCTAAAGGCGCTAACTATTGACCGTAGTTCTTTAACTAAGCGGCGTGTGAATCCATATATCTAGTTAATTTAGATAGTCTACACTGTAGGGATGTTTTTATAGCAAAACGTCACCGATCACCCCACCATCTTCTGAGCCATAAATTACTAGTAAACTCCTCATTTAGGCCTGATTGGTTGAATTGCGGCCTTTCCCTCAGTCGCTATCCTGTCTGACACCACGTCTGATGGTTTTGCGACCTATCTTCGACCAAGTCGTTGTCCTCATGAGTTTATATATCCCCTAGGTTAGTAAAAACCTAAAGGGACATGATTGCTTCAGCAAGCGGTCCGCTGTGGTCCTGACCATACAAATTACTGAACCATCACTTCACAGCTCGTGATTTTCCTGGGCCTTGGAAAACAATGGTTGAACCTTTCACGAAAAGAGAATTTTTGTTATATGTTGGGAATTTTGCTGTAGCTGATGACTTGTAAATCACGAATAGATAACGCGATCACAAAGAGCACACACTAAGAGTTTTACCGGTGTGACGGCAAATATTGTACTGCGGATGTCCAGCAGGGACATGACATTTCTTGTAAAGTATCCAGGTAGAACTATAGTTCAACCACCGGACTAGGGGGGACGCGATGCATTTGTAGATGTTTTTTGCTATGTATGTCCATGTGTCAATATCAAGATTATCCATTTCATTTTATACTGACGATAAGGATATTTATCGATTCAACACTGGCCTTTTATCTGCTAGTTACGACCCGGCCACAATAGAGTCGGACGTCCACTCATACAAGGTGAATTCTTCAAGTGATTTCCAAGATGCGGACGGGTCAAGACAGTTGGACACATTTAGGACCTCCATCATTATGTATTGGTTATCTCATTTCCTATCTATCTTTCAGCTTGAACCTGAAGTTGAAGATATTCTAAAATTGGCTGGAGGTCTGGATTTCGCTTCCAACCTTCAGTACCATCGTATCACTTATGCAGTTCTCCAAACGATGACCGAAGACGATTTACAACGCGTAAGTTATTTGAAAATGATTTTGGCAGGCTAGTTGTTGTTGGCCTCAGATTGTGGCTTTTCTCTCCTCGGTGGACAGCAGTAGAGTCTATGGTGTTGAGGAGTGCAATTCTGACAGTTATCATCATCATCTTCACCACTGGCAGTAAAATTTGCAGCGCAGTGAGTATCATGATTATCATAGTTGCGTTCGCGGGTTTTGGGGTGCTGCTAAATGGCTACGCAATGGAGGTGGTAGCCGATATAATTGATGCGTCATTACACTGATGTCAGTGGACCTTGCGTCATCCACGTTCTCTGTACCAGTACATTTTCAGTTTAATTTAGAGAGCTAGCTCAGACCGATACTTCTGAGGTATGGTAGTCCTCCGAAGATTGGCATGGTTTTTGCTGACTTGCGAGGGCCTGAAGGAGCGCGAACTATCTGGCGTGCTCGCACTATGGACTGACCGGAATCAAGTTGTGTGCCCCAGAATGAACGGCAGTCTTGAATTGTGGCTGTCCACCGGTGACTGATGGCCATGTGATCCAAACTGGGTCCACGGTTGATTTACGGTTGGTGGCTTCCAAGATACGCGATGCAAACATTTATGCCGAAACAGTTCATGATCAGCACACAACTGGAGGAGTCGCTATCCGTTGTCCGTGCGACGATCATAGACTCCAAACCGACCGTTAGACGTGATTTCACGAATCTCAAACAGCCGACTCGGGCATTGATATCGCCCGCAAGGATCACAGTGTCAGCACTTCTTGCTTGACGAATAAGCCTGGATAGCTCTCGATAGAAAGTATCCTTCTCAGCGTCAGAACTGCAGTCCGTTGGGGCATAAGCCGACACTACAAACAGGCACCGCTTTTTATGTCGAGGGGTACTGAGCTTGAGTAGGCTGGACAGCCGAACGCCGCACAGACGACTATTCACTGGAATCTAATCCAGCAAAGCGCGTTCAGCGCTGGGACTGCGTGCAACTCCCACGCCATATATTCCACGAGTCATCACTTCTGAATCACCGGACACACGAAGGAAGCAATGTGAAATTGCTGAGTTCGTCCTTGGCGTTCTGAAATGCATAACCACGCTTAGGCCTTGTGTGCGTGTTTCAGAGACAGCGCACATCAATTTTAAGGGAGTACAAGGTTTCGGTGAGAATTGCCTGTTTGCAAACTTGACATAGAGTCAGGACGTTAAAAGCACCTATGTAGAAAGGATTCCCTGGATTTAGTACGGTGTTATTCTGTTCATTGTTAAAAGGCAGCGGGGCGCACAATGCACATCAGTCGGATCACTATAATCAAATGACCCAGCAACGTTTGCTTGTCGTGGTGGTCGGGCTTGAATGCTGCAATGATCGGTGGGCTACACTGGCTGGAAATTCGTTCCACAAAATGCGACCATGCCAGGAAAGCCCATGTTGAGCAGTCAAAACGAGATCAGCGAGACCCCGTACTACTAGTAATCGTGCTACGATTCGTTCTGGAAGTAAAGTCGTACTGTCCTCTGCGATAGGAGTGTGAAGGCGGTAAGGTGTTTTCCCCGCAAGTTCAGCATGTCCACATTCATGGGAGCAGCGATGCTGCCTTCCCTCGAGGAAGGAGGGGATAGAAAAGGTCAGCTTTGAAAATTGCACCCTCCGATCGCCCAACGGTTGACCGTGACCGCCGAGACATTATTCAATACGGTCGAAATTATTATAAAACTAGAGTCTGGTGATGTTCAAAATGCACCTGGTGTGTGCAGCCGCATTTGGAGTGAGACAGTAATGCCTCACGCGTTGCGCTCTCGCCTGCCACCGAGCAGGTCAGACTGTTGAGTCATCGGCTCCGGGCAAGAACCTCAAAGGAAACCCTACTGCACGCTGCCTCGCAGTTCCTGCTTGTGATTCAGAGGCTAGAAGGAGCCCCTCCAAAAGAAAGCCCTAATCCTCCCACTACATTGTGGGTCAGAGTTTTCAGTCAAAGTCCCAAAGTGGGGTGATCAGCGAGAATCAGTTGCTTCGACTTTCATTCGATGGTTGTTCTTCCCCGCGACTCTCACTGGGGAATCCATCTAAAATCGTTAGATTTTATCTCGATATGGCGGTGTGTTTTCAGTGCAAACCCATAGAGGACTGAAATGCTTAGTTTAGCAAGAAATCTGAACAAAATGAAACGAGAAGCCGAACTCCTACCCAACACCGTCAAAAGCAAAAACAATGTAGAACATGCGCTGCTGGAATTAATTGTAGGGATGAACACAACGTAATTGGACTTCCTGACGGAATCGAAATATCCATTTCAACCCCCCATTGCCAAATGGTCGTTTCTCGCTCGGGTATTACTGGTGATTGTCCTCATCCTGACATATTGTGTATACTTGTAGTAACCTTTGCTATCACTTGGGGATCGTACACATATATCAGCTTATGGCCGGAGTAAATTTCAGCATTTGGTTTTCTGTTTAACTTTCCAGATTGGTGTCTATGCTGCTGGAGTCCGTCGGGCTATCCGGGGCGCTGTTGTCGATCGAATTCAGGCAACGAAACTGGCGGATATCGTACGTCATAACAAATTAATAGCGAGTCTGAATACTATTATTACTATAATATTTCCCGAAATTTCCAGTTACATTTAAACGTAGAGCTAGCAGGCTTAGAACAGCGGTTACTCCACAGGTGAAGTACAAGGCGTTAGTTCTGCTTTTCCGTCTGAATGCAACTATTTCGGGTTATAGCAGACTCCCTCCTCAGGGGTGCGAAAACTTAATGAATTCAACTTCAGCTTCTGTTAATAACAGGATCCATCTTAGAAATGTAGTACAAATAATAATGCAACAAATCAGGTATGCGGCGCTCGACCATATTGTCTAACACTTTTCCGATGGTATTTGCTTTGGTTTCCTAGTGGTTACGAGCCAAAGCTGTCACGAGTGTATTAAAATTGGAAGTCTCCAGGAGAAGTATTCCTCGCGATAACATACGGACCATTCTCAATTAAGTTAAGCAGCGATTTGGCTCGTCAAAAATTCCGATACCTTTTGAAGCAGCTGTGGGGGGGAGGGGGGTAACAGGTGCTTTTGGGTATTTTGACGTATACTTTCGCCGTTTGCCTACAACTAGAAACAGCAACCTGACATTTTTCACCAGCTCTGATCATCACAGATCCCTCACCTCAGCCCATATTACTAAAGGCCCCTTGTTTTCAAAAGTTACGCTAGTATCAAACCGGTTAATCTAAATCGTTCAGATTTAGCCGATTTAACGAAACATCGGATTCTCTCATTCATTGCATTGGGTGATTTTCCGTCCCACCCATCTCACTCGGACTTGAGTATCCTCTGTACCGAGTGAGGGCACACCATTCAACTCGAATTTCACGTGTACATAACGATGTAGGGACTTTTTGTGCTCTCATCAGGCGGCTTATAGACATAATGCCTAATTTAACTCGAATGCGCTCGTCATTCAATGTGGCAGCTCCCGGTTGCAGCTACATGCTTGTGGAAGTGGGTAATCAGTTGGGTAAAACCGGTCTTAGGAGGGCCAGCTTCTTTATGATTATATATTCAATTTGTCTATCTGGGCCAATATTCATTTTTCCACACTTCGAAGAGGTGAAACGTGTACCGTCTTTGAACTAAACCAAATAATTCATTCACTGGACAGTTTTGCCGCACTCATCTGATGAGCGTCACTCAGATGCCATTCAGAGCCCAGTTAGTTTGCTACCGGCACTCATAACGAGACATGTACTTTTGACGCTGTAGATTCACAAAGTATTTCAACTGTATGGTCGAAGTAGGATGCTTTACTGGCGTTTCGCACCTTCACACTGTGTTCATAATCAAAATGGAACTGGTGTTTTGATTAGATCATGTATACACCTGCCGATCGTGACACCCTATCGGAAATGATATCCCGCCGTTCGCAGATTGTGCACCAGCCCACGTTGTTAATGAGCGTGCCTGGTTCGCCTTTCTTAATGTGTCTATGAAGGGTAATGACCACCACAACAGTGCAAATGAGCCGAGAGTAACCGGTGCTAAAGACTATGTTCTACTTCACTCTTGTTTGTATAGAAGCTTTCTTCCGACCACACTGTCGAACGCATTTCTACACCATCTGCCCCTCCACTAATCGAAACCCATGAAACGGTGCCATCAGCGCCTTCGCTTGTACTTGCCCGAACAGAAAACGAGTGCTGTGTCTGTCAGGATGCACCTGTAAGTTTCATTTTACGGTCCACTTTGAAGCGTATACCCTGTGAGTAAACGTATACTTCCAATGAAATTTCTACCCCTGGCTTACCAACATGGTATCCCTACGCATAAGAAACGGAACGCTTATCACGGTATAACGACGCGTATCGTTACACTCGATGTAGCACAAATCACTTTTGGCATAACCGATGCTTCACTGCCGTACAACCATAAATTTCATGTAATTATATTTAAAGCCTTAGAGTGAAAAGAAGGGAAAAGGAGTGGATGAGGGAGGAGGGGCTAATGTTGGCCTGTGTCAAGCATTCTGAGGTGCCTACACCTCCAAGCGATCAATCAGACACTCTGGAAAGAAACTGACAGCACGAACGCCACTGACATCGATCAGCCGCCATTTCTTGCAATGTCTCCAGTCAGGCATGGGTGGGGTCACGGAGACCCCATCCTGGAAGGCGTACAACACCCAAACTCTTCGTAATCTCTTACACACTCTTATGCCAAGCCACACGTCGCCCACCTCGCGGTTTCCTTCATTCTGAAGGAGGCACGGGAAGCTACATACGTCTTGGTGGACGCTGTTTCGGCATGCGCAGCATATAGCTGAGCCACCGTAGCTGGTGTTGGGTCTTCTCCACAATTGAATTACCTGCTGCACAACCAACTACTCGTCCTCGCACTACCGCGTTACGAATCCTTTGACGTCATCCGACACCAGCAACACTTATGTGGCATCTATGGTCAAAAACCTGAAGACGCCTCACATCATCTGCCTGCAGACACCATGTCTCGCAACCATACAACACCTGAGACCCAGTGATGTACCTTTTTGACGCCACAATTGATGCAAATTAGCAAACGTGATTCTGGCCTTTGAGATTCGCGCACCGACTTCATCAAACACTTCCATAAAACTACCGAGGTATGTATAATTCTCCACAACCTCCAATGATTCTCCTTGAATTGTGAGGGGTATGTTCAGAGACTGCATGTTCTTGCTTTGCACTTTGAAGGTGCAAGACGTAAGTCAAAAGATGGTTTGACGCCGCTGTTCCGGAAGTTGGTACTGCAAAGGCACAGTCTGTGATCCGCACTCATCTGAAGCAGGCGCTCTCCGTTTTCCGTGCGTCTCATACCCAACCCGAGACGATCACCCAATTGGGCCTCCTACCTACCTGAACGTCCATGTCACCAGCAACCACAACGATGTCTGAGCTTGTAGGCCGTTGTAAAAGAGCATCTAGAGGGTCATAGAAACCGCCTTTGCCATATTCAGAGATACAGCCCATTGGGGCGTAAGCAGACAAAAACAGTGTTCTATGGACGTCACTTCCTCGAGGTTCTCTCACAGACGTTGTCAAACGAACCGCGCAGAGGCGACTATCAGCGGGTATCCAATCAGGTAGAGACGCTTCTGCTCGGTAGCTCAATACAATACGCACCCAGGCATATGCAGGTGCATCATCAGAGGTGCGCAGCCGGTACCTGGAAGAGAGCGAGGGAGCAGTAAGTTCGATTGCGATACCTGCGTCTCGTATCCTTGTTTCCGACAAACAGCGTACATCAATACAGAGGGAACCCAGCGTACAAGGGCCGCTTGTTGTCCTGCTTGCTTCAGTCTGCGAAGATGAAAGGCAGCTAAGCAGACCAAGTTCCGATGTTTGAAAACAGACTTCGAAGTGCTTAGGGTTGATACTGAAGTCGGACACACGGAAGTCGCAGCTGAAGGTGATACGTGGCGAACAAAGCTGTCAGTCCTAGAGCTGGGAGCTGCGGAGAGAGTATTCAAATTCGGGTGGATAGGATAGAAGGAATATGTGAAGGTGTAAGAGGGGAGGCGTCAGAAGTAGCCTGTTTTCGCTTGCCCGCCCTGCTGTATGCAGCGAGTAAGGCGACCCGGGTGATGGCACCATGCGACGACCGATGCGGTATGGGAGTATTGTTAGTTGTAAGTGTCATGGTTGTACGTGGGTTGGGATACTGTCAGGGCGCCCGAACCTAGACAGGAGGACGATTAAGGTCCTCGACCAGATGGTTTCGCTCAAAAGCCTGGCAGCTAGGCAGTGGTGTTTGGCGGGAAATGCAAGTGCATCACCATTTTTACAGAACAAGTCGTCATACATATTTCAACCCCCAACTTGGAGGGCCGGGAGGCTGTGCTGATTAGAGCTCTAACCATTGACCAACCTGCTATGAGATTGTGTGAAACTGCACGGTATGGCCCAGTCTCTTCGTGGCGGAACTTTTGGTATACCACCTAAATGTAAGCATTTAATGGCTTGACTACTTGAAATCCAGAAACCCGAAGAAGGACAGGCCGTTTTTGCTTCGCATTTATAGTGCCATCTCGACAGAGATATTAGATGTCTTTAATTTCACTGGTGAGCTTTATATCCCTCGCCTGGCTGATCACTAGACCGAAATTCTGTTGCCTGATTCCAGGTGCATCACATTGTGACTATCTCACTGCTGTTCCTAGTGAGTAACGTGCGTTGTCAGGAACGAGTGCTACAACTCAAACATTGATTCCAGCTTCCGTAGACTGAAAGCAGGTACAACTTAGGTGTTTCCGTAGCTGTATCCTAACGACAGTCTGTTGGACGGCAACTTACTTTCCGTGGAAAGAGCAACAAAATTATGTCGATGTTCGAAGAGTTTGCTTACAAGGATTGAAAAAGGCGCAAATCTGAAAGTGCTTCATTACAGCTTCTCGCTCGGAGCTTTACTCTATTGTCCTATGTAGTGCCGTAATTTCTATCCCTGTTCTGTCTGTTTCAGTGTTCCGTTGTATTTCTTCAATGTGGTCATGTATGCACTTGCAGTGCATGCGCGAAGAGGTTCACGGTCTGTCCGCTTTGTCGATGTCATATCTCTCAGAGAATTGAACTACAGTCGTAAAGTGAAGAGAAGATCAAAGTTCGATGGATGCCTATTCTCCTGTGATAACCTATCCACTATAGTTTCTGAACCAACTCACGTTCAGTCAAATGTCACTCTTGTAATTTTTATTTCCTTCCAACTTTAAGTTGTTTCATCTATTGTCTTCCCATATGTTATTTCTGCAATATAACCGTAGATGTTTCATCCATTCGAAGGAATTCATTTTAGCTTGTCCTTCATATCGACGTTCTTGCATGTATGGCGATACACACCTGAAATATCCGTTGCTAATTTACCGTGCAGTAGTTGATCAGTGCCAGCTTCATAATATTATAAAAATTGTTGACTGGACACGCTATGATTCCGTACATTGAACAGTCGGGCCATAAGGGCAATAGTAACTGAAACTTACCGCATGTTATCGAACCACAAAATTGAGGACGGATTGAACTTAAGGCGGAAAACTCACTGCGAACGAAAATGAACAAGAATGCCACAGGTCGTCAATGCTTGGCTTGTATACTCTGCGACTAAGTTGCAGAATCACCCACGTTCTTCACGGTATTTCCAATGCTAGCTGTAATGGGACGACTTCCGCTCACTAGATTAGGAATGCTATCATCATTCAAACCCGTAATTTAATCGGGCCTTGTTCGAAAAAACTACGTACACATAGGAACCGCGAAAAGTGTACGACAAAGTTATGGGATCACTCGGATAAATGCTATAACAGTGCGGTCTGATCATTTCATTTCAAAACCCTTATAAAAGAGCTTTGGGATATTTTGGATGCCACCTCCGCCGATGCCGCTCGATCTCCATATTAGTGCGTGCGACAACCCAGTTTTGGTAACACGGCGTTCTGCTGTCCCGTCGGTTCTATATCGGGTGGGTCGGGAGTATGACGTGGGCCTTTCCTAAACTTAGGTGCCATGAGGCGGCAATCGAGTGAGAGGCATGAACTGCTGCCTTCTGGTTCACTTATCGCGTATACACGTTGCAGTAAGGAGGTAACAAGGAATGATCTGACAACGGAGTAGCACGCCACGCACAATCGCCAATTCATTCAATCCGCACACTAAGACAGCACATGCCATCATCGTTATCACTTCGGCCGAAACTGATTGTGTTATACGTATAACGGCGTCCTGATTTCCTGTCTCTACTCCACTTACTCTGAACTTTGCAAGTGAAAGTGACAGTTTTATCGATCATTCCAGTTCAACGTAAATAGCATTTAACTTGGGCCCAGTGCCCTTATTGTAGCCCAGAGACGGTATTGCTTTGAGTTTTCTGTCTTGTTCTGTTGTACATTGCTTAATTTGAATCAGGTCAAGTGACTTGCTGACTTGACACAATTGCGTGCAGCCATATGTGTTTCATCAAAGCGATAGCGCTTCTTCCTAATACTAGCAGTATTTTACATTTTCGCATAACCTGTATCTCCTTGCTTCACATACTACGATTGCTACAGTCCTGCCCTCCATTCAGGATAGTTGCAGCCTTTATGGAGTCTAACTTTGTGGAACCTCTTGCATGTTTTAGATAATATGGACGGTGGTGTAAGCAGCAGCTTTGTAAAAGTGTGATTACAGACCACCTTCTGGCCGTCCGGTCGTTGTATTGTTGCTATATGGGTGAGGCTAATCGAAGTTCAGGCGACTTTACGAGTGCCCTGATAAGTGAGGTTGTTCCTTGACCCTTGCTTGCTCGTCTTCGTTGGATTCACAGGGACAAGCTCGAACGTTAGCCTTCCGGGCGTATCAGCTGTTACTAGTTGCTCGAATTACCATACTAGAGTGAGGCTCCAGAACAAAGGACGATATCCGAACGAAGTAAACAGATTACAGGCGCAAATGAAAAGCACAAACAGACCAGTTTAATCACTCAAAATATGGACCAAACCTTGGCTTGAATCCCGTCACCTCAGCAGGAAATATTTTGTGGATGCCATCCGGACTGTTCCAGAAAGGCAGTGTTAGCACATTATTGCACACCATTGTAGAATGCACTGTATTTTACCGTGTCAAGTATGTTGTTTCTTTTATATACTCACGAGTTGTATGAAGAGAATCTATTCCGCCCTAGGGCCTTCCTGAATGTAACTCACCGAATGCAATACACAGGCGAGTTAGATTAGAGGATATTGAGATGTATGGTTGCTTTCAGTTCGGTATGGCCTCCCACTTGCAGCCAGTTAATTCTATGGTTCGCGATACTACTGTCGAACGGATTCGGACCGATCCACGGGGATCCGCCCACATACTCTGTCAGTCAAATATAAGAATGCAACAAAATCAATTAAGGCTTACTGATCAGAAATATATTGTTTGGTGATGAAAAACACGCTGGTGAGCATGCCTTGGTCAGTTAAAGCCCCCTGAAAATGTTGATCTGTCCTCAGTCGTGTTGAAGAGCTGACCAGACGAAACCAAAAACGAATGTACATGTTTAGTCAGTCCAGCCGTTCACCAGATCTAATCGCTTTAGGTCATAAGGACTGTGAAATAAATGCGAACCGGTCGGTCAGCAATAGGATATCGACAGCAATAGGCGCTGTCGCCTGAGTGTCAGTCAGCCAAGGCTTTCACCTGCACCGGCAGCTATCTTATTTCCGGTTCCAAACATATGCGTGCAAAAACGACCGTTTAGTGTCATGGGATCCCCATGTTCGTGCGTACTGTAAACAACAAAGATAGTGCTTCATATGGTAATTTTCTTACCCAACGTCCAAGGGACAAATGTTAGGTGTGCGAAAGTCCTTCAAATGACTTACATTTCGGCATTCTCGCTTAGTTATTTTGTATTAAATAAGCACTTCATGGAAATCTCGTAGAAAGGTCACGAAGTTTTTCTAGCTTGACATGGGTCCTAGTCTCGGTCTTATTGGCCGCTGATCTCTAGCCTTTGCATGAATGCAAGGAGTCGTTGAATTCAGGATTGACGCATCAACAGTGATGATGATCCCATCAATCGAAGCTGCACTCCTAGGCATGCGATCGAGCCCTCAATATCACGGAGGCCTATATTTCGTCACAACGTTCCGGTTTTTGCACCTTGGTAGCCTGTCGTGACATGCTAGGGGTATCCAGTCTTACTAATCGGACCAATGGATACACCAATGGGTTCTTGACTCTTATCGTCGAGAGCTGGAATGAGTATGCTGGCTATTGACCGGAAATCAACCTAGTGTAGTAGTTGTGCAACAACGGTCTACACCTTGTGGTTATGATTGTAACCAAAGGCAACAGCTGAGGAATTTAGGCGACTTCGCGTCGCCACAGATGCACCTCGACCTCTTTACAAACCAAAACAAACTTTGGTGCCACACCGACTGTGTTGTTGCGTCAACAGCCAGACCACCATCAGCATGTGCGTTGAGATGTGTCAATCGGAGGCAAAACGCTTGCAAGCCAATTGCCAAGATCGGCGAACATATAGATGGGCACCTGATCAACAATAAAAAAGCAACCACTTTCGCATACAAACAGCTACATGGGAGCTGAGACGTTCCAGAGAAGAACAATATATCAGTCAGCCATAGGTGCTACTCCAATGCGACAAACCATAAACTCTCATTCAGAAATGAAAACGTAGAATGTGAATGTACAATTTACTCGGGCTAGACAGGCAGACCATACATAATTCCACCAGCCACTACAGTTCATCGATTCTGCTCTTGTTCGGTTTCATGGCGTGGCTTTAGCACAACCTCATCGGCCAAGCTGACAAGATCGCCCGGATTAAGGCCAAGGAAGATTTGTCTGGGGTGTTTGCGTAGTGACATCAAGGTGCGCATATCTTCCGACTGGGAAGCTCGGTCCGTTAACGAGTAGCCGTACTTTTGGGCTAGCCATAAGCGGGCCGCAGCCAGCTCCTCCGGATCAGCCAAATATCCTCTGTTTTCGGCGCTTGCGTAGTACGGTACTGCATCCTGAAAGAGCAAACGGAATGAATATTCCGAATAAATTGCGACCTTGTGGTCACATAGGCATTTCCCCACAATTATCCGTCACTTTCATGCACTAGAAATCCCGACTAATGGGCCGAACAAAAGCGCACACTGTGTGGCAAGGCAAAACACAACAAGCGCACGGTAACGTTCTTTAGAGGGGATAAATTTTTCCATTCCAAGCATTTAGGATGCCAACTCAAGAGCAAACTATCAGCAACCAATTCCTGGCACTATGATCTATTGGAAGCTCCTTGTAATATGTGTCGGCATCGTGGACGTTATTGTAAACAGGTAACAATTACGTATATGGAGAAATTTTGGCAATAGGCTATCACAAGTAAATGCTTGGTCTTAAGCAGGTGATTTCGAAACACGATTCACCGGTGTTATTACCACGTACCATACCATACCATAATTACGCCGTTACCTTACCAAGGCTTGACGGCCAAATGACCGACTGATGTTAGTATATCAGTGGTCAACACGACAGGACTGTCAGTCGACTGCTAACTGCTGGGACAGTAGTCGACCAAGAGCTGCCAGCTTGACGCAGTGGTCGGGCCTGTATACCACCATTACCCGGCGGGGTAAGCTCGATGGCCCCCGAAGAAATCCCTGCCAATTACTGCGTCATGTTGTGACTGTTGAGTCTAGGGATAGAAGATAGTGGGTATGAGCGAAGCGATCTGAAGAAATGAGTCCTCAATTCATTCACATAACGATCGACCTGGAAGAAAAAGCGCTCAGCTGCGGCACCCTTTCGGTGCCTAACTGCAATGCAACCAGAAAGAAGCACGAGGGCTAATATATTGCCAGGTTGCCCGGGCCTAGACTAGGGAAGTCGAGATGCAGAGGTCGGGTTTGAACCACGGACCTTCCGGTAAATTTTGCGCTCTAACCACTGAGCCATCCCGCCCCGGTGGAAAAGGATTATTAGAAAAATGCCTGCTTACCTTTAGAATTTTCTGAAAAATATCTGGTATATATATATATATATATATATATATATAATGTTTTGTGGGTAGCATTCCCGGGTCGCCCAAACCAGGGAATTGGACTGACTTGAGCGTCTCCAGTTGGAGTCTTTGATTGAAAGAGGATCTGACCCACAAGGCAGCGTGGCGGACGTCAGAATCCTTGATTGTCTAAGAGCCGGCGTTCAGTCTCCCTTCATAAAGGTCAACTATTGATGTCCAAAGCAACCATGGGACCATATGTCGACCGGTGAACAGCATCTTCACCGATAATCATCCGGAATCAAGGATGACTAAGGATGCTTCATGAGCCACCTATTGGTTGTTTTGAATCGGGGTTTCTCCAGTCTCCAGAGATAGAACCGATAGTCGGCCAAGCCGGTTAAAACACAGGACACCCGCTTTCGTACTTCACTTTGGTGAAAACAACACGGAAAGAGAGTGAATAGGAATTCCCCGACAATAGCTGTGTGAGTAGCAGGTCTTTTAAAAGTACGGAGAGTTCGGCCAAGTGGTTGCAGGAAGCATCCAACCTCGACTCTACTGTGGCATTTTGATGCTTATGCCGTACCATTCGAAATCAGCATCAGAGAATCGGCGTTATTGGTCGGCCTCAAGATCCAACACCAAATATCAAACAGGCGAAAAAGGTGACCGAACTCACAATGCGCTGGTCTGAAGACTGGGATTACAGAACCGGTGCAAATCTCGCCGTCTTTTTCTGTAACTGAACCCAAACTGAGTTAGATAAAAAATTTGCCATTAAAGTGCATCGAAAACTGACTTCTGTCCCTAAAGTCCTGCGTTTGTGAGATTGAAATTTCCATGACAGTTTCGAAGAAGTGCCAGTTACGTAGACATAGTCGTCAACATCTTTTCAGAAAATGGTTTGTCTGGATTGTTCTTCGTGCACTATCCGCATTTATAACACCTTATAACTCGTCATAAAACCAAGAGAACAAAACCGGAGAATTGGTTCTAAAACTATAGTCGTACCCACCTGATGATTCGCAATTGTCAATGCGACAATATGGCCGAATCCCAATGTGTGTACTAATGGTCATCGCCACGCGACGGACATATTCAGATGGTCACCTGTAGTCGGTTTTAAGTGGCTGTGGTTGGGGTGATTTGCAGACCAAACTGGAGCAACTAAGCTTCCCGAAATAAAGTTGTAGCATAAAAATAATGGTAAACTCACCAAATATATCTGCAGAAATGCAGTTTGGTTTGGTAACCGTCCTCTAGTAGAAAAACTAGGCAATAGGACCGCTTTTCTGTGCCGCAACAAATTTTTAGCGACTATAAGCCCGATGTGTGCACCAACTACTCTCACTTGTGTGCAACGCTTCGCGCACTGTGGGTTCCGAATTCCCAGTGACTCTGGCCCTCACTGCGGTAGACTGCACCATTGTCTCTTCAGTATTGAACTAGTCCATTATTCTGTTTATGATCAGTCCCGTCTTGTGAAGGCCTAACTGTAGCGTAAGCTTTTGCACTGACAAAAACAAGACTTATGTAGTACGCATGTGGCAGTTGGGGGGACATGGTAAACGCAGCGACTGTGAATCATATAGTAATCGACAAGGTGTGACCGACCGGCAAAGCTGGAAACCACAACCAACAGTTGGCTAAGACGCGAAGATAGTAATACAAAGGAGCGTCATGTGGCTACTATTGTGTCAGAAGGGATACACACACCATCTGGTTGTCGTGATACAATAGGTTAATCATGTACTTTGGGGTGCACCACATTCAGACACACGGCTACAGTGCAACTGTACGTGGTTTCGGACACTGTTTCTGATGGAAGTTCAGCATGCTGGTTCCGCATTCAGGTATTCAAACTCAAAGAGGTTCAGTAGAGAGTACAAACGTGATCGGGGCGAGATGGCTCAGTGGTTAGAGCGCGAATTTACTGACTGGAATGTCCATGTTTCGAACCCAACCTCTGCCTCTCGACTTCCCCTGTCTAGGCTTGGTCAACCTGGCAGTATCCCAGCCCTCGTGATTCCTTCGGGTAGCATGGCAGCTAGGCACCGAAAGGGTGTTACCGCTGAACGATTTTTTTACAAAAGTGGTCGAACTGTTTGTACACTCCAATGGAACTGTTCTTTAGCAGCCTATTGTAGTGGAAGTGATTCACTCTGGGAAAAAGCCGAAACTTGAACGCAGCTTAGTGATGTTTTATGTAGCACTTGGTTTTTACCTTATTGTGAGTAACTTTTGCGGGAGGATAGGCCTGATTTTCAACAAAGCTGATTCAAGGCTGATCTGCGAGAAAGCAGGGACTTGCAGAAGCGGCTAAACAGCATTGTCACCGCAGCCGTTAGATTATAAGGGCAGTCTCATCCAACAAATCCACTACCGTTGATTCATATTGCTGTTTGCCGCAATTGCTGTTTTGTAACCATAGGTTGGCTTCGTTAAACGGATAAACACATTGCATCTCCTGACACCCATTAAAGCCCTTGCTTTTGAGTGACGGCTCCTTCAACACGAAAAGGCAGTGAACCAAAATACAACACAAGAGGACACACCATGCCCATCATTCTGCAACATCTTAACCTTAGTTCACCACAGTCCGTCTAAATGGAAATATTAGCAAGTCGACAAAAATACTTTGAGCCTAGTTTTTTCACGATATCACTTACAGGAGGGGGCAGTTTGGCCTTTGGTATGGGAAATCCTCGTCTGAAGAAAGATGCTGGATCACATTTCGCCCATACAGAGAACAGGTCATAGAACCTTGTTGTGATTACTCCACCAGCACGCTCCACTGCCGCAATTACCGGCTCACTCGCATATTGAACTTCAATATTGACTGGGGTAACAAAGATATCACAACCCTACTTGTTAAATTTAGATAAATCATTTAACTGAACAACATGCCTCATCTGTCAGTTGAAAGCCATAGTGACGCTTATGCTCCACATCAAGTTTGTACAAGTTAGTGTTGCAAATAGTTGTCAGATCTATGGGTTCCCGTGGGTCGATGCGATCAAGATCAATCATACGTTGAAGTTCTAAAAGAGATATTCTGGCAAGTGATCTTCTAGAACTGAGGCACAATGATGGGTTAGATAAATTTTCCATAGTTACGCGACGTCCGTGTTGTATGGCTCTTTCGGTACACTTAGATAAAACGGCATTTTCGGGCCCACTTGCCCGAGAGGTGGCCACGCTTGGAACTGGCTCATTCCGCGATGGCTCAGTCCCTTCTTCTTCCGGTTCAAACCACGATAGCGCTAGAAAGTACTAAAAGAATAAAAGTGACTGTCTTACTGGAGGTCGGCTGCGTGGCAAGTCAGCGACATTGAATAGGCACACCCGAGGGTAGCTTCTAAGAAGCCTAAGCGCCTTGTCAATACTGGACATCGCGCCTTTCCGAAAGACCGCTTTGCTCAGTTAAACCTAAAAAGAGAACAGTTAGATGCGAATGGTTGTCTAAAACTATCAGAAATACAAACACTGGACTTGCGACGGTCTCTAAGGAGCTCTGTGGAGAGAAGTTAAATTAGGAAAACAGGATCGACAAATACGTTAATTTACGAGTGGCCTACAAGAAAGACGATCTATAATAAACTCGGTCTAAATTTGTGTTACGGATAGAGTATCGATCCTGATTGAGCGCGAGAACAAGAATGAATAGCGTAGAATGAATAGTGCTTTACTTGTCTAAGAATAGACGTACATAAGCTGAAAATGAAGGCGAAAGCATGGTTAATACGAAACGACAATGTGAACACAAAGTATAGTCATGACATTCACCCGGGCCGTTGGATTGTGTGTAGAAAGGGGTAACTCGGACACAGGTATTGAATGAA
>SJOL01009319.1:2356449-2366728 GCA_004794785.1 Opisthorchis felineus | reverse complement strand
CGTGCTGTCAGTTTCTTTCCAGAGTGTCTGATTGAGCGCTTGGAGGTGTAGGCACCTCAGAACGCTTGACATAGGCCAGCACTAGGTCCCCTCCCTCACCCACTCTTTTTCTCTTCTTTTCACTCTAGGGCTTTAAATATAATCAGACGAACCTCATGGTTGTACGGCAGTGAAGCATCAGTGTCAACACTGATGTTGCTGTTTTTGATGGTGATGATGATGAAGGTTACTCGTGGCAAACAAGTCCTGGGAACGAAGAAGGAATTCTGACTTGACTCGGTTCAACCTGTGCTTTTGGGACCTATTATCAGCACCAGGCTGAGGAACCTATAATGAATAGGATGCAACAACCACGCCAACTTCTCCGCCAGCGTCGTGGAAACTCCTCCAATTTATCGGCCACTGGTGTCACAAATATGGAGATGATTCAGTGGTTAAAGCGCGAATTTACTGACCGGAAGGTCCATGGTTCGAACGTAACCTCGGCATCTCGACTGCTCCTGTCTAGGCTTGGGCAAGCTGGTAGTATCTCAGCCCTCCTGCTTCCTTCGGGATGCAAGGCAGCTAGGTAACGGAAGGGCATTACAGACGAAGGATTATTCTTTTATTATGAAGAACTCTCGTAAAGAGTGAAGATAAATGTGTGGTGCGGACTTGTCACAAAAATCGGTGGTGCGCGTGAAGCTGCTGAAGTAATTGACGTAAGGTGAAGAAGTGGTCAATACATCACGGTGCCCGTTGTCCTGACTTTAGTCTCGAGTGATAAGACCAAACGTCGCCGTATTATTGAAGGTAGTGGGGATGATACGACTGGGATTAGGCCCATAAAAATAGCTTACAGATTAGTTTACATAACCTGGCTGAAGCAAGACGCAAAAAGTCACCACCGTCCTCAAATAACTCTGGTGGGAGCTCATCTGACTCCGTGACCCAACAGAGCTTTAAGACAGAAAGAAATATTAGCACTTCATAAACTGAAGGCAAGCGTAAACTCACAAACCATGGCTCGAATTGAGAGGGTTGAACGAAGGCAATGGATACAGGTGGCGGACGGTAAATCAAACTGTCGTCGAAAATACTCAGCAGAGCGATCAAAACGCTGGTCCCCGTTGTACACTAAACTTCCAA
Source organism: Opisthorchis felineus (assembly GCA_004794785.1). NCBI lineage: Eukaryota > Metazoa > Platyhelminthes > Trematoda > Opisthorchiida > Opisthorchiidae > Opisthorchis > Opisthorchis felineus. The sequence continues at coordinate 2,365,600 of SJOL01009319.1, read as the reverse complement.
AGTTCTATCTGACGAACCCACTGACAACCGGTTTCCTAGGTCCAATTTTGTGCATCGCTTGCGATACCCTCTCCATTTCCAGAGCCTTCTTACTAAACCAATTTTCTCTATCTGATCGTAGATTATCCCTGCGTGGTGTCCGAAGAGAAGCAAAGTCTCCCGTTGCGGAGCAAAAGTTCGATTCTGAATTCTAGTATTTATTGGATGGAGCCTCAGGAACATCATATGTCGAGTCTTCTGCCATACAAGTGGTAGCGTGTACCTCACCTCATGCATGATAGATATCTCCCGAAGAAGCTATTTTTAGAGCTTCGTGTAGACTACATAATCATACGTTAAACATAACAATCGTCCAGCCATAGTGCAGTGCACAGCTGCCGTACAAGTCCAATGAAACAAGTTAAGTTGACAAGATTGTTTAAGTTACGGGTCAAGAATTAATTTGCCAACTAAACGGGTAGTGGCTTTCCTATGCCTCTCAGGGGAACTTATCGAAACGTTACACCAACCAACATCATGATCTCAATAGGCGTGCGCTGATGGTCTATGACATGGAGTGGCAATTAGCAACTAATGTTCATGTAGTCGGTCTGGTTCCACGGCTGTTCATTAACAGGGGACATCAGGTAGCGCAACGGCGTCTACTGATTCTAAACTCGGTGCCACTGAGGAACAAGTGAGTCTGTACAAAGCCACAAAAGACGACAAACTGTCATTACGTCTTGAGCCCAAGCAGATCAGGTCACAGAGTCGCGCCTCCGATGAACCTAGACGTCCGACTTGTGCACTCATTCATAGGCGACTAGAAAAATATCTGAACCCATAGTGATATACAATACTGTGGTTAGATTCTAATAAAAAGTATCTTCCAACGAAACAGAGCTATACTTGTTTGGTGCATATGCAGAAGCCACATACGAAGAGCGGATATTATTCTGCCTAGTGTGGTCTTCATGGAAATTGATAAACTGAAGGCGGAAAGGCGATTAGTTACAGAAATCCGGTCAAGTAAGAAGACCTCGGCTGGGAAACTGACATCCACAGCACCTTCATTTCAACCATTGCAGAGGGAGGAGAATCACCAAGGTTCGTGTGCATTTGCCACTAGACAGCGGTGTCATAACCTCGATTATCATTATCGATTATCCTGGCCTCGGAAAGGAATCAAATAATAATAAGATAATTGTTCAGCTGTAACACCCTTTCGGTGCCTAGCTGCCATGTCCCGCGAAGGAAGCGCGAGGGCCGATATATTGCCAGGCTGCCCAAGCCCAGACAGGAGCAGTGGGAATGCAGAGGTTGGTTTCGGAAGACGGACCTTACGGTTAATATGTTTGCGCCCTAACAGCTGAGCCATCTATCAAGCCCCAAAGTAACAAAAGCGCACTTCACAGCAGCTTGTTGGCCTATCTGCTTCAGAATTCACGCATTGGGGTAGAAATGAAGGCAGTGGAAACGAGCCTAAGAGGCGGTGAATCAGAACAGTGTGGTCCTATTGGACACTTATGTGGATGCATGAGTGACGTCCCTATGGGTGAGAACAATAGAAAAGTGGCTGCCAAGAGAAACAGGAAGAGAGATAAGAAGTGATACTGAGGTAAGGTAGGTGCCCACAGTAGATTGTCCCTTGGCCGCTTTGCTGTATGCAGCAAGTAAGGCGAATTAACTGATCCTACCGTAAGACGGCCGATGTGGCACCAATTTATTGCCGCTTGCATGTTGTACGGCTGCGAGACGTGGCCTCTGCGGACAAACGGTGTACGGCATCTTCAGGTTTTTGACCACCGATGCCTCAGAGGCGTTGCTGGTTTTGGATGGCGTCAACGGATTAGTAAAGAGGTGACTAGAAAACGGGTATTTGATTGTGCAGCAGGTACTTGAATCGCCGAAAATATCAAGCACCGTCAACTGTGGTGGCTCGGCCATATGCTAAGCATGCCAAAACACCGTCTACCGAGACGAGTGTTGTTGTGCGTGCCTCCTGTAGAATGGAGGAAACCGCGAGTTGGGCAACACATCACTTCGCAGAAGGGTGTGAAAGTGACTGCGAAGAGTTTGGGTGTTGTACGCCTTCAAGGATGAGGTCTCCGTGACCCCGCCCGCGCTTGGCTGGATACATTGCACGAAATGGCGGCCGATCGATGCCAGTGGCGTTCGTGCTGTCAGTTTCTTTCCAGAGTGTCTGACTGATCGCTTGAAGGTGTGGGCACTTCAAACTGCTTGGCAAAAAGGCTAGTGAATAGCCCCTACTCCCTCATCCGCTCTTTCCCCTTCTGTCCGGAGGCCAGCCGCTCCTAATGACCGAACAGCACGTCAATTTGACAGATGTGTCATGCGCAGGCTACGGAACGAACGAAGGCATGCCCTGATTGGTCAGAATACCAGCCAATCGGGATCGACCATATTTTGATCGACACTTCTAGCTCCCTCACGGGGATTCTAGCACGACCTTGTGGGGCATTCTGTGGTTACCCTATAAATGCAGTTATGATAATCTTCCTCTGTCTCCATAAACGGTTGTCTGAAGCTGCCGCGTCTTTTGATATATTATAGTGCGCGGAGCAGGGAGCCAAAGACCGATACAAAGTTGCACGACCGTTCAGCAAGGCACAACAACTGGCAACAAACCGAACCCACGTTGTCAATTTCCGCAGAGCAACTTCAATTAATTTTGCAGGAGCAACCGGAGCAGTTTGAAGAAGCCCAAATGAGGCTTGTTGAATCTCTGATGAGCGGGGCAAAATTTTTTCTCACTTCGGGTAGTAGCTGCGTGGAATAACCTTCCTCCGATGGTTGTCCACGCTGCTTCTAGAACCCAGTTCAAAGCACTATTAGACACTTTTTTATGCGAGTCCTCGTGCTGGCAAGCATACTGCCCCGCGCTGAGAACTTAAAGAGCAGTGCTACACCCTTTTTTCGCTTGTGCCCTTCAGGTGAACGGCAGCCGCTGAACGACAAGAACAAAACCGACCCGGGAAACTTGGGCGAAAGCCTCGATCCTGTGTATCAATCCGTGAATCCGTAATTCCGTTAAAGGCTCGGCCAGCAGCATTTGTGGAAGAAGACGGAGGCCCAAGTGTTTTGTCGCATTCACCGACGTACGGCGCATCAGAGATTCAACAAGCCTAATTTGAGCTTCTTCAATCTGCTTCTGTGGCTCCTGTAAAATCCGAGTGCAATTCAGTTGCAACAATGATGTCGCTGTCTCTGATGTTGATGATACTGCTTGCAACGTTCATTGCCAGGGTGCCCGACCGAAGCTTTTGTTTCTGTAAGGCAGTGTTTCTTTTGAGATTACTTAGTATGTTTTTCAAGAAATATATCACCATACATGTCCCATGCTCAAACTTGGAAGGCCTGTTCAGTTCAGGTATTCAGTTGCAGTCCGCTAACCAAAGTATGGTGGTTCCAGATGCTAGGAGTTCATCCATCAATGGTACGGGGACTAAGGAAACGACAATCAAGAGACAAAGATGACCCAATCAATTCAGTGAGGGTGGGTTGTTTCAGTTGCCTGAAAAAATAAGCAGTGGGACAGCTACGAATCAAAGACAATAAACTAGATGCAGGATCCCTATCGGTTGCGTGATAGAACACAACTGTCAGGACCACTAGCCACTAATTTGTTCCGTCCCGTGGTCCCCATCCGGGGAGACGGAAGTTGTCAGCGCGAGTGAATTGACCGGTAAGAATTTTCACGCTTCGGTGCCAAGTTCTGAATTGTCGGCTCCTTGGTGACCCGCATCATACACTAAGCTGAGCGAAGAGCGTTCTGCGAGGTGGCACACGAAGTTCATGGCCTACACAGTGTAAATTACAGAGTATGACCAACTAGCCTATCGACTGATAGTTGTTTTTCTCAAAAAACCTCTAGAGTTCCCGGGGCATCCTTTTTCAGCTGTGTGCCGTGCGCGTGTTATAGGTAGTTATATCTGATACATTTCGGTTCATCGGTGATCTGGGGAAATAGGGATGGACAGTAACACACTGAGCAAAGCAGCTAGTAACGCCGACGCATAAATCCACCAGGTGTGTCTTGCTGAAAGTAATACAACTTGGGTCGGTCGTCGGGTCTTTGCCTGGTTCACTATGGTATATCAGAAGGCACGGTAGCTTGAGACAGTCCTTTTATGGAGGCAGCCGTATTTATAAGGGTATCTTAGGACACTCAGCAAGGTCGCGTACGGTTCTTTATAAGAGAGCAAGAATATTCGGGCTACAGATGTTTGTTTGCGCGGTACGATCAAAATTGGTTTTGTTTTTCGCTCGTGCAAATTTTTGAAACAATTATCTCACTGTTTAATCCATTTACATTGAAATTTTCACTCTAAAATAACTGTGTGAAAACTTCTGTCAGCTTGCATTCAATTCCTGCGGCGCACCCAGTGTTGATCATGAGCCAGATCAATACAGGCTGCCCTCCACAGCTATCTTTGGACCACAACAGATGTGGGCGAAATGGGTGTCCATCGAATGTAGAATTGGTATACAATGTTACACCTGCAAGGCCCGGTGACACTTTAAATATACGGGCTTACAGAACGAGCAGATAAGCCAGTTATCAAACCCTCCTAACCCGCCTGTCTGCACTAACTGCCTCTACTTTAAGGGTGCTATGCATTCTGTAGCTGAAAAGAGACGTACGAAAAACGAAACCAAGTTCCCACTGCTGAGTCGGAAAGACTAGTGCAAAAGTTCCGCTTTAATCGGGATACTCGACGCAAAACTCGTGCTTTTATCTAAAGCTCTTGAGGAAGCAAACACGAAGAACCAAGCGACCTGGACGAACTTCGATAATTAACTTTTTTCCTGAGCGAGTACCCAGGCTGCAAACAAGGTCATCCTGCTCTCCGATGCGACAATCAAGACCGCAACGGTGTCCTTAGTGGACAGGCTCATGTGGGCGAGCAGGCTGCTCATCCGGGGGTTATTCTCCGGAAAGATCGCGCCAACGAAACTGGCACAGTCGCTCCTTGACTGTGTCCTCACAAAGCGTGGACATGGATCGCTTCGCGCAGAGTGGTTAGACGAGAAGGGAAGCAAGCCAACCTCTGCGCTTCTAGCTACCCCATTCCCCCATCTGCCGTACAGAAGATCTTGGAGCGGGCTAATAGCATTCAGATGGCTCACCCAACGATCCGAGGATCGCTCTGTAAAGGTGCGGAAGATGGGCTATAGAAGTCCAAGAGGAGAGGCGCGAAACAGGCATCCGTTTGGCTGCAGTTCAGCCAACCCCAAGCTTTTGGCCAAACCGATGGTAGTTATAGCCCTCCGTGCTCTTGAAAGGCCGGCGACGCAACCTGCCACGACTCCCGCTCACAGCTTCTGCTCAACCACCGCAGACCCCTTGACCACCAAAGGCACCGATGCTTGGGAGGTGACAAGCCTGGCGTGGACGCAGCCTTCAAAGTACGTAGAGCTATCATCACTTCTTTCCGTATCAGACGATAAGGGTGCAGCAGTAAACTCCATACCCAAGTCAAAACTTCTGTGCTGAGCTGGGTCAGATGTGAGGAAACAAGCGGCAAAAACTAGCAAGAAATCAACCACAAGCGTTGACCTTAAAATCGAAGAACGCTGTGAGATCCCCACAGCCACCGAGAACGTCAAACCGCCAGTCTCCAGCTCCTGTCCATCAAAACTGTTCCCTCCGACTGTGGACACAGTCGTGACCCCGTCAGCCAAAGCCACAAACCCGATAGCAACGAACCGGAGAATCCTTCGTACACCAAGTTGGCCACGCTGATTACGGGCGGCTCGAGAGTTCACCCAAACACGAGAGAAAAGCAGTCAAACTAACCACGTAATCTTCCCAAAGTCAGAAGGCTGTCGACTAGCTTCAAGGCACAGTCCTCTGTGAAAACGAGCCTCATAAGAGCGCCACCAAAAGGAATACTTCTTGGTGCTGCCACCTAACGTACAGGGCCCCACAGGGACACCTTATCGATCAAATCGCGCCAAAATGCCCAAGAAACCAAACAGACGCATGTTTGCCCTAAACCCTTGAACAACAGCAGACCTAGTCGGTCAAAGGAAGATATTGAACGAGCTGCAAGTGTCAGCGAGGGGAAAAACTAAGTCCTCCAAAGGTGAAAGACCCGCGCAAACCGGACTCCCACGGGGCGAAAGAAACCAGGCAAACAAAAAACAGCCCTCGAAACCACCACGCCAGGAAGCAGACAAGTGTGCCGCAGAGGCCCCTCCGGTACCACTGACACAAACCAGACGTATATCTAATAAATCTGTGACCTCTATGGCAGCACACCTCTAGGCTCTCACCTTACGAGGCGGTAGAGACAGTGTTGAAGTGCATGTCCAAAAACTGCCTCAGTCTCTTCAACAAACTTCACGATATTAAGCAGCCAGCTTGCCTTGAACAGCAGTGATCTGTCCCATATAAGGTATCTCTGACCCAGAACGCGGGGAAGCTGATTGGGTTGCTTTATACTTACACGCGGCCATGCCCATCCAGACTGTCCTCTCAGATACCGATTTTGCACCCTTTTAAGATGCACTGTGGATCCAAAGCCCGCTGCGCGGGACCGATTCTCCCCTTCTCGGTGTGGTCTACCGTCGCCCCTCGAGTCCTCCGGATGATGACTAATTCCTCATACAAACCCTTGAGCAACTATCCTCCAGCTAGCACTTCACACACCTCTTGATGGTAGGTGATTTTAACGCCCCCAGGGCCTCCTGGATGGGACTGCAACGCGTCGGGTCTAGTGGACATTTTGCAGCGGCGCTGACCAAAGGCGTTAAACAGGGCGCTTGGACTCAACATGCAGTTGCACCCACCAGACATCGCGCAGGCCATATACCATCCCTCCTGGATGGTCATCATCAATGAAGGACACTTCGTCGACCAGGTGTTAATTGGCGCCCCACTGGGATATAGTGCTCACTATGCGGCGATATTTGATTTCACCTGCTATTGGGCCAGAAATCCCGAAACCCAAACGTAGATTCAAAACTTCTGCCGTGCAGCCTTCTCAGGAATGCGCAATCAGATCGGGCACCAGCTTCCGTGGAAGAGTTATACGGGATCCCACTCCAGAAAGTTCATGAGTCTGACGCATGGTACATCCAGGATAAACAGCATGCAGTAGCACGGACCGCAAGCTGCCCAAAGAATTCCGCGACTTCTGGAAAAGAGGTCTACAATATTTTTCAAATGTTGACTACAGGGGACACAGAAGATGAGCCGGCGTTTCGTAAGCTGAGCTCAGCTTGTGCCTTTCAGGTGAACGGCAGCCGCTTAACGACAATGGCAAAACCGACCAGGGAAACTTGGACAGAAGCCTCGATCCTGTGTATCAATCGCTGTGTCCATGATTCAGTTTGGCTGACATTCTGACCAATCAAAGAGTGCCTTCGTTCAGTCGTATTATTTATCTGATGTGGTAGGGCAACGACGATACTCGACTTGAGAAGGGGCGAACACATCTCCAACTTTTACGCGAGCCCAACCACTCCTAGAGCAGACCGAATATGCAGACCTGACCTTCGGGTGAGAGCATTTAATGCCCCAACCAAAGGCGAATTTCAGTGGGAGCATCGATGAATATGTATATTTTTTTGGGTGACCTTTAGGAGATTAGATTCATGACCATGTACAACGTGCAGCTATCTAATCGGAGGAAAGCGCGATCATCTTGTCGTAGTGTGCAACATGGCGGAAAAGGCGCGAAAATCGAAAAGACAAATTTGTGGAAAATAACCGGCAAAAACTCGGTAAGTAAAAGGACTTTGTTGATATTGATATTACCAACAAATCAGTAGCCCGCATGTGACACCCGTTTAATTGATGTAACGTCGGTTATTAAGAGCGGCTGGCCACCGTGCACCTCCCCTTTGAGGGCGCTGTTCAGCCGACCGCCGCTTTGAACTCATTTGTAACGATTGAGAAGTGCTGCCGCATATCGATCCTTCCCTGAGGCTTTGAGCACAAAAATCTTTCGGCCGTAGCACCCTTTTGGTGCCTGGCTGCCATTCCAAAATAAGGCGGCGCAGGGTCTGCTTTTCTGCCAGGTTATTTAAGCCTGAACGGTTGCAGTCTAGTCGCTGAGTTTGGCTGAATCGCGGCCCTCCCGGTCCGTAATGTGGCCTCTTATCCACTGTGCTAACTAGAACAGATCCTGGATCTGGTGTCCTCCACTTCGGGGGTGCATCTCAGCTGTTTGGCATTGCTTACGACGTGGTTCCCTTCGGAGCCACAATCCGTTATCTGAAATCGGATTCTTTGACGTGGCTGTGCCTATGATCTGATTTGCGCTTCGTGCTTGACGTGACAGTCGATCCTGCGTCCGTCGTGGACAGTAGTCCCAATGCCCTCGAGTCGACATCTAGCCTCTTTATGTCTGCTGTTGTGCCACTTTTGCCGGCCCCTCCTTTGACTTTCCGGAGATCAGTGGAACGGTCCAAATGAGTCGGGCACTTTAGACTTGAGGGTTTGGGATGCGGGCACGGAGTTGCAGGCTGCTGGCAGGATCCGCCAGAATACAGTGAAGTAAGAGTTTTGCCTGTGCCTGGGGCCAGGACCTGAATAGCTGCTGTGCCGCGTGTGCACCCACTAGTCTCTGGTTTGTCTGTAACTGTAGCGACCAAAAATTTGCAGCATTTGATGTTTGTGCGAGCGTATTGCATCCATCTGCAGCTGTTTTGTTGCAAACGGCATTGAGGGGTTGGTCCCAGAGTTGAGGCTCATTAATCCAATCCGGGCCTCAGAGATCAAGGCCTGCACAGTTAGTGAGGTGGCAAGCAACACTGAGTTGAATTCCCTTTAAACGCTACCGAGTAGTTCAACTTCCCGATCAGTTTGAGGCTTCTACAAGACACAATACGAACAGTCCACTTTATGTGCCTCAGTAGTAGCCTCTCAGTTGCGTCACAGTTTCGTTTTGAAATCGGAGTGCGGACAGAACCGGCATCGAGCCGGAGAATAACCGGTGTGCCATTGATACACGCTGTGACAAATTTTCATCGGCCTATTGATTTCATCATGAATGTAGCGGTCACGGTTCCAGTCTGCGTCTTTTTGTCGAATCATATTTTGCGTGAACTTCTGAGGTTGTCTCCACAGTATTCCGCTTTTTTACCTTTTTCACTGCACTTGCGGCACCTATGGATCCGGTAGAGACAGCGGCGTAAATAA
>SJOL01009319.1:2342549-2354398 GCA_004794785.1 Opisthorchis felineus | reverse complement strand
AGAGATCAAGGCCTGCACAGTTAGTGAGGTGGCAAGCAACACTGAGTTGAATTCCCTTTAAACGCTACCGAGTAGTTCAACTTCCCGATCAGTTTGAGGCTTCTACAAGACACAATACGAACAGTCCACTTTATGTGCCTCAGTAGTAGCCTCTCAGTTGCGTCACAGTTTCGTTTTGAAATCGGAGTGCGGACAGAACCGGCATCGAGCCGGAGAATAACCGGTGTGCCATTGATACACGCTGTGACAAATTTTCATCGGCCTATTGATTTCATCATGAATGTAGCGGTCACGGTTCCAGTCTGCGTCTTTTTGTCGAATCATATTTTGCGTGAACTTCTGAGGTTGTCTCCACAGTATTCCGCTTTTTTACCTTTTTCACTGCACTTGCGGCACCTATGGATCCGGTAGAGACAGCGGCGTAAATAATGCCATTCGTCACAAAACCAGCAGAATGTTGGCGGCTTTCATAGGGTTCGTTTTTAAAATTTGCTTGCGTTTTGAAAGTTACTTTGCACACTTTGTCAGGTTGAGAGAAGTGAGAATGTTCAATCGTTGTAGCATCAGCCTTGAGACTTATGAGGTGCTGAAATTCGGTGCTAGGCTTCTGAAGCGTCCACTCTGGATCCCATTGGTTTTGATTTAGCTGCCGGGGCCGCATATCTGCATGACGTGAGGACTGAAGGCCGGCAACGACGACGAGACACTTGAATTGAACCCAGGCCGTGGTGCCGAGCGTTAGGCGCCCAAATTCTTTGTTGGCCACACCGGTTGACGTGATGAAATCTTCAGTATCCCTTTTGGTAACCTTGAGACTCTGATATTTAATTTTGAGCAAAAACTTTGCCCACTTAGCATTTAGGCTGGGACCTTGACGGAACCTGCATAACCAAGGTCACGATGGAGTTTGTGGAGTATGAAATTTGTTAACCGATCATGTTCAGCTGTTGCCTGTTTTTTGAAAAAAGGCCGAACCTTTCAAGCATTATCAAACTGAGCAGTTGGTTTGAGTCATGTCCTCATATTTCTTGAAACAATTTTATAAAGTTTGTCCAGGTTGAGTGTTAAAACTGAATTTGGTAATGGATCTGGCAGCAGCATCTTTGGAAGAAGGCGGAGGCCTAAATTTTTGCCGCACTCACCCACATACTGCGCATCACGGATTCAGCTAGCCTTACCTGACGCCCTCCGGACTGCTTCTGTTGCTGCTGTGAAATTACTTGGAGTTGTTCTACCGATAGTGACATCGTGGTTTAGGGTTGTCGCAAGCTTTTGTGGCCTGCTGACGATAGTGCAAATTTTGTGTCGGTCCTTGGGTTTATGCTCCACCCAGTATGATATATCGTGAACAGAAATGAAAAAATGGTCACGCACGCATCGCTGTCGCTTACCCGAGTAGAACAATGCTATGGTCAAATTAAGGAAGCAACGTTGGCGCCAGTAGTTTCCGTCCACCGCTTCCACTAAATGATAAACGGATTTAGATTTACTCTTTGACTGATCACAAGCCTATTATCTCCGCTCCCCCTCAAAAGCTGGTGTGCCCACTCATTTGACGAATCGTTTGCGTGGTTATGCACTCACCCGAATTTGCTACGATTTCGACATCCAACATCGCCGCACAGATTTTCTTTGAACCACTGATGACACCGTGGGCTTATAGAGCTGCTGCTCAGTTATGTTAGCAACAAGTTTTTCTAACACATTGTTTCAAAAAATATGTGCTGCATTTCGTCAGCTCGTATGCCCCGGATTTTTATGCTTTTAACAAACTCCCCGTGAGTGCCATTACTTTTGACGTCGGTCATGATTAGTTTGTGTCCTCTCCATTAACAAATCTTTTTGCGTGCACTTACCATGATACGATTTTAGCAGATTTATTTGGCGCCCGGAGAATGCTTCCTATTTGGCTGAAGAGACAGTGGCTGTCATCTCGTGGTATTCATGCAATGTTAAACCGCGGCTGCATCCACCCCCAACCACACATATGTAAATATATTCTAAGACAAGCATGGAGCATTACAATAAGGCCAGGTGCTTTCCGCCATGACTTTCAAATGAACAGTTATAAGGGTACAAGTATCCAACGCGGTCGACACCTTATGCAACTGTCAGTATAAAAAAAATCAAGCAAAAGTCATTGATTTTAAAAGTTTTTTGTTGTTCGTCAATTGGCTAGTCAAGATCTCTTATGAGCAATTCTTACGAAGGCACTCGCGGTTGGCAACTTTCGGCCATGGGTTTATTCTACACAGCAGGACAATGGTAACCGTTTCCCTCTTGAGCAATCTTTTGCGTTTCTTCCAGGTTTTGCCCTTTGTTGGAGTTTGTAATTAGCAGTGAAGGAAAGTCATTGAGTCTGGTGCATTTGTTGATCCTGAAAAATTGCCTGTTTTCACAAATCCTTCTCAAGATAAGGCATCAAATTGCATAAACTAGAATACTGTAGAACGCTGTGCATCTAAAACAAAATATTGGGCGAAACGACAGAGGTAACCTGTAGTCTATGAGGCGTTTCAAAGGCGTTACTAGTTGTGAGATCCCAAAAACTGGAACAATGAGACATGAGGCACGACCAGTTCAATGATGAGGTCAGTTGATCTGAACTAAAACTGGAATGTCATTGCTGGCCACGAGTGACGTTTGGCGGCTGAGTAAATTACCAGGGTCACAAAAATCGAAAATGGAGATGAAGGCGAAGTGATTCATTGTAGGGACAAATGGCAAGTTTCGTCTCAAAAATGTGGTTTACAATGAAACTAATTGGACTTACTGGTGTCGCTGTATTAGGGAAGCCAAGTGTAAGGGATATTTTTCAATGGGGATATAGTGTTAATGCATGAGACCGACCGAACACCATAAATGAAATCGTTGAACTTGTGGAAGGGGAAAAATGAAATTTCAGTGGAAAATCAGGTCGGTTAAATACACATAGAAGGTCCAGAGTGTTCTAACGACCTCGTCTCAGAGGCGGTTTGAACCCGGTCCGTAGTTGCAACACCAGGCTCGGGTGGGCGAGAGGTGACGGTTGAGAATAAGAAGAAAATAGTTACCGGGGTGCCATCAAACTGATGGCAAGGCCACGTCATCATTGCACTTACATACTTCGGTTTTTGGACAGAACCGTAACGGTCGTCGAGGTTGCGGCAATTGGGCAGGGGATGCGCAGTCCTCTGATGGCTGGGTCTCCCTTACACGAGGGTATTGACGTAGGTAGAGTCAAGCCGATGTAGAATCACGGGTAATTTGATTCATTTAGAGAACCATATGGGTATAGACCGGGGATCAGCCAGATCGTCATAATTTATAATGATAGTTTTCAGGAAAAGAAATTGTAAACAAGGAAACATATAGACTCAACAAAAATGGGAGCTGACACAGTGCATTGTGGCAAGGAGTGTACACTTTCAGCACATCTGACCCATTTGGTTGGGTCTACTCGTTCATTGTAAATGTTGGATCTTGATATCCAGATGGATCATATGGAGGTTAAAAGGCCCACACCTTATACTGATCCACCCGGTAGTCTATATGTGAAGAACACCTAATTTTCTGGTTTATCTGCCAGTGTCACTTGTTGTTTGATGAAGCCAAAATCTAGGGACTGGGTAAAAACATTCACAAAATAGCGAGTACATAGAAACTGGTTCTGATAGAGATAGTCTCTTAGGTGATATCAGAAAACTCAAACGTTTGATTAAGTACGGCCTCGTAGGTGACTTGACTTGACGTGTAGGTTCGTGTGCCGAAACAAGCCACCACAGGCTTCTGTTCTAGTGGCACAGGGTTATCTGGTTTGCGGGTAGGGGCGACTGATGGGTATTCACCTTCATATATAGATGTGGCCGGTTTCCCTTCGGTGAAGCTGAGCACAAGTAGACAACCGTCACATGTTTTCTGCCGAGCATTAGTACTTATACAGTGTCATGAAAAAAGCGGAGAAGGGAGAAGACAGAAAAGTGCGTAGAGAAAAGTATTATCCCGAATAAAGAACAACGAGTTAACAATAAGGAGCAGCTCAAGTTGCCTGTGATGAGTCTGGCTGGCACCGGGAGATAAACGGCTAGGGGCATAGAATTTTGTTTCGCCTGGCCAGCAGGGGGTGGTTCGCAAACTGCTAAATTCTACCTACATCCACTGCTAGCACAATGTTCTCGGGTGGGTTCCGGGGCTGTGGTGATGTCTGTGGGAGAGTTAAGTGGAGTTCCTCCGGCAACTATTTGTGGGTATTTACCAACATAATCTTATTTTGCCTAACGGCAACGTTCTTTTGGTCAAGAACATATGGGCTTCAGGAATATTCGGAATTTTGCTGTCCACAAAGTACGGGTGGCAGAAAGACCAAGCAAGCCGGTATGCTCTACACGTTCCAGTGTTTCAACCCCCAGGACTGCATGCAGACCTGATAGTTCGCCCTCGCTTTAACGGTGACAAGAAATCATTCGGCTATAGTAAGCCGTCGTCTATCTGCCACACCATTCAGATGGGTGATGGATTGCTGCAAACGTGTTCAAGGCTGAAGAACATCCTCGGCAAATGCTAGGCGGGCTCGACAGGATATATGAGCCAGTTTTGAAAACCCCTTTATTCTGAATTTATTTTTAGCCCAACTAGCAGGCCGTTGCGACCGTTACACACAAGAAACGGCGACAATTCTTTAAAGTGCCTATTCAGATCAACCTTATCATCAGCGGTACCAGGGTACCCGGTCCATGTGGCACACTGCGGGCAGCCTATGGTGTGCAAAATTACAAAAATAGCCGGCAGGACTAAAAAGCTTCATGAAATCGGACATTTTTGAGACGACTCACCTGGGTATAAAGCAGAAGCTGTATTATCTTCCCAATTACCTGGGATACAGTCACCTGTACCTAGGGAAAAGACTCTGACAGGACTCAGCAGCTTATATTTCAAGCAGCTCGTCTCCTGTTTACCCAACCAAATGCTGTACCGAAGTCGGTGAAGCAGGTTTTGGTAAGTTACTGGAACATGTAGCGGCGCGGCGGAGAAATTTACTCAACTTATTCTTCCTCTGCACGAGAGCCTCCCCATTAAGATGTGGTGTGATATTCTGCGCTTCTACGGAACATCGTGGTAGTAGTGAAACGAAGGTCTTAGGTACGATGTCCATTAGGCAAATAACCCGATATTTCTCATGGACCGTTTTTCGAGCATTGGTAGCAGCACAGAGGTATCAAAAATCCTCCCTCTGTGCTCTCCCTCCTTTCCAGAGGACATTTCTAAGCAACAAGCTGCACGGGTCAAGCAGGTGGCCTGACGGTGTAACCATAAGTGTAGTAAACAGTGGCCGTGCTTGGCCGGATAGGCTTCCGAGGAAGGCTTATAATGCTAAAGAAAGATTAATTCTTGTAAAGTTGAGATGTTTATTCAAGACATGAGGCTGTAGCTTGCCGCAAAAACTGCTTAAATTGGCGCCGGGATGATCTGATGGCAACCGATTAAACGCCAGAATGTGCTTACTTGGTGGTAAGCCGGCTAATGAGCGTACTCGAGAGTTCAAGGCAACTTTCGAGTCTGATGCGGCCTAGGTCGATCAAGTTATTGTTTCTGCCAGGTTACAAGATTAATTTTGGAGCTTTTAAGTAAAAGTTATGTTCTAAGTCACACTTATTCCCGACTTCCGGTCAGCCATAAGACCATACGGCGCTTATCAGCTTCTACTTGAACGCAATCTGTTTGGGACTCTGTGGGTCCGTTATAGTAATATCAGGTGACTGGATGCCGACTTGGATGCTGTGTTTGACCTCACAATTCAATTGGAGATGGTAAAGTTTATCATCTGTCTTTGGTTTCACGGTGTTTTCGGCTTAAGCCACAGAAAAATGGGTCCGTTTATCTTATGCAAAACTAGAATTCGTTTGTTTATGGCCACTAACGAATGTAAAGTATCAAGGTCAAAGTAGCCGCTTCATCACATAAGAAGTAAGATTTGGAGGCGTGTGCAACCTGAAAGCCTATCATTGGATAGTGGACGTAAGCCCAAGCAAGAGCATTCATACTGTTTGTACCCGTGCATTACTCAAGAAATTGCTTAATTTAGGCTGGCTACAGCTTGTTTGTAATAACCGGATGCCAGCAATAATGTACTGCATCTTCTGAAGCAGAATATCAACTGATTATTCAGTCTAGCGCGTTGCCAGAGACCGCGGGAGTACTCGATAAGCCTCTGCACACGGAGTCTTGGTCAGCAGTCTGGCGGTCCATGTTAACATGGGGTGCAAATTTTGTATGATTCCAAATGGTTCGTTTTTGTTTCCAAGGCTAATTTTGTGGTTTAAATGTCTTTCCCTTCTGGCCCTTTGAAATGGCAAGACACAAAAGAACGTTAATCCGCTCAAGGCTAGTTACGGACTGGTAGCTGATCCCAAAGTCACAACTCAGAATCAGCGTGGTTCAGCTCTCGAGGAAGTTGGCGGTGTGCACTGGAATTCCATCCTCTGGGCCGAGTCAAGCAGGCGGCATCTTATGTTTGACCACTGTGATTTGGCATTGCATTGTAGCAACCTTTGCTTCGTATTGGTGAACACACTTAACAAGCCTTCTTCGCCTTGGATGCAAATTTGCTTGGTTTGTGTAAGGGATCCGACTGCATGAGACATGATCTTTTTGCGGTTATTGGAGACTGAGTGCAAGATCACTGCTTTAAGAACTTGGCTTGCGGCACCTGATGCTGAGCAACTTACAATGTCGAACCGAAGTGGGTGAGTAACAAGCCGAAGCTTAGTGTGGATTCGACACTTTCGGAGTGGCGTTCCACTGACTATATGCAGGTGTAATCAACAGTGAGCGGCTAGTTAACTGGTCCTGGTTGGTGGTTCTCCAAAGGCAGAAACAAACCACTGTAGCTCACCTGCAAGTAAAACGACCGAAAAATGACCAGAGGATCACCTCATCTGTAGGCTCTTGTATAACTTTGTTATTGCATGTACGGCGGACAAGTGTGCCACTGGCTGAACCGGGGTACTTTACCGACCGCGTAAGGCAAACGCCAAGAAAGTATTCTTCAATACAGCTGAGTCGTACCCCAGATGCTACCGCAATCCGTCAGGACTCAAACTCCTGGTGATAAGACCGTTTAAGTGTTCGGTGTCATGAGTGTTCGCTTTTGAAGGCCACCCATGATCTTCCAAGCTTTGGCTGGCATAGTAATAATAATAATAACGTTTATTTCCAACTAGTGGATCGAGGCAAACTACTTCCAACTACACAAGGATCCATCATACTCCCCTTTTAATGCGAACCCTTGAACGGCTGGTCGAAGTCCCGTTAATCAGGTTCCTCCTGGCTACAACTGCCACAGATGATCGACAGTACGGATTCCTATCTCAGAGATCCGTCAATGGCTGCCAAATTCACGTCTTTGAAACCGTCACAGCAGCTTATAATGCCGTACACTCTATTGTTACAGTCTATTTGGATATCCAGGAAGCCTTTGATCAGGTCCCTCACGCATCCCTACTGAAAAAAACTTAATTCTGTTGGCATCACTGGGTCCTTATTTCAGTGGTTCACCTCAAGTCTATCTGATAGGTCACAGATAACACAAATTGGTGACAAACAGTCATCCCCACTACAGATCACCAGTGGAGTTATTCAGGGGAGCGTGCTAGGTCCCATCCTCTTCCTACTACATAGCAACGACGTCTTCGACGCCGTATCCCATGGTAAGCCCTTCCTTATCGCGGACGATATAAAAATCGCTTACACATTACCCCCTCTGCTAAAGATCTTGCCTTTCGCCAGGTCCAACAAGACTTAGACTCTCTGACTCGCTGGTCAAGTGCCTATAGCCTAAGCTTCTCTTCTTCCAAGTCCCATATAAATTTCTGCCGCTGCTCCGTGCCAGCTGATAT
The DNA here is from genome assembly GCA_004794785.1 of Opisthorchis felineus. Lineage (NCBI taxonomy): Eukaryota > Metazoa > Platyhelminthes > Trematoda > Opisthorchiida > Opisthorchiidae > Opisthorchis > Opisthorchis felineus. The sequence continues at coordinate 2,346,524 of SJOL01009319.1, read as the reverse complement.
GTTCACAATTATTGGGAACCCAGTCACTCATTCCATAGAGATCAAAGACTTTGGCCTCAGATACTCCTGCACCTTTAATTTTTCTCATCAAGTCCAGTTCCGGGTTGCCCATGCTCGTAGGTTCCGCTTTCTTATATTACGCTCCTTCCATCTTCGAGACACAAAGGTCGCAATCTTCAAGCTATGCGTGCGACCAGTTGTGGAATTCTGTCCTGCTTTCGCTTCCCTTTATACCCAAAGTTGTAAGCTGGCGCCCGAGAACGTCCAACGATCATTCACCAAAAAGTTATTCCCACGGACTAGTCCTCTCTCCTACCGCTCCCGCTGTATAATCTTAGGCCTTGAGCCACTATGGCTCAGACGGTTAAAGCTAAATTTAACTCTACTACACCGTCTTTTGCACCAAAAAGCTTTTATAGCAGAGGCTAGGCCAAGCGTAAAATTATGTGCGCGCTATAAAATCCGTAATTCCAGCAACCTCTTAGTGTGCCCTCAAGCGCGTACAAACCTGCGCCACTACTTCTTCCAGGTCTACTACACTCGCATCTGGAACAGTCTTCCCGATCGGTTTCGAGATATCACACACCAACATACGTTTTCGCAGTCTGTAGATAACTTCCTTACGTGTGAAGCCGCAGCCACCCTACTCAATACCCAATTATCCCCTGATCTCCTTTATGAACGGGGTCCAGACCACCTCTGAGTTTGACGAAGGTATATTTAGTGGACGAAAAAAATAAATAAATAGTTAAAACAAAAAATTTAAAAAATAAGCCGCACCCTTACTATACTGTGCTACCTCTTGACTTGCTTGAAGCAACTTATAGCACGTTCCTCCCAGCTAAGTCCCTGCCCTGGACTACTCTATCCGCTCTGATTAATGAGTGGTGCCTCGTCTTGCCTAACCCTACCCAACATAAACCAAGGAAAGAACAGAGTTTGTCATACCTGAGGACGTATTATACGCCACGCAACCCATTCAACACACGCACACAACATTGCGGTACGCCTCTGTTTGGCTCGATAGCTCACGCTCCGTCATCGTTTAGCCATGGATCACACACTCTGGACATCTCCGTTCTGTGCCTATTGTTCCAATGGTAGCTGCCGTCTCATTTGCCTCCGCGACTTGCCTCTTCCAGCGGCTGTATGTCGTTTGCTTGTTCGAAATGACTGAGCTGTTTTACTGGCCTGGCTTTCCCCCGACTAGATAAAATATCTGGTAGCTGGAGTTTATATTATTGCACAAGCCGCAATTATGACTGCATAGTGGCATGCCGCCTTGCAGATCTGGTAGCATGCACGAGGGATGAAAACCTCGTGTGGTGGTCGGTACGTCCTGCAGGGAGGGTCGCCCTGTTGCGTTGCACCATGGTGCGTTCGTATACCCATCACCCCTCCAGTAGCACGGGTGCTTCGCCCATCGCCGGTGGTTCTGAGCATGGCCTTTAATTCAGGAAACCAATAAAAGAGGACTGTTGTTTCTGTTTGTTGCCGCTGGGCTGGACTCGTCCCGGTTGTCATTTAACTGGCAAAGCCATAAGCTACAGACGAATATAAAAAAAGGAGAAGAAACTGGACTTTTGTCTGTAAAAAAAGGAGAAAGATATTCGTAAAAAAAACACAGATGGGATAGCCTGAAGACTCTGTGATGCCCATGGTTTACATCGATGTACGGAGCTGCAGCTGCCTTCGTCATATTGGGGTTGTACCGCACCAAAGCCCACTTAGTCGGCCAAACAACACACACGCACGTACCTGCTTCTCCCAGGAGTGAACATATACAATGAGAAATATATGTAAACAGAGGTTCCTAACCCTCTGCTACCAGCATGCAAGACGAGTGTCCAAAGACTATTTATTCGCCATGCACCACTTGTTAAATTGAAGCTGATAGCAGTGCTTCTGGGACTGGTGACAATTTCTTACCTACACTTACTTTCTCTCCTAGGTTATTTTGCTGCCCAATTTAAGTAACAAATGCCAGATAAGCTAGCCCATCATCTCGGAAGTTAACCCTCGTCAGTACTTATACTTCTGATTTCCCCAACCACACTACCTCTCTGCGTGCTTATGTCGGTTTGCACTAGATCTCTTGTACTTCACTACCATATGTTAGCAAACCCAACCCTTGCTTGGTTGCTAGTTGACTAAGTGCAAATCCATCCCTATCCCATCTCATATAGTCACTCACTGTCACCACCCTAATAGCGGTAGATGTCAAGTCTTTCTCTGTACATATATTAATGCACATTATCCCATCTGATGTCTCCTCAAACTCACCATGCTTTTCTAACCTCATCCCATTCCCTCGTCTTCCCAAGCTTAGAACTTCGACAATATCAGGTATGGACGACCTGGTTGGCTGTTATCCACTCCACCTGGCCTATGAATATACACCCACAGGGATCCCCAACTGGACCGAAAAAACCCTAAAAGATCCCGCTGCTCACAGAATTGCACATCCCAGCCCAATGACCTTTAATGTGACGACCGTTACGGGGCTGTCCGAAAACCGAAGTGTGTCAGGCCAATGATGGCACGACACTGCCATACCCACTTTGATAGCACACCCACAACTATTCCCTTCCAATTCTCGACTGTACCCTCCCGCTCACTCGTTCTATTAACTGCAAACACGAATAAGCTCCTCACCTAGCCCCAGCTGCCTGCATGATACGTTCGTTCCAAACTACTGAATCTGTCGTTTGAACTTAACCATTTCGGTGGATTTTCAGTCCGTGCTCCCGACAAAAATCAATAATTTTCTATACAGATTGCGTTTTGGCTCGTGTGTTGGCACCATCTCACTCTTCCAAGGAACTATTATGCCCGGCTCAACAACAGCGACACCAATGAGTCTCTACAGTTTCACTGTACACCATAATCCTGAGGCTCCTGTTACGATCTATACGCTTTGCTAATCCCTCCACTTCTTCATCCCCACTTACGCTTTTTGTGACACTGGCCATGAGCCCAACGGTCCAAGGCCAGGAGGCCTCAGCGGTGGTTTTAGGTTTTAGTTCGACGTGACCGGCTGGATGACGCCAACTCTTCTGCTTCACCAGATCTGATGTTCTGGTTCCTCATTTTCAACCATCCACACTCTTCTTGTCATGTGTCAAACAGGAAGCCTCTTGTTTTGCCCTCTCTCGCTTTGTTTTTGCCCGCAACCTTCAAATCCTACCAACCTGATCTTGCTCGATGTTCTCTCCAAAAAAAGCATAGTAACTGTGCCTCCCTGCCCGTGCCGGTTTAGTGATGACCACGCCTACATCGGATAACGCCCCCCGCCTATGACGCTGTCCCTTTTCCCAAAACCCCTGTACCCACAATCCCCGCCAGTCATGCCTTTATTCGGACTGTAACCCGATGATCATGCCTGACGGCATGCCACCCACAAGTTGGGAATAAACATTACTATTATTATTATTATACTGTCAGGCATTATCATTCTGTTACAGTTAGAATAAAAGCACGACTGGCGGGATTTGTGGGCACTAGGGGTTACACAGACAAGGGACAGCAGCATAAACAGTGGGCATTATACTATATAGACTTGGTCACGCCTAAACCAGCACGAGCAGGGAATCACGGTTACTGGGACTTTATCTTTCTTTTGGGGAGCATATGAAGCTGAAAAAAGATCAGATCGTAAAGATTTGAAGGTGGCGGGCGAAAACAAAACGAGGAAGTACAGAACAAGAAGCATCCCGCCTGGCACATGATAAGAACACCTCAAATTGTAAAAAATGAGGAACCAGAACAACGGATCTAGTGAAACAACAGAATTGCCACGATCTTGGCTGTCCATCTGAAATAAAGCCCAAGACCACCGATGAGGCCTTATGGCCTTAAACTGTTGCGCTTTACGCAAGGGTCACAAAAAGCGTAAATTTTGACGATGAAGTGAGGGAATCTGCAACACAGATAAGTGGTAGCAGGAATCTTAGAGCCATGGTGTGCAGTGGAGCC
>SJOL01009319.1:2310074-2326853 GCA_004794785.1 Opisthorchis felineus | reverse complement strand
CTTGTCACTACTACAGCTGCCTTGGAGTGTCAACGCTAGCTTCGTCCTGGTTAACAGCCAAGTGCTTATAGTAACATTGATAATATTAATGATGATGATAATAATAATAATAATGTTTATTCCCAACGAGTGGGTGGCAAACCTTCAGGCATGATCATAATGTTGCAGTCAGAATAAGAGCATGACTGGCGGGGTTCGTGGGTGCTGGGAATTCCGTGGAAAAGGGATGGTGACACAAACGGTGGGCATTATCCGATGCAGACTTGGTCACGCTTGAGACGGCATGGCTACGGAACCAAAATTACAAGGGCTCACTCTTTCTTATGGGGAACATATCAGATGGGACAAGATACGATCGTAAGGATTTGAAAGTGGTGGGCAAAAACAATACGGGGAAGGGCATAGCAAGAGGGTTCCTGCTTGGTACGTGATAAAAACTTCAAACTGCAGAAAATGTGGAACCCGAATAACGGATCTAGAAGGCCAGCAGAACTGCCACGATCTGACCGGCCAATGTGAACTAAAGCCTAAAACCGTCACTGAGGCGCCGCTCACCAGAAGCACACCCAAATTATTTTTGCAGAAACTGTAGGGTTTTCGAAGTTGTGAATTTTACGGGCAGCTAGTCTAATCCATTAGCACCTTTCAGTGATATGTTGCTCATAGCATTTTGTTTAAGTGAGCGAAATTCCAAGGTCACGGATCATCACCGATTTGCACTTTGGTACCGAGAGGTAAAACGCGGAATCTCGGTCTAGCATTTTTGGCGTTGTTCGGTGTTCATCAAGAATAAAATAACAACTACAGAATATCCAATGCAAATTCCACCCAGGAAAATCGGTCGTTGACGTTTGTTTGCTTTACACCCCTCCGATTTAACAAACGAGATGATTTTGTTCAGCGAACTTCGTCACAACTCATTTTCCTAATGAGCTCAGCTTCCATTAAATACAACATTGTTAGACAACAGCATGAATGTGCAGTGGCGATGCGAGGGCCATCTCTGTGGATTATCCCATTTTCCAGATGTGCGTAACTAGCATGTAGGTAATACAGCGTCAAGAGATAGCTGCAGGTATATTTCGAACACAATTGTATCATTCCTAATAGGAATATGACGCCATAAGGCGGTCACCTTGATAACGGTAGCCGTTGTCACTCACCTCGACTACTTATCGTGACCGCTGGATCCGTATCTATGCGCGACGCTGCTTATGAGGCCTCACCTATGCACGGCAGCCTAATCCAACGACCGACGGCGGCCCTTCATATCCATAACTCTAAGTGTTGCCAATCATCTGGAATGCTTATTTTAGCTGATAGGCCCATGTCTATATGCGGCGCTGATTATGAGGCACCACCTGTGCACAGTAACCTAATCCAATGGCCAACGACGTTTTCATACCCAAAACTGTACGCGATGCCGCTTATCTTTGCTACTTATAGAAAACACCAGGCCAGTATCCATGTGAGCCGGTAAAATTAAGGCCTCAGCTGTGCGTGATAGTCCAATCTGACGGCCTGTCGTACTCCTTACTGTACTCGATGTCGCCTTACTTGGCTACTTATCGTACCTGCTAGGTCCGTGTCAATGTGCTGCTTTGATTAACCGGTAACCTAACCTAATCTAATCCGTCATACTCGTAACGGTACGCGTTGTAGCTTACATTTGCTACTTATGATAAACACCGGGCAAGTATTTATGCGAACCGATGAATGCGAGGCCTCAACTACGCACACAAACCTAATCTAACGGCGAAAGACGGACGTCATACTAATAACTGTACGCGAAAGCGCCTACCTTGGCTAATTTTCGACGCCGCTAGGCCAGTGCCTCTATGCGAAGCTTATTAATAGGCATCAACTGTGTACGGTGTCCTAATCTAACGGCCAACGATGACCCGTCATACTCATAACTGTAGTCAATATCGCCTACCTTGGCTACTTATCGTAATTGCTAGGCCTGTGTCTGTGCAACGCTGAGTGTGAGGCCTCAACTATGCCTAGTCCAATGGCCAACGACGGCCTGTCATACCCATAACTGTACTCGGTGTCACCTGCCGAGGCTACTTATAGTAACCGCCGAGCCCGTACACATGCTCGTAGCTGACTATAATGCCCCAACTATACATAATAAACTAATCCAACGACCAAAGGTGATCCTTCTTATCCATAAATATCGTCCTGCTACCAACCCACTGCCTAAAAAATACACAATCACCTCTAACAAATCATGTTTCTATTTATTGGTTGCATCGGTACAAACGTACTGTGTGGCCAATCCGGCTCTCAGTTTCAGGGTTTCTGAAAGGAAGAATGCATAATCAATTACGACCCGTGAACATCTTCCTCGATATCATTTAAAACACATAATTAAACAAGGTTGTACTGGCTAACTCACCACAATTCCTGGTCGGTGTCCACGCTGAACCTGGAGCCTTACTGTTATAAAGGTAAACTCACTAATTACTCAATTAGTCCCATTGGCGATAACGAGGGAGCCGTGTGTACATCGATGATTCGATAGCGGAATTTTGCAACCATATGCATTATTGGGCGCAGCGACGTTAAAGGTAAAGAGGGGTGTTTACGTGTCGGTCGTAAGACCAAGTGGTATAGACTTGAGCCGTAGGATCCAAGGGCCACACGAGTCCACAAACGTGCACCCACGGATGCAGCCGTAGCGAAGATCTAGTGAGCGAGCGGGTGCTTGTTATCAAATCCGCTTATTTGGAGCACTAAATTCCAAATTAATTCCATTCCTGCTCACTGATACCGATACAATGTTGGTTAATAAAATCGACGGCTCCGTCTTCCAAAGGAAAACTCGTAACCATCTCATACTCAACCACATTATCAATCTCACCAACAAGGGGCTCCTTTCTGGGCCCCATCCAACTCATCGTTCATCTCGAAGTGTTGCAACCCATCTTCACTTCCGAAATCATGTCGACTACATTCGAATAAATGAGCTAGTAAGACAGCCACACCTGATGCGATCCAAATGCCTTAGATAATGATAATGATCTAGCTGGAAACTGCAAGGACACATTCTTCAATGGAAATCCCCGGTATACAACCGAAACCAAAAATATCCCGCTGCTCACAGAATTGCACATCCCAGCCCAATCACCTCAAAAATGACCTCCGTTACGGGGCTGTCCAGAAACCGAAATATTTCAGTGCAATGATGGCATGGCACTTCTATACCCAGTTTGATAGCACACCCGCAACTATTCCCTTCCTCCTCTTGACTGTACCATATCGCCCACTTGTTTCATTACTTGCAACTACGAACAAACTTACGCTTTATTCTAACCGTAACCTTGTGACCATGCCTGACCGTACGCCACCAACCAGTTGGGAATAAACATCATTGTGATAACCTTACACGTTGTGAGCACAAAGTGCGTACCAAAGGACGGAATGACTTTGGTCAGTTCATCCATAGACACCTGCGCCTTTTTCTTCCCTTCGAAGATGAGAACGATGTCTGCATACTCCAGATCGGTAAGATCTTCACCAGAAGCTATTTCAGCGTTCGCCTCAATAACTCATTTAAGTTATGTAGGAATAGAGATACTCCTACATCATGATGAACCTCATAATTCACCTTCTGTAATGCAGGAAGGGAAAACTAAAGTGGAAGCAACGTTTGTCGAGTGCCTTTGTTTCCGGCCTAATCTTGCCCTGGTTGTGGCACATATCACGAGCAATCCACCTATGAATCGAAAAGTTCATTGATAGAAGAGCAAAAAATGCTAACAGACACTCACTAAATGCACGCGATATGATGCCTCAGAAGCAACTGGTCTTGCAAAGCTCCACGCTTTTCTTTAGGCTGTAACAGCTTCATTCTGAGGTCAACTTATCGTACAAACACGCAAAACCACCAGATATCTCTGATCTCACGTCTCTGCAGTCTCCGAGCTACCTTGGCTGCGCACAATCTAGCCAATGCACGTCCCTCATAATCACATAAGCCCACACCAGTTCGCATCGACCACATACCTGTTATCTGCACCTGAATATCAATTATCGTTTTTGAAATCTGGCAGTGTCGCCTCACTGAAGTAGTTAAGAATTGTGACAACTTTTGACTGTCTGTTATTTCGGGCCGCATTCAAACACATCATAGTGGTTTCTAGCAGACTTTTTGACACTTCTTCCTATTTTGGGTCCCCAATGTAGACACGGCTGCCTTACAGCCCCGTTTGAATGGCTGTAATGAACCACCGTGAACCCTCGATGGACCCAAGAATATCCTAACTACAGTGACAGCCCTAAACGGCGCACCCAAGATGTTCATTCACGGGGTTGTCCACGAACCTCTATACGGAGTCGCGATGACGGTACAGCGGCTACCATACCCACTCTGATGGCTTGCTCATAGTTCACCATATCCCTAATATTACCCAGACAAGCGTGTTACGCTCACCCACAAGACCGCCTCAGTCCGTTTAATTTGTGCAAGGACTTGAAAGCAGTGGCCACTATATTGTACCGCCTGCTTGTTCTGCCCAGAAAACCAATAATTCATCCAACGGCACTATTAGTGGCTCTGTATAACGGTGAGGATTAAACCTTGCATTGCGCCAGAAATAGCGCGTTGGCCATCACAGACACAACAAGACTTACCAGCGGTGACGAATTCCTTGGCTTCGGCGGAACGCCTGCCGCAACGACAGAAGAATTTTTCATATACAGGTCGCGAATGGCCGCTCCATTTTGATTTTGCGCGGACATGGGGGGCGTAATTACTGTTGAGGTCGTTTTTAGATTATTTCCAAATCCAATACAGAAGAAAACACGTGAAGAAACCAGCTTTTCTAAAAATTTTCCCACCGTTTTCACAGAGGCCATTCGCGAAGCCCTTAGCAGCCATTAAAATACGAATTCCATGCACTCAGTAGAACCCGAGTTCGGTTACACAACTCGTAATAAAACTGCGGCCGCATGAGGAGATTTTAAAGGCCCGAATATATACCATCAAATACTAAAACGTTATGCTAAAAATTCCTCCTTTCATACTACGGTTTCAGAGAATATATGGGTGTGCGTCTAAGGCTCAGCCACTGAGGCTTCGTGGACATGGGCTGTTAAGCCTATGGCCAGGGTCACGAAAACCGTAAGTGGGGTTGGTTAAGGGGGGGAATTTGCAGTACGGACAAATGGTAGTTGGAAACTCAAAAGCACAGCGTGCAGCGAAACTGTAGAGGCTCACTAGTGTTGCTGTTGGAGGGGGGTCGGATGTGAAAGTTCCTTGGGATATGGAGTGCACGCAAACGAACAAGAAGGAAAGCGAACTGCACGAAAAATGACTGACATGGTGAGGAGTACAAAGTAAAAACACCGAGATGTTTAGATCCAATCATTGGTTCAGCGGATTGGAATGAACGCCTCGCGGAGGCGGCTGGGGCCAAATGAAGACATTGTTCGTTGTTGCTGGTAAAGGAACGAGTGGGCAAGAGGGCGCAGTCAAAGTTGGAGTTGAACGGTTGCGGGTATGCCATCAAACTGGGTGTGGCAGTGCCCTGCCGTCAATGCACTGTGATACTTCAGTTTCTGGACAGCCCATTGGCGGACGCCGTGATTGAGTTAGTTGGGCTCATATGTGCAATTCTGTGGGCAGCAGGATGTTGTGAGTTCGCCAGGGGGATCCGCAGAAAGAGCAAAAACCAATGTAATATCGCAGGTGGTATTTGTTTTTTGTCCTGTCAGAAATCCCTTCATGTGTAATGCACAGATCGGGTGGAGTGGATAACGGCCGAACAGGACGACCATAGCACGCATTACCGCAGGTTGAAGCTTGGGAAGAAGATGAAATGGGATGAGATCAATAAGGCCTGGAGAGTTATAGGCAATGCTAAATAAGCCCCCTTGTGAAAAGTTAAGCCCTTCAGATTCCCAGCCTCTTCCTGGATAGGATTCATCTGATTCTCTAAGCGCATGGTATTTAACCAATACCAGAGCAAGCTGAGGGTCACCTTTAGACAGACCACCCAGGCACCGCCTACCTGTCGTTCTGCGCAGCGCTATGTGTTGAATAAATTTCGCAGACGAAGTCGAAGGAAACCGCTGATGACGTCCTCTCCAACATGGTGATCAGAAGCGTTTGTGTCAGTTGCTGTAGAATGAGTATGGATTTAGCCCCATGCCGTTTTTTCCAGAGCTTGAGGATATTTGCATTCAGTCACCACCCCTTCTGTTTCCTCCCGTTTTTTGAAGAGAAATTCTGTGCGTTTAAACTCCAATTACGTATCAGTTTCTACCTTGAGAGTTTTACTAGCCACGATGTTGCTGTGCTATTTTTGCGATAAAGGAAGACATCTGGATGTAACAACGTTTGCCCATTTGGAAGTGATGTTCCCTTTACAACACACCGTAAAAGATATGGGACAATGAACAGACTATGCTCACCATTCTACCATCAACGATATAGATCTATTCCAATTAGTTCCAAACAAAATGCAGCCTAATGGTGGGCCTTTTTTCTCCACTCAGCTTTGATTCGTTCGAATGTCTCAATTTTTTCCAGCTTGCTTTTACATTGCACAGAATAACCTGGACTCTACCTCACGCCCGACCAAATGTTAGGCGGAAACAGCCATCATCAAATGCAGCTCCGTATACTGTGGATAAGGTGCCTAACCAGCAACAGGGAAGCAACCGACGACCTACCACGCCACGTAGCCAAGAAACCAAAAGGAAATATCCGATTTTCGAAAAATTTTTCGCTGATCTCAGTGCTGCGTTACGTGCAAATCAGCGAGTTGGTCTGTTCCAGGTAACTTTTTCGCCAAACTGGATGAAAATAAATGTGCCGCGTAAATTTATTTTGCTAGGGCATAACCATCAATCTATAAAATCGGGGAGCCCTGCAGCCTTTGGCCATTGATTCACATTGCGCTCGGCTCTTGTATACTTGAACGTTGTTTGGTGTCACGATCCGTAATATTAGGTTGTACCTGTCTTCCGCGAGCCCCCTCCCCTGGCTCTGTTGCTGACTTGTCACATATTGTCTCCACTGCACACTGTCTCACTGCATACGCCATTCCTAATTCGTATAAATTTGTGCTGGTCTCCCGCTACGCGCCCTACCCGTTAAGCCTCACTGCTTGTCCAACTTAGTGTGAAGGGATTGTCTCAAACTGTACGTAGCCCCACTCGTGGCTTACATACCCTAGACCCAATACTCTCAAACAATTGCCATCTGCCTGCAGCTGCAGTTGGTCCACGCTTCCCAGGAGGTGATGATTGCGTCGTATCTTGAAACGCAGTAAGTTATGGACAAACTACTCCGCCGAGTCCTCCTTTCTCTCACCTTCTCTCTCCAGACATTTTACACGCCTTTTCTTCTATCCTGGCTTCCCGGGACTGGGGCGATTTCTTCCGCTCGACAAACACACGGCGCGTCTGTGACACCTTCTACCAAAACATATGGACTGGACTTCACCTTGTTTTTCGCACAAAAATTTTTCACCCTAGTAACTCTCGCCATGTTAAGTTACTAAATCCCTCGAAAGAAAAATACACGGGGCTAGCGGAGAATAACGGAAATCTCATGATTTCTCGCCCACTCGTTCCCTAACCAGCAACTACGAACAATGTCTTCATCTGGCCCCAGCCGCCTCCGCAAGGCATTCATTCCAATCTGCTGAACCATCCATTGGATCTAAACATCTCAGTGTTTTTACTTTGTACTCCTCACCATATCAGTCATTTTCCGGGCAGTTCGCGTTCCTTCTTTTTCGTTTGCGTGCACTCCATCTCCCAAGGAACTTTCACACCCGACCCCTCTCCAACAGCAACACTAGTGAGCCTCTACAGTTTCACTGCGCGCTATGCATCTGAGTTTCCCACTGCCATTTGTCCGTACTGCAAATCCCCCACTTAACCAACCCTACTTACGGTTTTCGTGACCCTGGCCATAGGCTTAACAGCAAAAAGCCACGAAGGCGCACTGAAGGTTTTAGGCTTTAGTTCACATTGGCCGGTCAGATCGTGGCAGTTCTGCTGGCCTTCTAGATCCGTTATTCGGGTTCCACATTTTCTGCAGTTTGAAGTTTTTATCACGTACCAAGCAGGAACCCTCTTGCTATGCCCTTCCCCGTATTGTTTTTGCCCACCACTTTCAAATCCTTACGATCGTATCTTGTCCCATCTGATATGTTCCCCATAAGAAAGAGTGAGCCCTTGTAATTTTGGTTCCGTAGCCATGCCGTCTCAAGCGTGACCAAGTCTGCATCGGATAATGCCCACCGTTTGTGTCACCATCCCTTTTCCACGGAATTCCCAGCACCCACGAACCCCGCCAGTCATGCTCTTATTCTGACTGCAACATTATGATCATGCCTGAAGGTTTGCCACCCACTCGTTGGGAATAAACATTATTATTATTATTATTTCTTATCTGTAGGCTCTCTACTAACCGAGAGTCGTTGTGGGTATCTCTCGAACGCCGAGGAGTGTGTGCCGCCTTCAAAACCACTTGCAACTCCAAATTTCCCAGCCGACGGTCCCGTGTACGTTGTACCTCAATCAGTCACTCAATTGCTTGTATGTGTTCCACCAAAGATTGTCACATCACCGATTCCGCCAGTATAGCTGGCCGTCTGAAAGCCTACTTCGCTAGTTGTTACTTGCCTCTTCCTACCAATTTCAAGCGCATACCCATTGCCGCATATTTAACATCTCTTAACGTTCCGGTTAACCACCCGTATGTCATCAACGTAAACATCTCCCTGGCTGAATTTTTCGCCCTTCTTCTAAACTTTAAGGACTCCGTTGCGCCGGATGCCGACTGCCTTCCACCCCGAAATCTGAGACAAGTCGGTGAAGATGTCAGAATCCGTGTCTAAAATCCTTTTACCTACTCCATAAACTATGGAATCGTCCCCCCATAATGCAAGCAATCTATAGTGAGCATGCATTTCAAATCTGGATCTAGACAAACTACAAGGGGATCCACCATACCTCACTTTTATTGAGAACCTTCCAACGCCTGGTCAAAGGCCCATTAACCAAGTTGCTCCTGGCTAAAATGCCATGGATGACTGGCAGCACGGTTTCATGTCTCAGAGGTCCGTCAGTGGCTGCAAGCTTCACTTCCTTGAGACGAACACAGCAGCTTACGTCGCTGGGCACTCTACTGTAATGGTTTGCTTGGATATTGAAAAAGCTTTTGACCAGGTCCCTCGTGCATCCCTGCTACATAAAATTAGTACCGTTGGCGTCACTGGGACCACTTGCTGTCGGAATCTTATTTACTTGACACTGACTTGACTTGGCGTTATGAAGCCTCTTCTGTCATTCACTCCTCTTCCTTCCTGCATAGCCCTGGAATGCTTTGCTGGAGCATAGGACCGTGGACTCACAGGTGAAGACCACGAGCGAAACGCCACAGGATGTCGATTATACATGAAGATGGACTGCTCTGAGGAAGCCACTGGTATCGGACGTCAGGAGCCGAAAAGCCACTGTGTCGCGTATGCATCCGCCAATCTGGTTTGGATCAGGCATCAGAGATCTAGGCACACATATTTCGCCAGGTAGGGGGAACCAATGAACTGAACCTCAGTAACAGAGAGGTTTAACTACACAGTTTTTCGAGGCTCCCCCAGAGGCCTTACGAATGGTGCACTTTGCGTATTACACTGGTGGTCTTAGGGATGCGCTTTTCGTTTGTCCAGGAATCACAGTGCTCTCAAAAACTATGCCAAGCTGAAGGGAAACAAGTGTGCCAATGATACATACCGTGGCGGACCCTCGCGGAACGAGTGGCTTCATCTAGAAAGCATCAGCCTAAGAGTGCGTTCTTTTATTGGGGTAGCACTTTCGCGAGCATTTGTATTCGCAGCTACACAATCATTATATTTAGCTGCTCAGTATTCGCCCAACGGAATTTGCTTCTCGAAAGGTAAGACATTTTCAGTGTTGTCACTTCATAGTGTAGAATGTCTATGTGTAATGAACTATTATTATTATTGTTATTATTATTATTATTATCATGTTTCAGTGAGTGAATCTTCAAGGTCATCAAACACCACCGACCGTGAATGTTGCCTAATGTAATAAGATGTCGCGAATTGCGGAAAACATGAATCACTTACAATGGACGCAGATGTCAGACAGTTTTGCGGCTGAAATAATCCGCTGAACATTCTGGAAACTACATGGTCCTTGCGGATGCAAATCATTCGGAGGTGCCACTCCTGTAAATAATTTTTGCTCGATAATTGCTTGCATGAGTTAAAATCGCATTCATCATTGCCGGGAAATCGTGCAAGTTTGTTGTTAAACAGCAAAGTGTTCCATTATAACTTGCTAAGTGTGCCGGAGAGACCAGTACACCGATCGTAGTGGACAGCTGAACGAACCTAGCTGACGCAAGGAACCAACATGCCTCCTTTAACAAAACCGCACTGAACATCCGGTGCTTCGCGTACGGTTTTTATTGGAAATCACGCTCAGCTCAATAGGTTCCTCGGATTATTCGACTTTCCGTTTGGCTTGAAGGCCGCCTGCTGAATTTGGGGTACACCCATTCGTAACACAAAACAGCGTTAATGTTTCGATTACTGGATGAACGCACAAATACTACATAATTACACTTTTTGTATTCATTTAACGCCTTCTCAAACACCGTGAAGGATGGAAAGGATACAAACTCCAATTTCTCAACAACCGCATGTAAAGCTACCTCTGAAGCCATAGCACAGCAAGTTCAAAGCCGAAGCCAAAAATTCAGAAAGGAGATTAATTTAGAAAGGAGATTAATTAAAAACGAATCGCGAAAAATGTTGTCAGATTAAGGTGATTGTTGGTCCGAGCACATATGCAAAAAGCTGCAACATATTGGCATAAAATTTTTATTCACTGGAAAACGTTTTGAAGGAAAAGCATTGTGCATCCCAGGCACAGCCTACCTGTGGTGTCTGACTGCATCTGCCACACTCCTGTCTTCGGTGGAAACAATGGTGTGATCAATGCAGTTAGTCACGAACCCAGCAGGGTGTGGGCGGGTTTCTCGGGGTACGATTGTAAACTGATTGCCTTTTACAATTTACCCTGCATACGATGTCACTCGGGGAGCACCGGGAATTTTCAAGCCTTGTGAAGTCAGTCTGTAGATTGATAGGGTTCTGGCATTCGGTAATAATTTCGGAATTATCAGCTACGGAACCTCAACAATTGAATTCAGTAACCGGTTCTGAACAGCTACACCGACGGAGTTCACTTGTACTTTCCTTTATCTGCTTAGCTTTTGCACTACCGTGGGAGAACGGGGAGTGAGATCCTGCCAACATGGCTAAACCTGGACAGGAGCAGTAGCAATATCGGTGTTCGGTTCGAACTATGGACTTCGCGGCCCGTATTATCGCGCCTTATACACTGCATTGTCTTCAACCGAATATCTGCACCGTTTGGCGCTTGAAGATCAGCCACGAGGAAGAAACAGTCGAAGTGACCGCCCCGATAATGGTACTGGGCACGGAGAACTCACGTTCTTTGTCAGCCGCACCAGCATCGGTGAAGAAATCTTCAACATGCTCTTTGGTAATCTTGTGACAGTGGCAGCAAATACTGAAGTAGGAATTTTGCTAATCGTATATGAAGACCAGGCTCTTGATATAAACTGCAGAGCCAAAGCCACCAGGGAGAAAAAGCGCATGACAGTTGTGAAGCGACCATACTCAGCTTTCCCCAGTTTACGCAACAGCAGTCAACTATTCTATGCATCTTTGAGCTGAGGAAACACGGTTTCAAATATGTTCTCATGTTTCTGGAAACAACTTTAGAGACTCCGTCCAGAGGCAACATCTAAGTGAAATCTAGTGATCGCACTGAGAGCAGTGGCTGTGGGAGAAGGGGTTCAAAACGCTTTTGACGTACTCGCCGACATACAGCTCACCAGGGATTCAAGAACCCTATTTGAAGTTTTTAACTGATTCTGTGTCTCTTTTACAATTAGTTGGAGTTGTTCTGCCGAAATCAACACCACGGGTTGGAGGTTTCACCAGTGGCGGTGTTTTGCTGGCGATTCACGGATTCACAGATTGATACACGGGATCAAGGCTTTCGCCCAAGCTCCCCAGGTTGGGTTTGTTCATACCGTTCGGCTGCATCCGTTCACCTGATATGTATAAGCCAAAAAGAGTGTAGAACTGCTCTCTTTAGTTCTCAGCGCGGGGCAGTAATCTTGTCAGCCTGAGGACTCAACTAAAAAGGTGTCTGAAAGTGATTTGAATTGGGTGCCAGATGCAGCGTGAACAGCCGTCGGAGGGAGGTTGTTCCATATTCGGTTGACTATGGCCATGTGCGGTAACTTGACATTGTCATTGTGGGGACGAGGGAAATTCGTTCTCTCGTTATTACTAGTGATATCACGGAACTTTTCTGAAGGTCTGCCAGAGTCCTCATGATGTGAGGAGCGTAAGATTAAAAATACTCCATCCTGATTGGCCCACCTTCCCACTAATCAGGGTATGCCTTCGTCTTGTCCGTTGCAGCCGTTGTTGAGCATATTCTTTTAGTCGATGGTACGTTCGGTTCACACAGGCATCCTTCAGTACTGTTCAGTGAACCACAGATGCTCGCAAACTACCGCACCACGGCGGGGTCTGGTATCTTCGTAACGGCTGAAATAAATGGCTGAAGTATGGTAAACAAGGCTGACGCGATGTTCATTCCGAAGAAAACAGCATGCAGTCCAATGGACCGCAATCTACCTTAAAGGTTTCGGCTTCTTCTGGAAAAGAAGTCCCCACTATTTTCCAAAGAGTTGACTACAGGGGACACAGAAGATGAGCTGGCGTTTCGTAAAATGCGGAACGGCTGTAAATCAGAAATCCGCCAATGGAACATACGAAAACAAGACACCATACTAGACCTCTCCCGGAGAAAAAGACAAAAATGTGCTGTTTAAGTATATGAAATATCGCCGCAGAGATAAACCAACCGCGTTTTCCTTGAGGGACAGGAACGGGGGTACACAAGTGGCCTAATAGTAATATTTGAAGTCTACAGAGAACACTATGCAGGCCTGTATTCTGCCCCAGCGAACTCATCAGACCCAATCTTGTTAATGCGTTACTACGAACGGCCTCTAACCAACTTGGTCTTCACAGAGGAAAACATTCATCAACTCCTGCACAAGACAAACCCGTTCTGCGCGTTGGGGCCAGATGAGGTCCATCCGGGGCTCCTTAAGGAACCGTCGTTCAGTGGCAAAGCATTTCTACCTGGTATTTTGTCAGTCGCTCGACGAAGCCAATTTTCCCTCTGCTTGGAAGGAAGCGATTGTCACGTCAGTCTACAAAACTGGTGACCGACTATCGCCCGGGAACTACAGGCCTATTAGACTCACTAGCGTACCGTGCAAGGTCCCGGAACGCATTCTGAAGTAGGCCATCCTAGATCACCTTACTACCAACAACGTGATATCCCCAGTTCAACACGGATTACTCCAAAACCATTCTTGCTTGATGAACATGCTCGTATTTATGGACAGACCAACCCAAGCTAATAACGAGGGACTCGTATCGGATGCCATATTTTTCTGCTTCTCAAAAGCATTCGATCGAGTTCCACACGTCCCGCTGCTCCACCAACTTGAGTCCTACGGGATTCAGGGGGAAGTTCTACGCTGGATTAAGGCGTTCTTATCAGACAGAACATTCCTAGTAAAACTAGACTCGACCTACTCTTCTCCGGCGCCGGTCTCCATTGGAGTTCCTTAGGGCTCTGTTTTGGGACCACTTCTGTTTCTGATCTACGTCAACGACCTTCCAGACGCTCCTTCAAGTTCATGTCTACTTTTTGCGGGCGACTTGGAATCCTGGATTTCAAATGGCAGTGCCCTAAAAATGGATGTAGACGCTGCAAAGCAGTGGCCGTTGGACTAGCGCCTTCCTCTGATTGACGAAAAGTGTGTCCATATTTCACTCGGAGGGGGCTCAGCAAACACCTTTGTGGTGCATTGTGGGAGAATGGACCAGAAGGCATCACGAGGATGGATGCCAAAAAGGACTTGGGTATCTGGCTCTCTTCGAACATGTCCTTCTCACTGCACCATGAGAAATCGGCTGAAAAGGCATTTGCCGTTCTACGGATGATTCGGCGCACCTTTTCCGGTATTACTGGCGTGGACTTCCAAATACTCTATGGGGCCTACGTCAGACCGCTTTTCGAATATGCCAACCAAGTTGTCTACTCAGGACGCAAGAAGGACGTAACCCTTATTGAGCTACGAAAATGGTTGCCGGCACTAAATCCGTGGACTATGAAACGCGTCTCGCGGTGCTTGACCTCTTTCTCCTGGAGTATCGTCCCTCCGCGGAGACCTAATACTTACTTATTCCCCTTTTTGAACAAGGTTTTGCCAACAGGTTTTTCATCGTTGATCCTGCTAACACACATCGGGGACATGGCAAGAAGATTTTCAAGCTCAGAGCACACACTTTTATCAGGCAGATTTTTTTCTCACTTTGGGTAGAATAACTTTGGGGTGGAATAACCTTACTCTGACGATTGTCTACGCCACATCTAGTACCCAGTTCAAAGCACTATTAGACGCTTTTTATGGGAGTCCTCGCGCTGGCAAGCTTACTGCTCCGCGCTGAAAACTTAAAACGCAGTGCTTCACCCTATTTTCGCTTGTGCCTTTCAGGTGAACGGCAGCCGCTGAACGACAGTGGCAAAACCGACCCGGGAAACTTGGGCAGAAGCCTCGATCCTGTGTATCACTCCGTGAATCCGTGAAGTGTTGAAGCTTCCCAGCGAATCTCTGAGCTCGAGATAGCTCAGTTGTTAAGACACGAGCTTACGGACCGGGAGGTCCGTAGTTCGAATCCAACTTCGGCATCTCGAATGCTCCATTCTAGGCTTGGGCAATCTGGCAGTATCCCAGCCTTCGTGCATGGCAGCTAGGCACCGAAAGGGTACTATAGTACCAGTGGAAAGGAATATACACAGGAGGTGAAAAAGTCGTTAAATTTCGTAAATTGCATAGCAGTTGTTGTCTAGCGGACCTCACTTCTTCCTTGCGTGGATTCTTGATGGCTAGTTCATTGGCTCCTGATGAATATGATTTCCGAAAGGGTCACACGTGCTTGAGCCTTTTTTGTCGACAATGATACGGCAAGCCGGTGCCGAAGCAAATGACTACTCAACTGCTACCATCGTCATCGATTTGAGTGTTTCTTAATGAGAAGTCCACCTACATGTGGCGTGAAGGAGAAAACACCCTCATGGACCGACCTAAACTGCCGACCCCCGCTTATTGATCGGGGGGTCTTCCTGATAGATCCATGTCATTTGCGGGCCTTTTGGGTGACTTCTGAAATAAGCCGGAAGTCAGTAAGATCATTTACTCAAAAGGCTCTGGTGTAAGTTGCCAGAAAGCAAGAGACTATTTGATTTAACATGTAGCGAGGAGTCCAAGTACAAGAACGCAGTCACTGACGCCAGTATGCCGGTAGTCTATACTAGTGCTTATGAGCACCAGTTATAACTCCCACGTCGTGAACAGAAAGATACGCATTGGGGTGGACTAGTCCTTTGTTTCATGCTGCATGTAAAAGTCCTTCGTACGATAAAGTCCACCACACGCACTTCTGCTTCAGTAAGTATTTTGGCGCGGTACCACACATTAGACCAACGTACAAAATTCATATGTTGAATACAATGGGTGAATTGCTGAATTAGTCCGACAAATTCTCCCGAGACAGGTTATTTATCATCCGATTACATTTTCCCGCGGTTTGGGATCACCGGTAAAATCCCATACGACTCTGTCTTCGGACACTTACTCTTTATACTTTATATCAGCGACCGCCCACTCTAGTACCTCAAGTTGCCTCAGAATGATTGTGGTAGGCTAGCATTAAGTTCCTTCCCCGTCCACTTTTGTCCTTTTCTTTAAAATAAGACTTTCAAATAAATCATGGTTATACGGCAGAGAAGCATTAGTGTTGAACACTGATATCATGTTGTCGATGATGATGATGTTGCCTGAGGATGACAAAGATCAAGGTGTACTTCAAAACGATTCGTTGAAATGTTGCCCATTATTTTTCCAAGTGTGTCCATCTCCATCATGGACCAGAACAACACATGACTGCTATTTTTTATGGACCTATGTATGATAGGGCCCGCGTCGTTGAAGACGCTAGATAATGCGGGCTAAATTTGTTTTCTCTCTCGATTGAACGCTCATTCGGCAAGATATCATAGAAATCCTTTCAACCCCGGCTGCACACCTTAGCCACCTTCTAGAATACGAAGATAACACAGTTGTGTTAGAAAGGTTTACTGAAACAAATGGAAGGAGTGCAAAAGGAAATTATCAGACTCACAGCTGGTCTAGTAATTTCCTGTGCTTATACACGTTTGATTGGACTTAGTTACCGCCAAAAGGAACATTAAAGAAGGGTTAGAGCAGGAGCTTCAAGCATTTTCCTTTTCGGTCAGACGACAAAGGACGTGGGTGCGAACTCGCACTGCATGAGTGGAGCAAACCGGGGATAGCAACACTGTACATGTGGTACGCCGTGAACATTTGGAATTCTATACACGGTCGTCTGGTGGGAGAGAACCGTTACCACCCAACAGAGCACAAATGATGTCTGCTGGAGTGGTGACGAAACGGCCGCAAGTCAATTGCCAAGCTCGGCGAACAAATACCAGCCACCTAGTCAGTTACCAGTTGTTAGCATGCTCTTAAAACTAAAGTGGACCATAGATAGAACGGAAATGACGCTTTGAGTGGCATCATCA
>SJOL01009319.1:2252870-2306392 GCA_004794785.1 Opisthorchis felineus | reverse complement strand
AGGAGACTGTGTTCGTCAGACCTCTAACCATTGACCAACCTGGTATGAGAGACTCTGTGAGTGTCGCGGGGACACCCCCAGTATAGCTCAATGGGTCGCTGAGGTGCGCAAACCGTCACACCACGGTAAGGTCCAGTCTCTTTGTGACGGTGGCACCGACTAATGGAGTATCACAAGAACAAGCAGTTTGAAGACTCGAGTAGGATTTACCCATTTACTTCTGCCAGCTGATATTGAATGGCACTAAAAAAATTGGGCAGGGCCTGTTCTTTTTTCGGCCACTAACACTGAGGTTGACGCCGCAAGGAGCGTGATTGTGCCCGTCACCGTTATGTTGTCACCGCAACCACGACTCAGCGAGGTAAATCGTTGGGAGCCAGTTGAAACAGTACATTCGCCAACTGTTACATTTTTGATCCCATGAAATCAAAGGAGTGGAAGAAAATTTCCGAAAATTCAGGGAGTCTCGCGTGCGTCGTTCCAGTTGATTTGTGTGCTTTTGGGATATTTAGCCAAGTAACAATAAGAAATATCAAATAGCGGAAGCCTTTTACTACTATGAGTCCGGTTAGGAGATCCCACAAACAACAACCGCAAAATACACTAGCATTTCGCGCTCGTATGGTAAAGCTCACCGACGTCCTCTCTGGATTTGAAAAAATCCACACTAAAGACGGAGACATCCTACTCCATCGTGACTATCCTTGCTGCAGTTATAAATAACTTCCAGTGCGTGTGTATCTTCGCGCTAAGTTCATTTCGGCAAACATATCCTGCATGAAACAAACTAAGGCCGACGAAGTTTTCTTATGACCGGCTAATGAAGTAAATAATCTTCGACACACTGTAGTCCAAGCTGAGAATGTCACCCTCCATCTAGAGTAAATACCTTGCATAAAGGAACTATGCTGGTTGGTTGCTAGTCGAGTAATCACCGCACTTCAGCTGCGTAAAAAAACCAGCATCGTGAACTGCGGCTATTTGGTGGTGTCCGGTGTATGTTGAATTTTCCACTAGATACCTGATTTCTATGCTTCATCCGGAGAGGCTAACTGCAAAGTAGACGTATAGCTTGGAAGAAGTATATGAAACGGGACGGTGAATGGTAAGGGTTCTTGTTGGTGCGATGAGACCAGAGAACATCTTTGATGCCACAGCTACCAGGCTGATACCACGGTGGTTTTCACACAGCGTCCACGTATCCTTTTTGAAGGTAAGAATAATTGTCGACATGCTCCATTCTGTAGGCACTTTCTGTTCGTTCCACATCGCACCAATAAGCTTTGTTAGATGGGAGTCACCACGTCGAATGCTGTGATACCGATTTTACCTGCTCCAACTCTATTGCTCTTTTTTGATTTCGTTAGAGGCCATGGGTGATTGTTGTTCCAACAGCAAGACTACCTACGGATTCAACTATTCACCGACGTAGTTGATAAGTTCCTGCACTCAACACTGCTTCTTGAAGACTAGAGGTGAGCAGCTCGACAAAAAACAGTGAGTTCCCGTATTGTGAGGTTGTCTAGAGGTAAAGTTGAACTGTCCTTTGTGGTAGGTGTGTGAAGGCTGTGAGGTGTATCACTAGGCGCCCAGTATGTCTAAATTAATGAATGAAAGCAGCGATGCTGCCCTCCAGCGATGAAGCATGGGTTAGAAATGCACCTGGTCCGGAAGGTCTGCGCCCCGCACTCTTCAAAGAAGGTGGTTGCTTTTCAGACTTTTGAGTCAGAGGCTAGGGGATGGGTCCTCAAACAAAATCCTCGCCTCTCCTACTGCCTTGTGAGTCAGACTTTGAGTCGAAGGATCTAGGTGGGATAGTTCAACCAAACCCCTTTGGCCTGGGCAACCGGGGGAAATCATTCGTCCTTACTGCTCTTCATTCACCGGATCTTCCTCACACGTCGCTTTCTTCAGTCCTTCTGACTCATCTTAGCTGTCAAATACCGAACTGTCGCTCCATATATAAGCTTCTTCCTAGGAAAATGATTACAAATAATTCATCATTAAATTCAGGGGATCTGTTCCATATTGCGGCTTTCAAAGCCCATACCCTATGTCAAATTGGACAACTGGTATATCTTGGTCAGACTTTCTTCTTTCAACGTGTGTGTTGTGTCTCACGCATCATCAACACCATCATTGACAGCGACACCTGCTGAGTGCACTTTTGCCTCGCCGTAATACAACCATGTTATTTCGCTTGAATAAATCCCCGAAATGGAAAGAAGAAAAATTGGACATGGAGACAGAACTAGGGCTATCCTACAACAAACATCCGAAGGCCCTACGCCTCAAAAACTCCGTCAGACAATTCGTGTAGAAGCTGACAACATGAACGCCGCTGACGTCGGTCAACCGCCATGTTCAGTGCCTACAGCCACGTAGAAAGATGGTCGCGTGGACCCCACCCTGGAAGGTGAACAACAACGGTACTCAAATTCAGTCCATCTCTAGATGTTTGTGCGACTTCGAATTAGGCACGGAAAACAGCGCTAGTCTCGGCAGATGGTAACTCGGGATACGGAACACATGACCCAGCCAACTTAGCTTGCAGCACTTAATACATTCTTTGAGTGAACTACCGTTCGGTTCACCAAAGATCGGTTTCCCGATCGCCTCGTTTGGAATTCGCTGATTCCGACTAATTCTAGCTGCAGTTCTGAGAAATCTATGGTCAAAGACCTGAAGATATCTCAGGTCCTCCGCCCGAAGTGTCCAGCTTTCGCAGCCGTATAACTATACAGACCGTGCTGTAGTCTGATACACGTGTGTTTTGAGACCCACTGATATACCTTTTGGATGCAACAAGTGGTGCAAATTGGCAAACGTAGTTCTGATCTTTGAGATTCGTGCGTTGACTTCGTTTATCACACTACCATTATAGCTAATGCACCGTTCAAGATACGTATAGTGTTCCACAACATCCAGTGTCTTCTAGAGACGTGTTTGAAGACTGTATGGCCTGCAGCACGACCTTCCACAATGAGCGCGAAGCGAATGCTGAGGGATAGGATGAGCTCTGTCAGCTCCTTTAGTAGTGCTTGCGCTTGCTGCCGTTCTTCATTAACGTGAACAATGTCGTTTGCATATCCTAGGTCGACAAGTTTCTCGCTCGGAGAGGTCCGCACACTGGAGTTTTGGGGACCTCCCAGTGTTTCCCTCATTGCCTCATCAGTGATGAAAGTAAACAAAAATGTAGAGAGTGGACGTCCCTGTCGGACATCACTGCTGTTGGAAAGCGTCCATATGCGTGTGAATACAAACAACGTATGATATTCACGAACTTCTGGAGCATACCAAGTTGCGCAAGCGTGTTGAGAACTAACCGTTCGGCAGAATTGAACGCAGCCGTAAAGCCCAGAGACGCCAAGATTGCAGGATGCCTTTTGGGGTATTCCGTTACTGGGTCGTCGTTCGAGGCGTCGTCACTGGGTCGTCGTTCACTCAGGCGTGAATATGTTCGCCTGTTCAGACGTGAAACTTTAGATGCTCCCAGCGTGCACTAGTGAAGTAGTGATGGCACGCTCGCCTCGCATGTCAGACGTGCGGAGTTCAGCCCCAGTTGCGGCCAAGGATATGCACTGCTGATGAGCTCTAATAAGAGCGAAATTCGAGTCCAGTGCTACCTCCATTTGGTGTGGACTCACCAGAATGATTGCGCCAGGACAGGAGGACGACTGTTCAAACGAGAGTGATGCGAGCGTGTATTCTACGAATCGCGCAACCGCCCACAATTATTCCGTGATAACCCTCAGAATCGGATTTATTAGAAGAGAAAGAATGTTCTATACACAACATCGATTACAGAACCAATTAGAATTTAGGCGGGACAAAGATCATTAACTCCATATATGTCTCTCATCCAGTTGTCATGTATTTTGTTTAAAGGCACTGAGCGAATGTCTTCACAGTAACGCATGCCAACAAAAACGTGTCCAGCTTTGAGTCTTTCAATTGTAGTAGAGCTAGCAGTTGCATATGGTACTCTGTTCCAGATAGGTAAGACTCTGCGTGCAAAACTCTAGTCGTGTTACGACTAACGTGGCATGTTATCCGGGCACGATGCGCTTAACTTGGAGGGTGTCCCTTGGTAATGGTGTTCTCTTGCAGATGAGACAGGAACCGAAGATGAGGGTTGTGTCCGAGGCGTACCATTCGGTTGACAGAAATGAGGTCAATCCTAATTCGCCTATATTCCAGTCCGCACAGTTCCTGCATTTGTCTAGGTATGGTGTACTTTGCAGTTGCGGTATCGTCCTCGTGGCCGTGTTGCACTTTTCCCAATTGTATGCGTCGCCCTTGGACACGGAGAAGTACGCTGGGGCACCTTACTCCAATTTTTATCGAACGAAAACTGGGTAGATAGCAATGACAAATTGCTCCGTCCGCACAGAAAAACTCTTCCTTGCCCATAACATGCGCAGGAATTTTTGGTAGGCGCCACTGGTGTGGTCCTTCGTTTTTAAATCGGCACGAATTAGGATGTCGAGGTCCTTCGTATTAGTGTAACGTTAATCCTGTCTGCTTGGAGGGTAAGCGCGGTGAGATGTGTGCCTTCCTACAGACAAGAATTCGAATTTCTTCGGATTTATTGACAGCCCTCTAGTATCAGACTATTTGGAAAGCTTTTTCTTGTAGGTCCAGCTGTAACGTTTGCTGGTCATCTGGATCTCTACTAGTTCTCCAGAGTTTCAAATCGTCAGCGAACAGGAGACATGAATTCAACCTAGTTGGGAGGTTTTTGGTATGAGTGGGAAAAAGCAGTGGTTCAAGTACATTTCCTTGTACAACACCATTTGGCGCTGGATGCCATTTGGTGCAGTTGTCGTTTACTCTAACTCCAGCGTCTCCCAAGAAAAAACGATTGAAACCAAAGCATAAGAGTCCCGCCTAACTCGTACTGGGACAACTTTTTAACTAGTTCATGATGATTTGCTCGATCAAATGTCTTAGTAAAGTCTATCATAATCACATCTACTTGTTGTCCGTCGTCCATAGCCTTCACTCAGGCGTAGCGGGTGGTCATTAGATTGCTAGCGCATGATCTTCCTAGGAGAAACCCATGTTGAGTAGGACTTAAGATGCTGCTCTCTTCTAAGAATGAAACGAGAGCTGTTTACTATTTTTTTTTTTTTGGGGTGGGGGAGGAATTAGGTGAGGACGGGTGTAAAGCAGATAGGTCGGTAATTCACAGGATTGCTGTTGTCTCCACTTTTCGGAAATGGTTTGACCACAGAGTCTTTCCACTCTTCCGGTAATACACCATCTTCAAGCGACTTGTTATAAATCGTCGTCACAGGAGTGGTGATATCCGCTTAGGTCCTTAGAATAAGAGGTTCAAAGCCGTCGGGTTCAGAGGATTTAGATGGATCGAGCAAACGTAACAATGTACCTGCTTCTTCTGAGGAGAAAGAGGCAGTCAGGTTTGGAGGATGGGGTTTTAGCCGAATGTTTAGGTATGAGTAGGTCATCTTGGGGAACGCTTTCGCCTTCCGCGCAGGGTTTAGCAAGTAGCAGCGCTTGCATGGCTTGGCTGCATTACAAAGATTACTGTTGTTTGATGCTTCGTAATCAGCAGGACCGTTTGATGTTGTAGCCCACTTCCACATTTTTCAGCGGCTTTTGATGAGAGTACGCAGTCCTCTGTCATACCTTGGGGAGTGGGTAGAAGGCGCATTAATCTTGAGGGGCACAAACTGATCGTACAGTTCTTCCAGATTTTTCTTTAATGTTGACCACCAGACCGACAGTTTCCTTGATCGGAAAGCGTCCAGTCCAGCGACTGTCCCGTGTAAAGCAAGGCGTCCACACCAGTTCTCCAGACGTTTCTTGTGGTTCCTTACACAGCCGAACGCATATGCGGCAAGTAGACACGAGCAGTTACACTATCGTTGTCACTTACCAATCGGCTCTGTGAAAGCTACTCCATTAAATCGTTGCCCGCGGTGTACTAACAGCAGGCCCAAACACAATGGCGATTTCCCGGATACGGACCGTGTAGGCTTTCATACTTGTTGCATCAATCCTAGCCCAATAGTTGCTTCGAAGAACCTCCCTTCAAGATATGTGCAGCCACGCATACGGGAACAGCTCACCCAGTCCACACGTGGGAAGTTGAAGTCACCAAGTAGCAAGAAGTGTCGTTCCTTCATGTACCACTTGGTTTCGTTATAAAACTTCAGTTTGGGCTTTGGATATTTCGCACCACAACTGTTCACATAGTCCATCCTCCCTATGATAAGTGTCAGCTAGGCAGCAGTGAATGTCTGACTTGACGTGGAGTAGTACATCCTGTCATATACCTAAAGTGGTTATAACCAGGAGAGTTTAATTCTTCATCGGCCACACCCTCATGTAAACAAGTTTCACCGACCCCGTTATGTCCCACTTTTCCTAGGTGATCCACTGCTGTAGCTCATCACGCTTCTGTAACATGCTGCTTACGTTGAAGAAGGCTATGTACAAGCCAGGACTTGTTCCTTTGTGCGCGGTCCCGGCGCTATTGGTCGGTTTATAAGTATTCGCTTGTGAACTACTCGAAAATTTACAATACGAAATTTGCGTTCTCATTCTTTAGTTCTCCAGCGCAATTATGTCACAGCATCTTAGAGCTGGGTGCGTTGGTCTGGACCAATATCCGCGCTTGCGCGGATTTTCATACCTCTGAGTTTCCATAGTCGCGAAACTACGCAATTTCAAGTTTCTTTGTCTTGGAAGGTGGTTTTCGACGGTCGGGTGCTGTTTTGGGTGCGCAAAACGCGAATAATTTCCTCTTCAGAATCAGGGATTTCGTCCACTATTTCTGAAAGGAACTTCAGGCCATGGTTGTACCTTACCCGTAGATCATCTACGTCGGATACAGTGGCGTTAAAAACCATAAAGCAGTGAGCTCTTTGGAACTGAGGGAGGTTGGACGTTTCTGCTGGCAACGTTTTTTTTCTTTCGTTAACTTTCGGGTAGTATTCACTGTTTCTTTCCTCGGCTTATTTACCCTCAACCACACATTATCACATTCTTGTCCCGTGTCCAATGTCGAGTCGGTTGTCGAGCCAGGAGAGTCATTCGTTACAATCAGAGAGTCCATCGGTTGGCAGTCTAACGTGGTCATCTCTACGACCCCACTTGAAATATTTCTGCTGGTGGTTTTACACCTTCGTTTGAAGCGCCTGGTAGATGGTGGCGATAAACGCCCGGGAGCGGCACATACGTGTTCTGGCTCGGCCGACTCCACTTGAACGCTTCTGTCTAATGTTGACGAAGCAGCATTCGGCCGCTGTCTTTTGCATCTTACGTGGATAAAAAGAGGAGGTTGTACGCGGGGTGGATGGCTAGGATTTTATACAGGAAGGTTGCAAATTGGACATTTTGCCGTCAAGTTTAATTCCTTCGTCGATACTTTCACGATTTCCAGAGAAAATTACTTCACATGCAACTGTAAAGTCCGGATTCGTGTCGCACACTTGCTGAATGCAGTTGTAATAATTTTCCTTTGTTTCTATAAAAGGCTGTCCCGAGCTACCGTGCCTTTTGATCTACCATAGTGGGCGGAACAGAAAACTGCGGACCGACATAGGAGTGACAATACTGTCTGCACTGCACATCATTCCATTTGATTAAGATGGTGTCTTTCGCCCAGATAGGGTCAAATAAGTTAGACAAGCACTGACTGAGAATTCGACCTCCATCTTTGAAAAAGCAGGTGGTAGTTCTTCAGGACCAGCAGCTCGGTAATGCTTGAGGGATATCGGTCATTTGCTTATTTCCGAGGCTGTCGGGCATTGAAATATAAGACCTGATTTCGATAGTACACTTCAAACAGCTCTTGCAGATTCCAGATTTATCGCACTTTGCTATTCGGGTATCTGATGATCCTAAGGCAGTGGTTGCTGGTATCTACGGTGTGGGAGTTGTGCTTAGTCCCAGGCCTGAGTGCGATTTAATGGACTGGATTTCGGTGAATAGTCATCTTTGCCTGTTTGACTGCTTCAATCTGTCAGTGCATCTCGACGTAGTAAACAGTGTTTGTTTGTTGTGGCAGCATAAGCTCGGACAGACGGCAGCTGTGAGGGTAAGACAAGTTCTATCGTGATTTGCCACGCTTGCTCTGATCAGTGAGAAGTACAGATATCGTGATTCTTGCAGGTGATATGAATTTCTAAGTCAGCCGACTCCGTCGGGAGAAAGCCCATTTTGGCGGTCGATTCGGGCTTGACGTTCATTGCATTGATAATTGGAAGCGACTTCTTCAGTCGTTCATTGAACATCATTTATTTCTAGCCATCACCAACACGCACATCTTGGGACTTGGAGGCCACCACATGCAAACTATCCGGGGACTCAGTTGGACCATGCAGTTTCCGGTGGAGAGCCTCAATACTAGATTGTCGTTCATTTTTAAGTGCACCACTGGAACAATTCAGCTGCTCCCATCAGCTCAACTTCTGGAGGGACGTCGATATCAGTGTGACATCGACAGCGGAAGTCTAGCCTTAGTTTCATTGTTTCAGCAGCACGAAGCACTCTTTCCAGACGGTTTGAATCCTAAACTCTTCAAAGAAAGTGACGAGTCCATCGTGGCGAACATAATGACTTTACACCAAAATGTCTGGAATGAAGACAAAAATACCAACTGAAATGAGCGCCTCGACGAGGATTCCTGTATTCAAAAAGTGCAGAAACCTTATGCGAAGAACAGTCCAGTGACCATAACTCCAAGTGACGCTCTCAGGTTGACTGATAATCTGGAGAGTTAAATCCACGGGAAGCAAGCCGGGTTTCGTCCTGGCCGGGCGGCATCGATCATATCTTCACTTTTCCAATGGTAGTTTTTCTCGGTCTCAAATCTGCTTTTGTTTCTGTTGGCCATTAGAGACTGCGACAGTGCCTGGCAACAAAGGGGTCTCTTCTAAATTCTTGTTTCGTATAAAGACTTTATATTCATCCCCCCATGGACGCATACATGTCTACAGCAAATCCTTTCCTGAGTTCACCATATCCAGTGGTGCCAGGGAAGTATATCTTCTGTCGCTTTTTCTCTAGCTACACATAATCATCATTGTCAGCTGCAAGAACCGCGTACTTGTCGTACAGTGGTTATAGCTGCCACAGTTTCGTTCACCGTTGGTTTGGGGAGGTGGGGTAAGTAGCTGCGCATTGGAAGCGGGAGCTGACATAATTGATGCGTAACTACATGGTTGTCAGTGGACTTTTAAGTGGAGAGATTGGGATTGAAGGCAATAGCTTGGATGCATGAGCACCATTGAGGGCGCGACTTGGCCATGTTTGACAATGTCTCTAACCATTGATGCGTCCCGTCTCGGAATCCCCATCCAGGGAGACGGCAATGACCAATGGAGCTGAGTTTACTGGTACTGGCTTTCATACTTCGCTGCCAAGTCATTGTTTGACCTCCCGTGGTTCGTTACCACCCTTCGCGTGGTTGTGCGAAGTGAAACCTTCGAGGAATTCGGTCGACTAGCATATGGAGCAGTGACCAAACCAGCGCAACCTATGCAGTGTGATCAGTTCATCTATCGTGAGTGAGTTAGTCCTTCCGAAAACATTTCGACGTAATTCAGCATTTTGATCCGGTGTCCCCACCGGGCAATGCCCCAAAAACTTCGATGGTCAAACACAACCGATATACTGCTTGAATCTTCTTTACCTGTCTCTAACAACTTTGGTGTATAAATACTTCCGGGGCGTTCGCTCATGGACTTTGAGTACACCGATGGTACTGCCCGCTTTGGATTAGACCATTTATAAATGAAAGTTATTTTAAATAACCTAAATAATTCCGCACAGTTCGGTATGCGCTTCGCACCTGGAAGTTGGTAAATGCTGCAGCACTATTAGGTGGGATCAAACCCAAACCTCATGCTTGCAGGTGAACCGATCGATGTCGTGAATAGGTTTGTCTGTCTGAGCAGCTGCATCAATCCCGGTACGCTGAAGAAATTGCTTCCCGAATGGGGAAGGCCAGGTCAATGCTTGCCAACCCTCGACATTTGTGGTACCGATGTGAAACCAGCTTGACCGCCAAGGATAGAGTATACAATTCACCATCATCAGCATCATCAGAGGCAGCCACATTGTTGAGACACTGATGCTTTACTACCGTACAATCACAAAGTTCATCTAAAGCGTTAGAGTGAAAAGAAGAGAAAAGAGCGGATAAGGGAGGGAACTTAGTGCCGGCTTATCGCAAGCATTCTGAGGTGCCTACACCTCCAAGCGCCAAATCAGGCAATCTGGAAAGAAACTGGCAGCACGAATGCCACTGACATCGATCGGCCGCAACTTCTTGCGATGTCTCCAGCCAAGTGCGGGAGGAGTCACGGGTATCTCATCCGGGAAGGCATATCGCACCAATAACACCCAAACTCTTCGTAATCTCTTTCACACCCTTCTGCCAAGTCATATGTTGCACACCTTGCGGTTTGTGCCATTCTGCAGGAGGCACAGAGAACAACATTCGTCTTGATGGACGCTGTTTCGGCATGTGTAGCACATGGCCAAGCCACCGTAGTTGATGGAGCTGGACATTTTTCGCAATCGAAGTACCTGTTGCACAACCAAATAATCGTTTTCTAATCACCTCGTAACGAATTTTTTTACACCGTCCGACACAGCAACGCCTCTGAGGCATCGGTGTTCAAACGCCTGAAGACGCCTGATCTGTCGGCAGAGGCCATGTTTCGCAAACCATACGGCAATACAGCCCTTACTGTAGCCTGGTACACGCGACCCTTGAGACCAAGTGATGCGCCTTTTTACGCCACAGTTGACGCAAACAGGCAAACGTGATTATGGCCTTTGAGGTTCGTGCACTGACTTCATCAGACCCTTCCTTCAGAGCTACTACAGCTACCGAGGTATGTAATATAACTACTGAGATATAAAATAAATATAATTGTTCAGCTGTAGCACCCTTTCGGTGCATATCTGCCAAGTCACCCTAAGGAAGCATGAGGACTGAAATATTGCCAGGTTGCCCAAGCCTAGGCAGGAGCAGCCGAAATGCAGAGGTCGGGTTCGAACCACAAATCTTCTCGTTAGTAAGTTCGCTCCTTAACCACTGTCCAATACGACTGATGCAGTCGGATTTATACCACTTTATGAATCAGGGGCATGGCCACTGCGGATGGAAAACCTTCGAAGGCCCTATGTGTTTGACCTCGCCCCCTCCGAAACATTGCGCTGGTCTGTTTGGAACAGCAGATCAGTAATTCTGAGTTGTGCCAGATGAAGAATTCCCTCTCTCTGTATAGATCAGCTGGTCACGCTGCACACGTTATGTTGGTTGGGCCATGTACTTCGTATGTCAGGACCGTTTGCCTGGTATAGCCCTCTCCCCACAGCCTTGTATCTGATTTAGATCACCGAGAGGCTTTTAATCAACAACTTGGAAGCGAAGCATGAAAGCCCTCACCAGTCAACTTAGTCGAATTGGTAACTTCCGCCTCCCCAGATGGGGAGACGGAACGAGACAAACCAGTTGCCATTGGCTCTGATAGATATGGCTGTTTCATGCAGCCAGTGGCGGTCTTGCACCGAGGCTATCACTTCCACTGTGTAGCTCTTACTCTGTGCCATACCGAAAAAACGGAACCATTTGACGTCCGTGAACTGATTTGGCCATCGCCTCCAACGCTCGGCTCTCATTCCCTCATGCTCCCCACCTTCGGTGAACGATGCTGTAGCAGCTGGAACTGCTGTAATTCAGTGCACAGTTTGTTAGTTGAAAACCGAGTGAATTCAAACTGATTGTATCTTGCCTGTCGTATTCCGTACCGTATTCCAACTGGTAGTCTTACTTGTCTGTGGGTCTTGCTGCTCCCCAGAATATCAGAGTGTGACGTGCGTGAAATCGCGTGTTGTCTGTTGAGCTGCAGTACGGAAATTTATCATGTTGCACCCTGGCGACATATCCCTCGAACTTGTGTTCTTTTGTTTACAAAATTCAATTCAGCCCGTGTTAGATTCTTCCGGATGGACCGATTTACCTGCAATAGAAGGCTTCTTCTTTGGAGGCTCTTCCAATTGGCTCTCGTCTACCCAGTACTCAGTTAATTCAAGAAAGCGGACGTCTTATCCGACCAATATAACCGAGGCAACAACCACACGTCACCTGACAAAACGGGATAGCGCGATCAGCAGGGATGTCAGTCTAACGATAGGTGGATGTTTGGAAAATTTTAAACGGCTCGCATATTTTTATTGCTTTTAATGCAGCTTTGAGTTGAGTTTTCTACTTGCGCGAAAATTACAGGGCTAGGGATGCAACATTTAGGGCGGGTGCCTTCCTCCTGCCTTCCAGTTACTGATGAGCTTCCGTAAGGTGTTCTTGGATCTCTGAGCTTTTTTCTCACTGCGTTATGTCCACTTCGTCCAATGTCCAACTAATCAAGTCTTTGGTTAGGCCCTGTATCTAAATGTCACCGATACCTTCTCGTCCCGCCTAATTCAATAGCTTGTTTACCTTTGTTCTCCACTTATCGTGACCTCCGAAACCTTTTATATTGTAGTACAATGCTTTCCAGATTACCATTGCGGATATTTCCAAGATCAGTCGGCTCGAATTTCCTCCTCAGACTGAGCACAAAATCCAATTGGCTTGATGAGGGCCAACAAGAAGCAGTTGCTGAGACAGCGTCCAAGGAGCAACAACAGTTTGAAGAACGATTACCGATGGCAACAGATATGGAACCTACTTTCTCAGACGTGCCTCAGGCGACTACACAACTGTCGGTAAGTTTTTCATATTGTCACGTTAAGTGAAAGACAGGCGTCTGAGGGTAAACGCCCGCCCTCGACCGCCGTTGCGTTCGTCCCTTGGACACTTGGCCGTTTATTGCAAGAAATGAATGTCCGGAAACTTCCTTCAAAACGTATCCCGAACGAGGAGCAGTCATTTCCAACCCTTCTCCGAAATAGTCCTTTTGTCCAAATGGGCGACTTCAGCTCACGCGAAGTGAGTTTATTCCCATATCCATTTTTTTGTTTTTTACTGCCCTATGCTTGGGTACAGTATTGTGGCTTTACTTGTCGCTTATCTGCGTTACTCAGTGTTGTGATCTGTTTTTCCGATTACTTTGCCAAGTTCAAGATTTTGTGGTTCACATAAATGATCCCTTGGTTTCCTAAACATGGCATTGGTAATAGTAATACCGCGATTCACAAAAGGCACATTGTCTGAAGGGTGTAGGATGCTTGGATCTTGTTCCAACCTGTCAAATCTTTTCAGGTTTTCGTCTCACAAAAGGCTTCTCTGAGGATTCGCTTGGATTTCGCTATGCTCTTGGTGGCAAACGACTCAGGAATACCAAACTCATATGGCCTGTTTAATATAACCGTGGGTCTGTTGAAACCCCAGTTTTCGCCCCGGGCATTGGTAGGTTTCTTCAGCTTTCAAATAGTTAAAGGAAGTGCTTCCGCCTCATAAAGTAAAATGGTTATGTGTACACTGAAGATTGGTCTGTCGACTTTCATACTCAGTTTTGTGAACAAACAATTTAGGAGAAAAAATAACCCCAAACCGAATCAACTTGTAATGTCATTCCGAATGTGAATTTCCCGGTAACACTAAGGAAAAGTTTGTGCTTCTTGTAAGGTACTCGGTGATACTTTCGTGCTTCCGTTTGTTTATACTCAGAAGCTTCTCCCTGCACTTTCCCTCTGGGTTGTATGAAATAAAGTAGAAGACGAAGGTGATGGATATCTCATGAAACATTCTTTCATTTACCTATGTTCAGGTTATCGGAGTTGTTATTGAGAACGTCAACGAAACAGACCTTTATATTGACTTTGGTGGGAAGTTTCACTGTGTTTGCCCTCAACCTGCGAATCAACACTATCCCCGCGGTAGTCTTGTGCGTATTCGCCTTCGCGACCCAGAAATGACCAACAAATTTATGATCAATACAAAAGGCATTAGTTTGTGTGAAGCGGACGCGACACTTCTGGGGCCATACCGAGGACGTATCGTGAGGAACGCGTCGGGGGAAGAGATGGAGGCGCCAGTGGTCCCGGGTGATACGCGGGGTATTTCTCGTCCAGCCACAGAAAATGACAGTGTTTGGTATGAAAATTGGCGCCTACTATGATTTTTACGTCTGCATCCTTTATATTTTTAGAGAATATAACTTCCTCACCTCACTTGTTTTTCCTGAATGGTTGTGATATTAGGTGATACATCGTTTCGTTTCTTAGAGGGAATTTCGTTGACCTGGCATATTTACCTGCCGTTCCCGTTGCAACGTCACGTCACTGAGATTTTGGGAAAAGACGGTCACATGTGATTATATCAGAAATCTGATTGTACTTCAGATGAAACAACTGTACGAAAGCGCATGATTGGCGTGCCTGTCCATGTGGCCTCATTAAAATGGAAGGGTTGCTGAATAGAAGAAGCGCTGTACTGAACTCTGTTGTGAAATTCACAGAAGGCTGTTCCTTCTTTTTTGAAAGGGAATACCCGATATTTAAACTTCGGTAGGACTATTTAAATCTGAC
The DNA here is from genome assembly GCA_004794785.1 of Opisthorchis felineus. Taxonomy (NCBI): domain Eukaryota; kingdom Metazoa; phylum Platyhelminthes; class Trematoda; order Opisthorchiida; family Opisthorchiidae; genus Opisthorchis; species Opisthorchis felineus. The sequence continues at coordinate 2,291,878 of SJOL01009319.1, read as the reverse complement.
GTAAAACGCTTCATTACCAGGGTAATGGCCGTTTCAGTTTTCACCGGATGATACCCAAATCTTGCTACCTATGAAGTAGATCCTGGTTCGACTGTACCGCAGATTCTTTAAATCTACACGGTCCTCTGCGAGAACTATTCTTATTTAGCTGCTACGTTGACAAAAACATGACAGCTTCTCCAAATCCCTTTGGATGAGAACCGGCAGATGAACGAGCTGGAAATGGCAAAAGACTGACTGGATAGCATTTTCGACCGAATGTTTCTCACTAGACCCAGTACTCCACTCAGATTCATGTTTTAGTGCAACCTACTGACAAAGTGATCGGTAGGTTGTTTTAACAGACTAAACTGACCATTTTGACATTGGATCGAATCAAACAGTAACTGTTTCAGTAGCGTTTCGACTTCGAATGGCGAGTACGAAACAGAAATTCTAGGGTTATATTGCACTACTCCTTCACAACCGAAACCTTTCACCCTCTGGCAAAGTTTACACGCGTGAAAGACGTGTTAAACCGAGATCTGAGCGTTTTTCCTAAGTGACCCACATGTATTATTGGCAGGTAGCTACCATGTGATCGGACTATTAGCTGTCTTGATCATGTTTTTCAATGGGCAAGAGGCACCTTGATAAGTAACCCAAATTTAAGTTGTACCTGGGTCCCTATAGGTCTTACGTTGTTTTTGAGGGCATGTACGACCCATCGTTCGTTAACCAGCGATATTGTTTGCGCCCACTGCGAAGAAGCGAGTAGCAGTCTCTCCTGAGTTTGCTTTTGGTTTATGCGTGGCATGGAGGGGGGTTAGTGCTCATCAACGTCCCTAGACTCATAAGTATTTGCATACCCTGTTGACCTGAATAGTTGTCCAGAATATTCGCACGGGGCTGAGAATTCGGTCCGATTTTGGGAGTTTTCACAATGTCTCAATAATCAGCCCACAACAATGTCATACAGCGCACAATTTTGTCGACCTCATTCTTATTGAGGTACGGATATTCTACAAATACCAACAAAAAGTCGGACGTGAAAATCCATCGCCCTGTTTCAGTGTGCTCTCATGGGTGGCACCCATACAGCTTCGATTGGGCGGCGCAAGGTTTCTGCAGAGTATGCTTCAGTTGTTCTTGAATTTCAGTAATAGTGGTTTCTTCAGGACCGCTGCTTTTTCCGAAGCGAAATGTGACCTTTTTACTGCTATTTTTCTAAATTGGACCGATGCTTTATTTGTCTACTCCGCGTCGCTCACGCTCCGTTGGACATGGTCAGAATGCTGCTACCTGGTCATATGGTCTGTTTGCTATGGGATGACATAACTCAACAATTAGGGCTTCGGACTTGTATTGTCGGAACATTCAAGATAGTGATCCGAAGTGAGTCCAACCTGTGGTCAGCTGCCTTCGCTAGTAACGTCTGTAACGTAGCCTGTAACTTCATAGTCATACGTGGCCACCAAGGCTCGTCAACTTTGGGAGCGTATCGGGACGTTTTTCGCGAGGACATAAATATGCGGATTCCCTTAGTTTGGACAGCATAGGTAAATGAATAAAAATACTCTGGATGGTTAACTGTTACATCAAAACAGGTGACAGTGAGTGTAAATGGTAACTATTGACAAGATGCAAGTGCAGCTTCGTCATCCTCCAACGTGTGCTTCGCGCCCATAAAGTGTTATCGTGCTACTGACATCACTACGACACGCAACAAGGCAAAGTGTTTATTTTTATCAGGACAGGGTCCGTCAACCGTTTGAAAAGCGCTCGTGGGTCCAAGATCTCTGAAACGTCAGGCGGATCTGGGGGAACACCGGATCAGAAATGCAGCAATACGCCGGACGGTGTTTGGGGAAAATAACTCCCTCGATAAATCGACTGATCGCTCTCCATAGGCTACGCTGGCTAGCGCATGTAGTTCATATGTCAGAAGATGATGAGCCTACCCCAGTTGAAAACAAACCCCAAGTTCGGGAATCACTCTGATCGTCAATGTAACACTAATTCAACACTAGGTCGCAAACAAAATGAGTTGTGCAATACATTTGGGGGTTCAAATAGATGAATAAGGTTGAAGTTGGAAGGTATTTAAGATCGGTGACAAACCATCTGGGGCAAGGCAAGTGGTATCGATTGTACCCAAAAAGTGCAATCCAACCAAAAATTCACAAGGAAGGCGTCCCCACAAGATCAATGGTGGATGGCATTGGTTCACCACCACATGAGCTGGCCAGATTTCTGGCAGGTATCCTTGCCGGCAAGTCACCCCCACACTTCCAAAATTCGTATGACCTTGATAAAAAATAGCTGGGTTTCAGTTAGAGCTAGACGAAGTTCCTGTTAGCTTTGATGTCAACTCTATGTATACCAATGTCCCTATAGTGGAGGCTCTGAAAGTAGCGAGCAGGCTGTTACTGGCAGACACAACACTGCAAGAACGAACGCAACTCTCCGTAGACGAGACAGTTGAAGGCATAAAAGTATGTCTAAACCTCAGTCACTTTGTTTTTGACTCAGTCATATACTCTCAAGAACAAGGTCCAGCGGTGGGATCTCCAATATCCCCGATTTTGGCCAACATATACATACAAGACTTAGAACAGAAAGCTTTAGACGGATTCGGTTGTTCGCCGAGGGTTTTCTGGCGTTACGTGGATGACACGTTCGTTGTGATAACGCGGGATAAGGTTAACGAATTCTTTCAGTATCTTAATACTTTGGACCCTCAGATTAAGTTTTACATGGAACTAGAGTCCAAATCGGGTACACTACCCTTCCCTGACTGCACGACACACAAGAGTGGTTGGAAATTAAAAACCACTTTACCGGAAATCAACAGATAGTGGTGCGGTCTTAAACTACTCCTCAGCACACCCAAAAGCAGTATATGCTAGTATAGTTTCAACGATATTTAGTAGAGTAAGAGCACTTTGCACAGAGAAGGTCGACCGAAGAGCAGCACAACTTGAGGTAAAAAAGCGACTTCAAGATAGCGGATACGCAGTGGGTTTAATTAAGCGGCAACTAAAACAGTTGTTGGTCCCAACACCAAGGCCCAACAAGAAGTGGATCGGAACAGCAGTCATTCCATACAAAACAGAGACATCTGAAGTCATTAGAAGGGTACTGAATACGGCTAATATTAGAGTAGCATTCCAGAAGGGAAAGACTTTACGCTCGGTGTTGGTGCAGTTGAAGGATTGCCTTCCGGTTGATACAACTAGGGACTGTGTATACGAAATAAAATGTAACGACTGTACGAAGGTTTATATAGGTCAGACACCAGAGTCGGTGAGCATAAGGGATGCATTGACAGACCATCGAGAAACGTAGATGAATATGAGGCAATAGTCAAAGATTCGGCAACGGCAGGGCATGCACTAAACACTGAGCACTGGATAGATTTGGAAAATACGGACATTCTGAGACGGCGACTAAGATTCACACCACAGCGACTGGAGGCCGAGGCGGTGGAAATCGCCAAGCATCCCAGCGTGAATAGAATAGATGGCGTAGAACTGGATAGCGTGTGGAGAGTGGTTTTAGATCAGCCGAGATGACACGAGTCGATGTGCAGTTATCAGCAAAATGGTCTGGGTCTAAAAGTAGAAAATCCAAGCAGAGTAAGATCCACCTAACCATCCCCAACCCCAATCCAATTATCCTGGCTCCCCTCGATGCACGCAGGTGAACAAAGTCTGTGAACGACCCCTAAGAGGAATATTCCACTAAATTTTCCCAGACCAGAAAAGCAAGGCCGCAAAATCCGGTTTCAACATGAAGACAATCCCCCCAAGCCAATCTATCGTAACTGTTAGTCATCCCCACTAACCAACAAACAGGAACTTCAGACCGACAACCGGCACTGATTAAGTCGGCTGATCATAAGAAATGTCATGGGTTAGTTCCCTGAATGCCTTAAAACCCAACCAACCTGGTTACTTACTCACTTGACCTGATGAAGCTTTTGTGTCAAAAGCGAAACTTTGCCCAGCAATAAATCCACCGATTGTTTACCAAACCGCTCTGAAAAGATGACTACCCAACCGGTTCTAAACATTTTCCAATTAGATGAAGTAACTGTTTTTCGTGGAGAGTCCTCTTGGAAAATCTGTGGTTGGCTGTGGATGCTTAAGAGTGGGTCATACACCGCCCAGTCGTACAGTATCTTTCGTGAGTCCAGTCGGTCCGTGTGTTTCAAGGACATTGCACCGAACTACACCAAAGTTTAGACAAATACACCCATTTGTATATCAACTTGGTTTTCACAGGAGACTCATTTGAATCCTCCTTAGGCTGTTAAGTAGTTTTCAGCAACCTTGTGAGTAGCTTTATGAAAATACACCAAAGTTACTATGCGCGCGATCATGAACCCATTCGCCTGTTCAGAAACCCATACATCATACCCTTTACATAGTTAAGTGTCCGCCACTGCCTACTTGACAGTGCTTATTTCGCCGCCAAATTTCAGTGGAGGTTGTTCTAAGGGTCCATTGGTGTGTAGACTAGCGCTGAATGTGGTTTGTGCTCTGTCCTCACCCTTAGTTGCTATTTGTCATGTGCACCCCCTAAACGGAAGAAGTGGGCGATATGTTGGCATTGTTCATTTAACTTTTCGGTCCAACTGTTTTCCTTTGCCAGGATATCTGTTTTCATATCGAGTAAAGCTCATGTGGCTATAATCCAATCATAGTCTGCTGTGTTTGTTTACAGGATTCCGGTGATATCGTACAACCAAACGCTAACGCAGGGCAGGCGGAGCCCACAAGGCCACCCAACTTCAACGATTGTGTCTTAAAATCTACTGTGAATTTACCCGCTGGTGTAACTGAACCTGTCAAAGGATATGATTTCAACAAGGGTGTCGAATTTGCTGCCATAATGGATTCCTTCCGTTCGACTGGCTTCCAAGCGACACATTTTGCACGGGCTGTCGATGTGATTAATATGATGGTTCGTTATTCCGCTGCTATTTGCTTCTATTGATTATTTAACATGAACGGGGTTTTTTTCCTAAACATTGATTGAACAACTTCACGTCACTGCTGATTCATTCGTCAGAGTTTTTTGTTACAGTTTTTGAGATCGTTCTGTAGGTGCTACTTTAGTGTCGCCAGATGTTCACTTCTCATGTGCGATCGGATAAAGTGTACTTCTCGACTTTCCAGCGTAAGTTGGTCTCACTTTACTACCTACAAAATGTCGATATGTTTGTGTGAGGGCATGTTAGCATAATTATCCAACTAGTTTTCTGGCAACCTACCTGTCTTCATTCGCTTTCAACTGTTAATAAAACTCCAAAACGAATCTCCGGATCACGTCGGTCATCGATTTCAACAAGCACTTAAAAGTTGATTCATTCCTATCAGGCTTGCGGTAATTTCTTTCTTGTTCATCACTTCTCCCACCAATGTGGTTGACCTGCACAACAGGGCACTCGCTTTCTACGCGTGTCGGGGCCAGTGGCGCAACAGGTTAACCCGAATTGGATTGAATACGCCTTTCATTCAGATAGTAGCAGGATATCGTATGTGTCGGGCTGAAGATAATATGAATGTTCGAGAACCCTGTTTTCTGTTTACGTGTGTTACGTCTACCACGCACAACGAATGGTGCAGCTCAGTTTGGAGGCATCCTCGCAAGAATTATGAACGTAGCTTTTCGAAGCCTTTTCGATTCGTATTCAGCCATATCTGAACCAACCTCTGTCTGATGACGGTTTTGTGAAAACCCACCATATCCTTCTGGCACGCGTTATGTTTTCACCCGGTACCATCGGATTTGATGAACAACGGTGGTAGGACAGTACAGAAATCGAAACGACAATTACCTAGTTGTGTATCAATTTGTTAGCTATAAACCGTGTACCGGTGGTTCCGGCTGCTGCAGTTTCGATCACCAGGAAATGGATGCACAGGGGAAATATAGCCGGGTATTAGGGGCGATGGCACAGTCAGTTAGTTGGTGTTGAAATCAATCTAATTGACTGAAGAGACGGGAAACTGGGCAGCTGTGGATTGAAGACGATAGCTTTGAGGCGCGTGCACCCCTGCCTGCGCGATTGGGCCATGTGGGTCGGTGTCATTACTTATTGATGAATTGGGCCCCGGAGTTCCCACTCAGGTAGACGGTAGTTACAAACCCGACTGAGTTTACTGGTTAGAGCTTCCAAACTCCGTCTTCAGGTTATAGACTGTCCATTTCTGAGTTAACTCCACTCACCACACGGCCTTGCGAAAGGAGTTCTGCAAGGCGGACGGTCTTGTGTCATTCGAAGTACATGTCTTAACCAGCGTAACCTGTGAAGCGCTAGTAGCTCATCCACCGCGGGAGAGTCAGCTTTTCCTAAAAACATATGGCCTACCTCAGTATTGCTAATCCGATATTCACACCAGACCCAACCAATGCTTAGGAGGCATCGATGGTCAAACATCGTGCATCCCTAACACTTAGGGAGCATGTTTACAATTCATAAAGCAGTATGGATCGCACCACCACAGTGTTTACTCTACCTTTGACAGGCGAAGTGACGTCACACCAGTGCCATAGGTTCCGGAGTTTGGCAAAAGCTGCCCTGGCCTCTCAATTCGAGAAGTAATCGCGCCTCTAGCGATTTACAACTGCCCGGATAAATAAATTTATGTACCACGTCGATGGAGAGATCTGCAAGTGTCAGGTTTGGGTTTGATCTCACCCACTTTTTCAGGGTACTTTACGCTTCGAAGGTATAAGGCGCATACCAGACAGTGCAGGGGGATTATTTGCATTATTTAAAATGACTTGCATCTTTGAAAGATCCGAACCAAGGGGAGCAATACAGTCTGCATACTCAATGTCCGTGAGCAAACGCTCCCGGGGAACATGTCGACCACTGATATTTTGGAAACAGACAAAGAAGTTTTCTGGCGGCATGTCAATAACATAGTTAATTAGGAATGGTGAGAGAGGACAGCCTTATCTTACACTGCTGGACGTGCTGAACTGAGGCGAAAGCTCACTGTATACACGTAATGGATTTGCAATACAGTGCTGTTCTGAGAGATGAAATGTGGTAGGGTCACCTTTGGTCGCCAGACACCGCAATAGTTTCTGACGGTCAACAGAGTCAAACACAGCCGCCATATCAAACAAAACGACGAACTTTGGACGTATGAAAAAGTGACGCTGTCCGAGAGCCTTTTTCAAGGTAAAGATATGGTCTATGAGGCCTCAACCAGGAAGAAATCCAGCTTGATTCTCACGGATGTGTCTGTCTCAATAATCGATCAACCTGTGCAAGAGCATGTCACAGCATTTTTGATGCTACGGCAACCAGGCTTATGTTACGATGGTTTTCGGATGACTTCCTTGCGCCTTTTTGAAGATTGGGATCACAGTCGCAGCGCTCCATTCCACCGACATCCTGTTTTCGTTCCAAAACTTCTGCAACAGGCTCGTCGGATTGCTCACCAGAGTTCCACTACCTTGTTTGAATTGTGCAGGATGTGGACTATCTACATTCTGGTATTAAGGTAATGGTAAATTGCGCTGGATTTCTGTTGTTTATGGCGCGCTGGGGCCGGCGTTCTATTCTGGTTCGTCGGGTTTTGCCGAGATTTTGTTGGAGTGGTCAGTTGAATTGTTCAGTCCATCACCCAAGATGACGATTCTGCGAATGGATTACGGTTCCATCTTCTTCTCAAGTTGTTTCACTAACGGTCATCTTTCGGCTAATTGATCGGTTCAACTGAAATTGGGTGCGGTTGTTGCATGTGGTGAATGTCTTCTCCACCACATGGGCGTTCGAAATCTACTCTATGTCGCTCTCCAGGTTCTTGATTATCAGGCTTTTGAAAGATCTGCGTGCGTCATCATGATCGCTAGTTGCTGATGCAGTTGCTGCTAACAGTAAGATCTGACGGTCTCAAGGAAATCCAATTTTCGTTTTCCAAATTCGGCTGGCTTGGGCAGACAATCCTAAAAACTGAGGACCTAGCCCCTTTCACTTTCATTAATCCTCCAACCAACCTTTGTGACTCTGTGTCTCCAGCTGGGCCATGTGTTTCGCACGTTTAGTTACTACCTATTTAGACTAGGCTGCTTTCCATGCCCAATTCAGAGTGGCACAAAAACCCAGGGATGGACTGAATTTGAGTGCCGTTGGTGCTGTTCGAGGATGGGGCTAACCTGACCCTCTTTCTGCTTGGCTGGAGACACCGAACGATGTGGCGGCTGACCGATGTCAGTGGCGTCCATGTTGTCAGTTTCTGAGTGTTTGAGGTGTAGGCATTTCGGATGATACAGCTGAGTTCCTGACTTGCCTGCGGTTGGCTGCTTCCAAATACCTCGGTATAAGCACTTGTGCTGAAAGTTTGTACCTGTCAGGAGCAGACGGTTTTCAACACACAACTTAAGAATTCACTCCCCATTATCCTGCGGTGGGCATCGACTCCAAATTTATCACCTAAATATGCTTCTTCCGGGTATGGTTATCTAACTTAGGCATTCATATCACCAGCCAGGATGACTATCTGTTCTTCGTCCGCCTATCACCTTTGTCAACTGAAGTCTGTCGGGGCGTATACCGACACAGCAGATAGATACCGTACAACGCAAAGACGACTGTTTGTTGGGACCCAGTCCATTGAAGTGGTGTTAACCCTGGGACTGGGTACAACTCCCGTAGAGTAGATGCGACGAGCCGTTGCATTAAGATCACCAGATATCTGAAGAGTGAAAATGGAAACATTTGAGCCGTCCTAAACGGCTTTAGGTGCACCACCGAAATGGCTCTTGTATGCGTGTTTCGGAGACAGCATACTTCAACAGAAATCAGTCTCAGCAATAGATGCCTACTGCCCAACTTGACAGCGTATGGACGATGAAAGATGCAATATAGATAAGATTTTTCCAATTTAATCAGGTAGTGTTTTGGCTTATTTTGCTGGGTGATTAGGACACGGAACGATGATTAAGGGACTGGCAGGTGGAGTGACCACAGTGGACCAGTTGAAGGGTGAGGAAGTGTGGATGAGGGCTGGTGGACGAAGAGCTGTAAGGGTGAATGATATTCTCCGGTTACTCAGGCTGAAGAAAACTCCTATCTAGGCTACCCACTTAGCTTTTTATAAATGTGGCATTTCGAAGAATCGTGGCCTAGCCCTTCCTTCAAACGAGGTAGAAAATTTCCTATACAGTTACCTCCATTCTCAGGAAACCCCGCTTATAGGAGTCTACTCATAGCGACTTCCTTCCCAAGGCGGTCTTACAGTTGAGAGCTGTACCAGCAAAGTAGTCTCCAGGGGCCAGCCAGATATGGCATTCCCTGGAGAGTGATCTGATAAGCACTGTCTCCTGAGAGGTACAGCTGTCGTTGGAACTTCACTGAAAAGAACGTTTGACAGTTTTTTTTTCACGGACACTACTGTCAAGGTCCCTGAAATCTCCGAAACCCCATTATCAATTTCGCCCTTCGTCTCGTTGTATGAATGTGTCATTGAGGCTTGAGGCTTCTCGCGAAAAACCTTCCCCCTTCCTCTTTCAGGGGAAGAAGAGTTTCAATGTGGGAGACAAGTAAGGGCTTTTCTAGGTTTTTCTAATAGTACAAGTCCTTAAGGCTCCAATCAGGCAAACCAATTCATATCGGACTATCAGTTATAGTTGTCCCAGTCGGCGCGGGAAATTATCTTCTGAGATACCTTTGAAGTTTGGTATAACTGGCGGAGAAGTGTCAGCCTGATATCGGACTGTTCCGCATTGCTCGCATTTTTTATTTCGGCATGTTCAGTAGCCAATTTGTTTTAGATTTCGATCGCAGATAAGTGCTTCATGGAGAACATGCTAGCTTTCTTCCTTTGTATGATACTATCTTTACAGCTAGATAGACGTGAAGCAAAGCCGGAAAAGGACGTAGAGCGGAAACAGGCGGAACTATTATCTAGTCTTCATCCGCTCAAACGTCCACTTAATAACTGCACCATTTTTCTTGGCTACACATCCAACATGGTGTCATGTGGTGTACGCGAAGTGATCCGATTCCTTGCTCAACACAACTTGGTAAGTCAGGCGTATGTTTCCTGTGTTGCAGTTTTCACCTTCACATCACTCCCATGTCCTGGCGCGATTATTGTGGTTAATCCTATATGCTTAATCTGAGAGATCTGTTTGGTTTGCAGTTCTCGGGAGATCACATTTTTTTACCACTGGTCGATTTTCACAAAGTATGGCTTACCCTGGTGCCATTCTTTTCTAAACAATCATCCGTATATAAACGTTTCGTCTGGAAGCATTAAACCTAGTTCTTGAGGAACCACTGACACTTCTGTTTTCACTAGAGTGCACCATTAGACGCGTAGAGTATTTAATCCAGTTAATCAATTTCATCAATACAGTAACAAGATTTGATTGGCGGGATGTTTCCGTTGGAGGCTAAGAAAAACACTCAAATATGGTGGATCGACGTGGTTAAAAGTAGAGTAGAGTCACATACAGAAGTTACCAAAGTTCAATTCTAGGACAGATGCATTTTGAATCAGAAGTCTTTGCATGCACACTGCTGGCTGAATGAACTGAATCATGAACCCTCCTTTAATGACTAGTCACCGGGACGTTCCCGTTGGGTGCAATTACCTAGAACGGGTGGTCTTAAAGGGTGGTGTTAAAGTGCGTGGACGTCAACGGGACCGATTCATAGTGATATAGTCGTTCTGTGCTCTTGTTGCTTCCAAATACCCCAATAGTCCTCGGCCGTTCTACCTGTGTCTGTGTCTCCCCATCCGCAAATGAAATGTCATTGATGCGAGCACATAAAGCTGTGGAGCCTGGTGGTCTCTGTCCTGGGTTTAGAAAGCGAAAGTACGAAACCTAAGTGTAATGTGACTCACTCAAATGGCTTTTTTCTTCTAAATCTGGAAAGCCAACCAAAATTGTAGTTATGACTCTTCCGTGTTGCACGTATTGACCGACCTAATGGTTCAATTTGTTTTTCAGGTTTATCCTAATATCGCAACTTTTCCAGCTTCAACATTTTCAACAAAAGGTTTTCCAAACATTTTCGAAATTCTCCACACTCTTCTATTTTTATGCAGTGGTTCTGTGTTATTTTCTGCAGGTTGATGTGCTTGTCACGTCTGCCGGAGGTGTTGAGGAGGACTTTGTGAAGTGCCTAAAGCCATCGTACGTGGGTGATTTTGAGCGTTGGTCTGGGCATGAGCTTCGAGAGCTTGGTGTGAATCGTACAGGCAACCTGCTGGTGCCCAATAGTAATTATGTGGAGTTCGAAGCCTGGGTGTCACCCATCCTAGACCGTATGCTTTACGAACAAGAGACTGAGGTGAGTGGTGAAAGATTTTTCGGGTCCCGAAGTTTACTATTTTTTATTGGAACTCGTTAGATAGGCGTAGATGGGGTCGGTCTATTGACCGATTTTTGCTTTTCTGTAATTCTTGTGTTCGGGATTTCACATTCTGTCAGGACTATTTATAGTCACTGTTTTGCCGTTAGTCCCACAGTTGCTTCAACTCAGGATTTAACGGATATCTTCTCCTACAATCCTTTACTCCGTGATCAATTACCAGTCTATTTCCCGCTATCCATCGTATGGTATCAATAGGATATTCTTTCAATCTGATTGTTCACCTATTGTTTAGAATCCGGACCTTCATTGTGTAGATGCGTAACTCGCAGTCAAATTACACCAAAACTAAAACTTGGAATGATCGGCAGTATATCGAAATGTTGGAGCGATTGGAACGATCGAGCCCATTAACGGAAAAACACCTTCCCGCTTTTGTCCACGTTTTTTCTTTTGTAGCTGATCAGCAGAAGCGGAAGCGCAATCTCCCATTTGAAGATGTAATTCATGCATCGTTGCGCCTTTGAGATTGCTTTATCGCCCATAAAATCTTGCATACCGAAAACGTGAGGGTACTATCCGTCGCACAGGTACTTCCAAACGGTAGTTGGGGAACATTCAGGAAGTGCATAAATCGGTGTTAGGCACCTTATCATTGTGATTTATCAGCAATCCCATGGTGATTGTATGTGTATAGGTGGAATGCCGATGAAGTTCACTCTTGGTTCTGGTAGTATGCGTTCGCGAAGAATTGGCTGTTGTCTATCCTGTTGAATAAGTATTCTTTTCCAACATCACTGTTGTTGGAATTACTAGATATTCCATAGTCCTTACATGGACAAAGCAGAATTCCCATCTGTAACTCTCATCAGAATCGGACTTTGTGGTCTGCGAATCGTTTGTGTCGGACCACGGTTCCTTTGTCTTTTGTTTCTGAACCGTGAGCTGTATACATGAGTATGCCTATTATTGCCGTCATTTTCTGGCCACTGAGGAAGAAAGGTGAAACTTGAAAGTGTCAAAAATAAAATGATGAAAACAAATCTGAGAAGTTTATATTACTGAGTGAATACTAGAGTGCAATAGTTTCGTGCTTAAACCCTATCAACTGATCAACCAAAGCCAGCAGTCTGGTTAGCCAATTCAAATGCATCAGAGTAGTCGAATTTCTGAGATAAGACGGAGGAAGCTATTCGGAGACATTTGAACACATGGCATTGCACCAACAACTCAACGGCTGATTTTAATCTTCTTTTGTGTCACATGTGAAGGCATATACGAACCTGCTGCATCCTGAGATCTTTTTTATTCATCGCAATTACCCACAACCGAAGGCGCTCTTGTTCTGTCGTGTATTCTCTGACTACAGATGTTACTTAGGTCAACTGATATGCAGCTGTTATGTTATGTGGGGTTCAACAGTTATGATTAGGACTTTTCAATCACCTCCTTGGGTTGGAAAACCACAAGTTTGTTTCTTTAAAATGTCAAACTCACCGCCAGCAAAACGATGACATCCGGGATTGTAATATGAAACCCTTGCTACTTGCAGAATATGAGTAACATGGTCGAAAAAGAGAACGTCATGGGGTTGTTGGCGTTCCATGTGAAGTTCTTACCTGAAACACCAGTCAACACTCACGCGTGCAATGATAATCTGTACTTCTGAAAATAAATGTTAGCAATGCGCATAAGAGTTCAAGTAAACTACCGCTAACCATCCCATGACAGCTAGGGTGTTCACTGTGTCAACTACCAGCTAGGGTGTTCATCTTCGAAGAGGAGGCTGACGCATACTTGGTTCGTTGAACAGTTGTGAGACAATTCTTGGAAGATGTTCGAAACAGCTTTGCCGTGTTTCTAGGCTTGCCAACACAGGTTGGATTTGCTGGGCAGGTTTATACTTGACAATGAAACTTCCATTCAGTTATATACAATAGTTCCTACTAGGATAGAGCTTCTCTTATGAGAGTACGATTTGACGATTTCGTGATCAATGGCGGTGAGGATTTTCCACACGGATGTTATCTTTTTTCTCCTTCGTCTTAGTTGATCGGATTACTTCAGTCACACCAAAGACTCAGTAGCATTCTGGATTAATTGATTTTCGGTATCCCACGTCTCCCATGGTATAGGCAGTTGAGTTCAGAATCCTGAGGAGTATGAGGGGTAATCGCATTTTGCTACAACAAACTTGGCTGCCTGGTAGCATCTACTGTATTACATGATGTGTACGCGTCTCTACCCTGGCTGCTCTCGCTTTTTGTTCTTGGGTTCCGAATGACGTCATTTCACTTATTGGCTCACCCTAGCCCGCTCCACACTAAGCACGGCAGCCCTTCAATTCTTTCGTTGTTTTTCTATTTCAGGGCATTAACTGGACGCCCTCCAAATTAATAGACCGTCTAGGTAAGGAGATAAACAACCCTGAGTCGATTTACTACTGGTGTCATGTGGTAAGTTTCAATGTGCTAGTGTTTTGCCCTCTGCTTTAGGAAAAGTCAGAAGGACACTGTTGTGTGTCAGCTGCCCCAGGAAACTCAGTCTAAGTTTTCGATTTCCCAGGACATCGAAACAAACTTACTGAGCTAGAAGCAAGTGATTCTCTAGGAAGTAGCCTGGTCAGCATACCGGCAACACCCCCTTCGTGAACGCTATGATTGTGTAGTCTACTGCAATGTATCACACTGTCTATGGGAGGATTAACTAACGCTCAATGAGTGAACTAAGGGCAGAACCCCTTAGGTTTTGCCATGTACACCGTGCACACGGCCTGGAGTTCAGGCCGGAACATTACTTAGCAGCTATGGACGATAAGCTCGTTTGTATTGTCAACTGTCACTTCCCAAATGGAGATTTCGGCATGGGATACGTTGGCCTCTACAGGTTGTTTGATTATCGACCTGACAATATATTAGGATCCTAATTAACTATCAGTAAAGTGAGTCAAGGCGCCGGCCTTTCATCCCCATTGGAAACTGACTTTTTGTCTAAGCCCATGCGACGAAACATGCCAGTCAGTTTGACTACTCGACAGCAGTCAAGTGTTATCTCTAACTTTTTACAATCCTTTTCGAGGATGTTGTAAGTATGAAGACTTGGATTTGCGGAGGTCAATAGATTCTTCCCTGCAAAAACTACGCTTGAAGAACGAACAAAGTGGTCTGTAGCTGTGGTAGGTCTTTACATGGGCGAGCCAGATTTCCTTCGGAACTGATCTTGTGTTCTTGTGTCCATGATATTCATTTCGTTATGACTGAATAAACTTAACACCTTTCGTACGCACTGATCACATGATTGTGGCTGTCCCTTCCAACGAGTGAATGAGTTCGACTCTAAAAACGCTTCGCGAGCTAGTATGCCAGAATCTGTTTGGCAATGGGATTTCAACAGTTCCATTTCTATGAACAGGATATCGGCGAACGGAGATAAATGTTATAAACCCACACATTCCAACTGGAAAGTCGGCAGGAAAACCAAAAAGCAACTGACACTCACGAATTCAACGGCATTACTAGCCATCACTGCCTTAATCAACGTTTCATTTTGGTCTTTTAGTGTGAAGTTTAGGACGGGAATCTTGCTGATTTTAATTCAAGTTGAAATGACCAACTCGATTAGTATCACGTTGTTTTTCAGTGGAATGGGGACCTGGTTCTCATCCGAAGTTGTTGGATACCTGCAGCCTCCAGTTATAAGCACTACATATACTGTACTGCGAAGTTATCGCGTACTCGAACCTGGGTGGATTGGTGTCACTGGAACAGAGTGGCGAAATTAGCAAGATCATCCATTCAAACCGTTTTAAGTGTTCCACCAATCATACTCCCTTCCAAAAGTCTTCCATTTGAGCGGGCCAAGCCATGCGAAGGCGAAGCTAATAGGCCTCCACGTCATCAGAGGCAATGAGCGACAGATGGTTTCATTTAGAGTGAGACAGGTGGTATCAGACGACAATCACAGCTGAGGCTCACACAGTAATGGTCATGGCAAACGTATTTTTACAATATTTCTATGGGATATCCACGCGTACAGCGAGGAGGTCATGCCGGAATTGGAAAACACATTTCCTGGTAGCTTTTCTCGATTTGTTAGTGCGCAGCTCATGTCCAGCCACTTAAAACCCTTCCTCTGCGCCCTTACTTTACTCCTATCCAACTCAATCATCCCATCCATTTTCCTTTTTATCTAATCTTATTTGCTATTGAGGATAATGTGGGTAGGCACAACCACCAGTCCATCGCTGCGCCACACTATGCACACTAACAACGCATTGATGATGTCCCATAGATTGGTGATGAAACGTTTGCATTCAAAGTGGCCAGATCAGCGAACAAACCAACAGTTACCTGATCTTATTTGACCCACTCCGGTGCAGATATCCCTGCAGCTGCAGAGCTTTAGAAGTCAACTGTAACGGAACGCAGGTAGATGTTTAGAAGAAGCGTAAACCGCTTATGAAGACAGGCTACTGCATGTCAGGAAGCCTAGCTTGGGCTGCAGAAGTAAAACTCGTACCGTGACACGTCACCTTATCCATGCACGGTAGATGGACAATTGATAAGGGGGCCAATTTTGTCAGATCTTTATCCTGAAGTCACAACCTCATGCAATGTGCATTTAGTGAGTGCTACAGATTTGAAAATGCATAGAAAAAGCGGTTAGCATGCATCGGACGGTTATTTGTAGTGTGAACTGAGGTTGTTGACAAGTACTATGGCTACCTAGCTAGAGTTCGCCTATCGTTGTGCCCTGGGCTTATGTTGGCTGAAATTCACACAGGACGCTGGGTCAGTTTCGTTGATGGCGTCAGACGTGTACATTTTAATGCTATCCAAATGTGTGGGCGCCCTATTCCTGGTAGTTTTGTTTGCGAACATTGGTCGTCCTTGCAATAGATCTCTACCCTTACCCTTTCGCTCTTTAATAAGGCTTTTTTCCCTCACGGTAATATGACAGTTAAGCACCAGTGTGTATCACTGTCAATGTTGATGATGATGATGATGGTGATGATGATTATATTTATATTTAGTTGACTGTAATAAAAACAGGATATGATGAACACCAGTCAAATCCTGCCGGTACTAAAGTGGTTTATAGTCTCTCGTGGTATTCAGGATTGGATTTCAATTACACGTCATGCGAAGCCTCAGTTTCAGTTATTTGATGGCTGGGGAACTTTTGCCGATCTTTTCGCTACTCAGTTCTTTCATGCCGCCAAGTCCTCACTAAAGTGAATAATTTCCATTCAATGCAACTTACTGCTCACACTCTCCGTCGGTTGTGCATACCTTTCAGAACTGTAGCTTCCGACTCATCCTCCATCAGTAGCATGCCCCATTCAGACAAATTCTATTTAAATAGACGCTTGATGATGTCCCAAAATTACTTGGAGCAATCTTTTGTTATTCAGCAAATTAAGCCGTTCAGTTGTGGTTATCACGCAACTCGTAGTAGGCACTTGACTCCCGATCTGTCGAGGATAATCTTTAACCAGGAGGCTTCCGTGGGAAGCTGTCTACGCCACTGCAGATAGATCACTTTTGATGGAGAATCATGGTTTTCTTTCAATTCACAGCAAAATTGATATCGTTCGCACTAGGTATTCCCTTCCGACGTTATCTATTGGGTGCGATTATGTATGAAAATTATCCTTCCTAAACCCCTGTAAACTGCTGATTCTCTCACTAAATGCCTTGTTGGTCGAACATTTTTGTCGGCATGTGATAAACACAGAATATCAATGAACTTCTGGAATTCTCACACTTTTATGCACAATTTCATTCTTCCCTAGATCAATGATTCCCGCCTTTAATTTTGACTCCCCTGGATTGTAGTCAGATAAGAATATTGTCAAATTGCTTGTGCATAACAAGCCTAAAAGGACCCATGTAACCTTGCCATCTGTCGAGACCCTGTTTCTTTCCAATTGGGTACGAAACTTACTCAAATTTTCGAGTGATTCCCAGGCGTTGTTCATTCTGGTTCGTTCGCTGGACTTTTAACATGCTTGCACACCAGAAAGAGACGTCGCAAGTGCATAACCTACCGGGATTAAATGACACTGTCCATTTTTTAGTGTAGTTTGCCTGTGCTATGCCTCCAGGTGCTTGCCAATGTTTTCGTTTCGACATTATTCCGGCGTTATCTCTCATACGCAGACAGACCAGCTTCATCTGTCGCGGTTCCACTTATAAACTGTCATTCTGGATTTCCATCCGAAAGCCACAGAGTACTGTACACCTTTCTCACTGTTGCTCTTCTGGAAGAACGATCTATTCAACATTTGTATTGTTTGCATCTTTCACACTGTTTAATCCTCGTATTACTTATGTTGAATCTTTGTAGAACAAAATTCCCGTATTCTGTCCAGGACTTACCGATGGATCTCTTGGTGACATCTTATTCAGCCACACGTACAAATCCCCTGGCTTTCGGTTAGATATCGTTGAAGATGTCCGACACATCAATCTCATTGCAATCTATTCTCGCAGCACCGGTATGATTGTCCTCGGCGGCGGAATCGTCAAACACCATACTTTCAACGCCAATCTGATGCGCAACGGCGCCGATTTTTGTGTTCTGGTCAACACGGGACATGAATTTGATGGCAGTGATTCTGGTGCTCGTCCCGATGAGGCTGTCAGTTGGGGGAAGATTCGGGGTGCAGCTGAACCGGTTAAAATTTGTGCCGATGCCTCACTGATATTCCCTCTGTTGGTAGCTTGTACATTTGCCAAAAGATTTACCGATGAAGCTTGTGTATCTGTTAACGGTTGTACCTGATACATCGTGTACAGTTTGTCATTGTAAAAACTAGAGATGCAGTAGTGTATTACCTAATGTTTTTTCCATGTCCGTAGGTAACTTTGCGATTCACTTAGGGAGATTCCGTACTCCTTTTCTATTGGTGCGCACACCTTGCAAGCTAATGTAGCGGCGGCCTTAAGTCAGTTCCGTGCAAGCAATGAATAGTTCGAATAGCTTTGTGGATTGAAAGAATATGTTTTAAAGTCGCATTCCCAAGATCAATGAAGCTTCTAACTGATTGATTCATTTTACACTTCAGTGGCGTTGGTTCGTGACACAAAATTATCCTTTGTGGCTGACTGTATTTGACTCTTACCTTAGCTTGACGTTTTTGGCAGATATGCTGTCTTTGGGAAAGATAGGCACAAACTCTGCACGCACGCAAGGAACAGTGATACGTAAATGAACTGTTCTTTCATGTTAGTTAGGTGATATCACACTGGGAGCCACATATCTGTTCAGTTTATGAGCCAAAATATGAGCTATCCAAGGGGTAACCTCCGCTCATAAGATATTACCCTCAGCTTGGTAGGCTGAAAGCATCCGTTTTCTTCATGTCCAGGTCAAAGTCAAAGGAAAACTGAAAGAACCGTAAGCAATTTTCAAGGTTGTCATTCTTTCCGCGCATACTTGTTTAAAAAACCGACGACTGGCGCAGTGAAGTAGCTATGTTTTCGGGCTCTGCCTCGCCCATTTTGTAAAGTGAATGAATCTAAAGTACTGGCTAAAACTTCAGCACATGTGATGGCAATAATCAATCTCAGAAGGGACAAACCATCGTCAGTCCGCATATTTGTAGCACCAGCAATGCGGAGTTTGTGATCACATTCAGTTCTGTTTGTGCAATGCAAATTCAACATAGATGAGTTACAAACAAACTGACCTGACCATCGTGTGTGGTAAAGGGCTGAAGAGTGTGACTGTCGTATATGACTTCTTACATGGCTTTTGGAAGGCTGTATTTCTGGTGTAGCTGACTCTAACGGGTGCACATAATAATGGACGGAAGGCTCCTGGTTGTACGGCACTCCCTTGTGGAGGAAACAACCTGATAGGATACATAAATTTATCCTCGACAGAAGTGTTTCTTCGCCAGGGGATTAACCAATGAAAAAACCCTATCACGATTTCTACACCGTAGTAGCGAAATTCTGGTTATTGTGGTGTTTTAAACGGATCCTGTGTTTGCGTGATGAAGATTTTCTGTTCGTTTGAGATGACGTCCCTTACAAATCTGTGATGCAGACATACTCGAGCAACGTGCTGTAATCGTTCTTGATCCTCAGTCCTTGTTCCGTGGGTCATTATGAACCGGCAGTTTTTCGTCACCTAGATGAGTTACCTTAAAATTCCCAGAACAATAATTAATCGCGGTGTATCATAATACAACTATGAAAAGGATAATCTGGACCTCAGAAATTTTGTACTGTCAAACGTTGATTCTATGGTAGTTCGCTGAATGAGTAGGTTGAGTTTGACGTGATCATGTTCTTATCTGGCTGCTCTACACCCGGTGTGTGTGGGGCTTAATTCGTCAGGCATCGCTTGGATGAGTTTGTGAGCTGCATAACTTTCGCTATCCCACAGTGAATTCCTCTAGCGCGGGGATTCAAACGGTAGGTATTTAACCATTAAAACACCTATCGACTGCATGTGCTGACTACGACCTTCTAATCGTGTTTCAATTCATTAAAGCGCGTCCCTAATCCGCTGTCTGTAATAAATGTGGTCGGGTGATGAAATGGGGCTCAGCTAGCCGGGTGTGTGAACTGGCTTCGGCATTGCTTTATTATTCGGCCCCATGGTTGGCTTTTGTGGCGCGTTCGTGAGTCCAATGGGTTCGTTTTGGTCAATATTCAAGCTGTCAAGGTATTATTCTTTCATAAAGAATTCACCTACGTATGTATCGTGCGGAGGATTTACGGAACTCGCTTCCTTAGGAGATTCTTCACTGGCAAGTTGCAAAAAGTTACCGTGTTTTGTTGGAAATAATGTTCGTTTGCCTGGTAAGTGAGAGATCGTTTTGAAAAAAGCGAATCGAGTGCGATTTTTTGAAGTCGTTCTAAACAGGCAATACCTCCGGCAAGCAATGAAATGCGATCCTGAGATGCGCTGCCTGTTGAGAGGTGGGACTGTTGTACTTCATCCTCTTGAGGACAGCCGCCGAACCTGATACAACTGAATAAATCGAGAAAGTTACTTTATTAACGATTTCTTGTTCGTTGTGTTCAAAATCTATTCACGCAGTTTGGGTGATGCTCAACGATGAGGTCATGGCAACGAATATTCCGTTCTGGCGTTCTTTAATGAAGTCTAACCTCTTAGGTCTTATTGGAGGTTGGCAGATGATATAGGAAGGATATAAACGACAGTACGCTGAGTCCCTCATAGCCAACCACTCAATGTTTGGTCTGTCCGATCGACGAAGTACAGATTCTAGGAACAAATTGGTTTAGCTACTGCTTATTTGAACTCGGTTACTCGGATTTGCATCCATGATTCAGACCGTGGGATTTAGGAGTACCATACTGGAACCAAAGAAGTTTACCATAGTATAGAATGAAAACGAATGGAGAAGGCGGATACCTTGGTTAAAAAGCCCTATTCCTTAAATGGGACGGCCAAATGAACGAGCAGTACAACATACGCTGTCAGGACAGCGGCCACTAACAAAACTTAGAAGGAAGAACTCATGTATAGTAAAATACGCGGGCGTGAATTTCCAACTGGATCACCATGTATCACGCAGTCAACTTTGACATTGTGAGCTAAGCAAACATCTTGAGAAGTCCGCAGTACCGGAGTAATCAGTTTCCAGTAATTCCATGGTGCACTGACATCCTTAAAAGAAGCTGTCGTGCCCGGCCTCCGCTTTACTGCAACCGATCAATTAGATTGCCAGCAGGCGGTTCCTCGTAATGATATTTTAACTCACAAGTGATTGATTATAACGGTTGCTCATGTGGACAACTTCAGAGCTTGAGTTGAAATTGTGGGCTGCTAGAGTTAAGACTGCCGCAGCATCCGGTCGTTGATTTGCGAGCACCATTCAACTGATTCATTCTGATCAACTTGTAAATGGCCGGCGAGCAGTTGGTTTGCACTTGACCTGTGTCAACAAATACGACACACCTCACCTGTCCGGCCAATTTGCGCAACGGTCCGCCAATTCCTTTACATTTTCCTATTTCCTTACTTGGAAAACGGTTTGCAGGTCCATCGAATGTCTAAGTATTCAACCTGTACCGATCGTTGCTACAGGCATTGTTTTCTAAGCTAATAAGCTGAGCGGTCTGGGTTGGTAACTATCCGGAAGCGGTCGATGGAAAGTAGAGTTGTCCCAAAACCCAGAAAGGTGTGCCTAACCTACGAACGCACTGAAATAAACGCAAAGAATACTTTTTCACTATAGGTTAACATCAACCGGACTGACAAGACAGCTTTTCAAAACTTACTTAACACGGTTGAATGCACAATTTAGCTTGGCATGCTAGTCACCTGTAGTTGTTGCGTTTAAGATTCGCGGCTAGGCGCAAGCAGTCCCATTCGGACCAGAAGCATGAAAAGGCAACGATATCGCGACATTCACATATAGACTACCACAAACTCGCCGAGCGATGGGAGCATCTGACAGCGACCAATTTGGAAGACAGTGGACAGTCGAAATCTACCTCTATCTATCTATCTAACCTCACATATTTGAAAAGCATCAGCTTTCGAATGTTTAGATGTGTTTTAGATCCTTAGACCGGTGCGTTACTCCTCTGGCTTCGTCTGTGTTGGGTGTAGTGGAGTTCTGGACGGGCAATTCAACCTGAATCTCAAGTAAAGTCGGAATGATTGTCACTACCGTCAAGTGCTTCGAAAGGAGTGACGATCAATGACATAGATCACGTGATCTTGAATAACAAGCAAGCATATTTTTCCTGTGATTGGAGTAGTAGAATCCACGTAGTGAGTGGTATCGAAACGTGTGCGAGCTGATTACCAAGATTGATGACAGATCAGTAATCGTTGGCAGCAGATGTTTGACTCAATGCACTTGAACACACTAAGGAGAGATTGCACCACATTAGCTGTTGAACTGTTTCCAATCAGCTTCATTACTATCTACTTTGTTATCGAAACTTAGTTATGGCACCTACCAGTTACAATCAAGCATTTTGTTTGCATCATGTGAAAGACTAGTTCCACTGACACTAGCTAGTTCAAAGCATTCTTGATGCGCATTATACTGTCGACTAAATTAGGAGCAACTTGAGTTGTCTGGTATTCGGATACACACCCGGATTACAACGATAGCAAGGTTTGTGAATCACCAGAGGCCACGTAGAAACGATTACGTGTGATACAGTTTGTTGCTCACGAAATCGCACAATTTTACAGGATTAGTTTTGAAATTCCAGATCTCTGGATGAACATAGTTCTCTTTGGGTGGTTCCGCGGAAGGAGTACGTCTTACATTAAGGGGTCGCTTTTCAGTGCACCCTGTTGTAAGCGACAGTTTACGCAGACCATCCTCATTAGATTTCGGGCTCTCAAAAGCTAACGGAAGTACTTGTGGCGTTTGGAAGCTATAAACACTTAAGCATGTCAGCACACCGCCCTGCCAATTTTAACAGCTGTAGACCAGCAAACCAGCTTCAGGGATTGAATAAGGGCGAGTTCACTAGTCCACATACTGTTCCTTCCAACCCGTCGTCACATTTCCTTGGCTATGCTCTATCCCGATGATCGTAACAAACCATCCCAACCGTTCTTATTGTTTTCTCAGTTAGATAACACTTGGACCACACAGCTCAAAATATTTCACTCGAAATCTGTTTGGTGGCAGCGTAAGCCTTCCCCGTCTCAGGAAAATACGAATAGTTGCTGATAAGAACATGTAGCGAATTGTTATCCACAAAGGGCAAAGCTTCGGACAGGGTACGATTTAATCGTGGCACAAAAACACGTGGACATTCACACACAATTTGAAATTAGTGGAAAATACCACTTCAGGGCGTACAAAGAAATTTTCACAATAAAGTAAGCAAGTTACCGAGTCAGCAGGGTGACTTCGGTCAGACCATAATCACAATTGAGCCGGTTCCCGGAAAGATTGTGGTGAACCGAGAGAGAGAGGGCGGTAAGTGTGTAAGCATGTGCAGCAGCATTCGTAAGAATAACTCATAACATAGAAGGCGGACGGGGGAAACTAAGGAAGACGATTGCCAAAACATGTGAAACGGCAAACCACAATATCTGTGAGGAATTTGATGAGCGTGTGTATATTGGGAGAATCAGGGGATTAACTGGGCACCATGGCCAGCATGAGGAAATGCGACAGTGACGGGGGCGTGATGAATAGATGCATACAAAGAAGGGATGAAGATGAACTTATTGTAATGCCCACCCAGCCCGTGAGAAATATCCTGCGAGATCACGGAAACGGGACGTTCTCGATACGGCAAGACATGTACAACCAGAGGCGGAGCCGGGAGGCAAAAACATGAAAGTCAGTGGGTGGATTGGTTCTATAGCAGAATACAACATTTGTTCGTCTTCTTGGCCTGATGAGTAGAAAAGATGAAGGTACGTAAGACTAAGCAACAGATAGTCAAATTCGATTGCATTAAAACCTTGTCCAGTGTAGAAACAAACATAATGGATGACTCGCTACTGGACCCTAGTTAATAGGAAACTATTGCGAAGCGACTCGTCACATCAAACTTCCGCACTCGTCTTTCAAAGGACCACTTTCACACTATACTCATCTTCGGCTCGGTCCTATGAACAAAAATTTAAAGGTGAAATATCTAAGCATACCCCAGAACACTGAAGGCTGTTGATCTGTTTGCTGAGCTTGCCAATTAGCTTGCAAACGTCTCACCCCCAGCCATCAGTGTGCATTTGACTAGGCTCGCAAGCTAATCGCCCCACTCGGCCAACAGATCAACGATCACTCCACCAAGCACCAGTAAACTCACCCAAGCTACCAATATTTCGATACATGCTTCGGAACAGGTCAGAACTAGGGATGTGCATGATCCAGGCATGATATCTAGTGTATCGACCTAATAATAAGTGCCACCGTGGGAGCAGGCGAGAGGATTCCACTAACTAGGCCTCGCTGAACTCTTGTTAAACTGTTTCACTAAAAATACACTCATGCGAAAAGGGCCATTTCAAGGTGCTTCGCTAAACAACGGCATAGCGATTCTCGTAGATTTCACACCCACCGATACTGATATGAGTGTTGAATATCACCTCTTGGGCAACGTAATGGTGGGAAATAAAGGTAGAAAATAAGCAAAAGGAAGGTGTCTAGTGCTCACTGCAACACTCCGAAATGTACAAGTCTGCCCTAGATGAAGTCAACAGCGAAGTCATCCGTCAGATAGGGTTGCAGTTTATCCGGCGAAGTGCTTCCGAAATTATGCGGTCACTCTTCTGGAAGTCAAACTGAGCTGTGGTTGCCATAAGCCTGTACTAAATCACGTGATACAGCCTTATTGTCTGCATCACTCCGATTGAATCACCGAATACGTGTTCCTCAGTAGCTGACAATCAGGTGCGTAAACAAACCAATACTAATTGAGGTGTTGGACGCCACAAGAAGACGCTTCCATTTTCCAGCCACCTTGATTTGCATTCATCGATAAACCGAAGTATAGAAGATGAAAACCTCAGAGAGACCAAGTGACGGATGGTTTTCGCGGCGTTTTTATAGAGTATGATTTAGACTAATTGATCTTCCACGGAATATGCAATCGAACCATGGTATACTGTGAAGTGCAGAGGATGCAAGCCCTCGAGAACGAGCCCGCTATAGGGTTTCGATGCATGCCTGTTTTTGGATACCTTCGGTTCCAGTTTTCGACCTCACATATCGCTCCAAGGAACGATGGCGAATACCATCCACCAAGTGCTTACACTGTTGTCGCAGCCGACTAATTACTCATTAAACTGGTGGCTGGTGTTTTTCCTTTACCATCGGTTTCATTCTATGCGGTTGAATGGATCCATTGAAGTGTTACATTTTCTATTTCTTTGGTTCACTCTTTCCGAACGACCATAGTCTATTTACTGTTTGACAGATATCAGACACACCACCTGCTCGCTTGCTTTTACGGTTCGCGCTAAAAGTGATTCTCAACTGAGAAGATTCCCTTATACAGGTGAATACAAAGTGAAAATGCAATCCGCAAAGGCACTGATTTTGCGTCCATTTAGCCATTTCAAAGCATGTGGTATTGATTCTACCCAGCTCCCAAATAAATGGACACGTGTCGAAAATTGTCTCGTGTTGATATGGGCTGTTTGAGTCAGACATAGTCAAGGGGGAATGGACCTGATTAGTATCCCCAAGGAGGGATAGAGACAGGGAGACTGAAAATTACTGCGTCAAAGTAACGCACATCACCAATATTCGTAGTTCCTTTGAACCCGACAAACAATAATAACAGGTGACTCTTAAAGTCATGAAAATGTTTCTGTATCCTGCCTGGTTGTTGCTCGGCAATGCTGTTCAGTCTTTATACGTCATGTGTCGATTGAGGACGTCTAGCGTAACAGTAAAATCAATGTCCCAAGTCACTTATTTAGTGAAATAACACTCGGATTCAGCTGCAAGATGTTCCAGATTAGTCCACTATGGCTCTATCATCGCCATAGCATTTACGTTAATCGTTCGTTGGTTGGCAGATCGTAATGGGAGAGGTAGGTGCGGTAAATATATATATATATATGATGCGAACGACGGATTTCAGTGTCGAGATGAAAAATAACGAGAAATGTAAACTGATTGTCTTATGACACACATCAATCTGCAAACATTACCATATTGAATGGGCGGTTAGATAGACGTTGGAGAAAACTAGACATGCCAATTAACCCAACGGAAGGCGAAGAGATCAGGAAAGTAGCTTTGTAATAAATGGTCTTATGGAGCTTGAAATGACGAGAGACTGTTGGGGGGCAAAGATTACGACGGAATTTGAGGGTGTTACTTAGAGGGCGGGTTCAATTTCAGCATGATGGTTAAGGTTCAGTGTCAAAGTGATTGTGTTAGTGTCAGTTTATATTAGTCACCATAAGAGGTCCTCATTTGTACACCCACTAGGAATTAGGTTATACGGCTATCACGACGCGCAGTCTCACAGTGAACCTCCTTACTTCTCGTTCATTGGACATCTCAGATAACGGCACAACCTCCCGGGAGTCATCGACTCCAATTTCCGCCGAAGGACGGTAGATAGGGAGTGGCTTCACCCTCTAAAATGAGTTAAGCCAGCAGGTGTAAGCGCCTAGCAAGCCGTCAGTTATCGACATAATGCAGCATACATAGGGTGATTATCTGAACGATCAAAATTAAGAACCCGGTCGGGAAAGAGGAAAAACTCAAACTTAGAATTTAAAGCAGACGTCGGCTTAGGTATATGACTAAGGGTTGAGATAGGAAGGGAACGGGTATGGAATGATTGTAGTAAGCTAGCACTAAGTCCCTTCCCCGTCCACCTTTATTCTTTCCTTCACAATAAGGCTTTCAAATAAATCATGGTTGTACGGCAGCGAAGCATCGGTGTTGAACACTGATGTCATGCTGTCGATGATGATGATGGTGATGAACCTTGATGTGAATGTGATTTGGAGGTGGGGATTCAGACCTAATTGATTCATATATACTAATTAGTGTACACCGCTTTAGTCCCAATTATGCTTTGAAAACTGGGTTATGTACGACTGAGGAGGCAAATGTTAACATTCCGCAGGCGGCACGCGCTATGTTATCACTTGATGATTTGAACGGTAATCTAAGTGTAGCGGTGCAACCAATACCATATTTGTGAAAGGTATGCTGTGTAACTATCCCATATCGGTCGTTGATTTGAGTTAAACAGTGTCATTTTGAAAAGGAGTAACCCAACAGAATCCCTGATCGTCCTGAGTGTCGTCGCATGAAGAAAACATTGCCTTAGGCTGTCACTTATTCAAATCCTATATTGCACGACAATACGGTTTACAGGGAGAAGGTGGCCCCATGATCAGACACTTCCCGGACAACAAAAATGGTTATCTCAGTGACTTTCAAAGGAACGTGAAAAGTTAGAAATCACAATCAGGAGTACAAATGGGGTAAGAAGTTTGAGAGAGCTACCGTTCAAAGAACGGAAATGCACACTGATCGAAGCAGCAGCGGAGTAGGATGACTTGATGAACCGAGAATACGACCTGACCTGGTAAAAATTAGAAGTCTGAAGGCGAGTAAGTGAGGGCAATATGAACGGCTATACATGGTAGCGTTTGAGACACTCCAACTGCGAATTGGAGCCAGATCAGCGTTCACAGTACTAATCGCTTCAACACGGTAGATTGTGAGACTAGGAGGGACCGAGCGCAATGAAGGAGTGGACGTGAATTGGTGGAATGCTGGGACAACAAGTTGCGCAGTTGGTGGTCAACTTGTTCGATGAGCTCGGCAACTTTGTTGCCGAAGTTTAATCGCCAATCGGATTGACACCAACAGTGTTTTTGTAAAAGCAGGAGAAGCGGGACGAACTGATGACGTCACCTTGATTGACAGTTTGAAACGAAATGACAACAACAGGACGGTAGTTCTCAAAAAGGAAACTACTCACAAGGTTTCCAATCAATTGGAAAAAGTAGGGGATAACTGACGAATGCAAGTAACAAGTGCATAAAAATACAGAATGGAAGGCGACGACCGACAATTATATTGTAGAGTGGCATTTGTGCTGCCCTTGTGATTAAAAACGAATAACCAGTTTCATAAAGGAAACTAATCACAAGGTTGCCGAAAACTCTTCGACAGCCCAAGATCGGTTTCGCCCTTCTTGGACCTCATCAGGTAGGTGCAGTCTCCGAGTTTCCGTCAACCTTATGTTCTACTTGAACCAAAATTGGACAGATCTCGACAAATACACTCATTTCTATATCCACTGGGTTTTCTCGGGAGACTAATAAATCTTCGTGGACTGTCGAAGAGTTTTCAGCAACCTTGTGAGTAGTTTTCTTCATGAAAATATACTGCGATACGTCGAATATCAAACTAACTGAAACATGAGGCGGTCTTTCTGCAGCACATTCAGTTGAAGAATACCATAAACGAGAGATTCACTAAAGTCTCCCGTGACACCCCAGTTGATATGCAAATGAATGTATTTGTCGAGGACAATAGTTGTTAGGGTTTGGGCGGAAACCACGCTTTGGAATGGAAAAGACGCAGGCTAGTTTCAAGCAAAATTGGAAAGTATCCGTAAAGTGTTAAGATCCAAGATGCAAACAATGACGAAGCCTAGATCGGTTGCATGTTTCTGAAAGGGAACCGAAAAGATATCACCAGAACTGGGAAGTCTGTCTAGTGGGAGATTACGAGATGTTCAGCCTGGAAATAACGGAAAATTTGGATTTTGATGAAGAAATATGGGCAGATAGAACAGATCATGCGGAAATGTGTTCTGAGCACAAGGATACACGAAGATAGTACACTAGAGGAAGGAATTTTTGGATACAATGGTCGATAGAAACGGAAAGAAACGAAGACATGTAAAGATGTGACTAACGGCGTTCGATAGACTCTAGAGGGAACGGCTGCCGGCAGGCCCCTTGCGTTGTTGATCCGGCTTGTTAGTGAATGAATTTGAGGGAGACATGTGGTCGCAGTCCGCAGAGAAGGAAGAATTACTAATAATTACTAAGCTTACACACGCGATTCGCACGCGTAACAACACGGAGTCACGCATGAGTAAACAACTCTGAAGGGGTATGTTTACCGGGTTTGGGAATGTCACTGATGAGAACTTCCGCGAACTATAAAGCAAATGTGAATGAATCATTCGAGAGGCAACATTCCCAAGGATGAGACCAAAAATAGACGTACACCGTCGCAGTAGGCGAAACAGAAAACAAGTTGGAGGCGTAGAATAAGGGCGTAGGAAGAGTCGAGTGGGGACGGGTTGCGTACCGCAAACATTATTTCAGCTCCAACCTCGATTTTTGGCTTCCTTTTGCATCCTCTACGGTACAGCAGAAGGCACGGTAACTTGAGACAGTCTCGTGTGGAGATCAAGGAAAATTGTCACAACTGTATTCATAGGATTATCACGGAAGTTTCCACACGGTCGGAGTTGAGGCTTCGTGGTGGGACGGGAAGCGTCCAGCTAAATACGCTCGATCTTGATTGACTCACATTCTAGCCAATTATGATATGCCTTGTGTCAGTCCGTGGCCAGCTCGCGACTCATCCGTCCATTCGACATGATATTCGGTTATTTAGAGCAGCTCGCCTCAGGACAACATGTGATGAGGATTTGGTCAGAAGATCCAATCTGGATCGAAGCAGATTAGTTAGGCGGATGGTGGGGGAAAAAGCCCAGGGTCGATGAAGTGTCGCCGCCACGGAGTTGGATACGAGTATGAAAGGGAAAGTTTGGAAACAACTGGTAGGGGAAAGGTATTCTGCCTCGCGGTCTGCTTGATCGGTTGACATTGAAAACGGAAATCGTTGAGAGTAACGAAAGTATAGGTGAATGGGACCACAGAGTTCAGCAGCGGAGTCCGAAAAGAGAAAGGATTCACAGTTGACTTGGAGAGTAGAGTTCGGATGTGAGGAGAGGGCAATGAAGGCGACAAGAATACTTGTTACTTGAAGCGAAAGACACTCAACAAAAAAAACTGAAAAATGGGTACCAAGAGAAGGGTGGATATTCACGCGAACTCCAGCTTTAACACGAAAAAGGTGAATTAGGGAAGAGGTGGGGAAGTGGAGGTGCGTCAAGTCGGTGGTTCGAAAGACTGAAGTATTAGTTAGAAAGAAGATCGAGGTTCATGAGGAGAATAGATACGCAAGGACTGAGTTACCATTCTTTTCTGGATTGCGTATGCTGCAACGTGATGTTGAAACAATAGACGAATTACTCACGCTTCATAGTTTACGCTGGTTAAGACACGTACTCCGCATACCAGAAGACCGTCTGCCTCCTAGAGCTCGTTTCGCCCAGCCCTGTGACGTGGCAGTGACCGAGAACTGGACAGTGTATGACCTGGCAACGAAGTATGAAAACACTAACCAGTAAACTGGGTCGGGACAACAACTGCTGCCTCCTCGGATGGGGACCCAGGGACTCAACTCCCCACTGGTTAGTGACACTGGCCCACATGGCCTAATCGCGCAGTCAGTGACGCTAGTGCAGCAAAGCTATCGCTTTCAATGCGTAGCTACCGAACTAACTGAACATGCCATCGCCTCCAAGACTTGGCTGTACGTCCCAAACTCACACATTTTCCGGTGATCGAATCTGTGGCAGCTGGAACCAATATGTCCATGGTACATGCTTATAGCTGATAAATTAAATTTAACTAAATATAGGTTGGGCGGTAGCTCTTCAGGCGGCAGAGTTAGCCACTTCTCAATGGCTGTGAAAAGTAAACCAGCAGACGGTGTACACACAACGGCTATGAAAGAATCAGGTGACATTGATCCAACCTGAACTGCTAGTGGTTCCTCAACCAGCTAGATAATCTGCACACTTGAGCACCCGTGATGGCGAAGACCAAAAGTGAAGTGGATGGTTATGATTAATGAGGAAACTTGAGTGAACTATATCTGAGGATGTTGATTCCACTTTCATCCGCGTACAACTGGATTGTCACGCTTTCGGTAAATTACTTGTCAAACTGGACCTGTTAGTTCAGTCTGAGCCATCATGGTGCCACGAAACTATGAAGGTACTAGCTTAGCAAAGCGCGGGTTGGGACAGGTTGAGCTAGCGATGGGGACCGCAACCAAGTTGGTCTTATCTACATCAGCTAATTCAGCATAATTCAAGCGATCAACTGTGTTTCATCTACGATCAGCGAATCCGGTGCGCCTATGCTGGCACCTGCTGGGTTTGAACTACCAGATAGTATAAGGGAGAACGATGTGTGTACAATACCATAGAGATAAATACGGAAGGAATATGAACTTTTGGAGAACGTCTTACGAGATGGTCAATGTGAAAACACATTGTCAAGTGGGTAGTAAAACAGTCTTTGAGTTGTACGCACGGACAGCCGCAGCACACGTGAAGTTTACACACACTGTCCTTGGGCACACAGCGGATGATTTCGAATGTATCAGCTCTTATTAGAAGGCTTACTACAGCAAACCTGGACCCAATCCTCATGTGTGTTAAATTACGACTGCTGAAGCAGCTTTGGGGTGACTTATTAACTCCCTTACATATGTCAATCAACAGTCTGCACAGGCCATATTAATGTCTTAGCCATCCGCACGTGAACCTCATGAAAGGGAACTACCTTCCTATCAGGGCCGGATCTTAAGCCTCAAGACAAGCTACGGAATACCAGGTAAGGTGCCTCGCGGTAATGATACCCAACAGAAATAGCGCAAGTTGCTGCTTTCACGATCATGTGATGGATACTGGGTAGGAACCGCAAGATAAAAGGATTGGCAGCTTGAAAATACGATTCTGCAAAGCAAACACCAAAGAGGTGCTTCGAAGATAAGGACACATGAGAAAAATGGTTGAGGTGCGCTGGATGATCACCAATTCTGTGACGAATCGTGATAGAGGACGAGTGTACACTATCAAGTCAAGCGTCCACAGAAAGCTTCCCGTTTACTTCAGCGGAGAAGGCTGAGGGACAAAAGAACGATCCTTAGAGAGATGCGGTCATTATAAATGAAAGAATGAGGGGATAACCGTATGAGAAGTGGATATAAAACGAAAAGCAATAGCCACGCGGTCATTCGAATAAGATGAAGAAACTGTTTTAAACAATTTAATCTACTCAGTTTACTACGGCGATTCAACACTTCAGACATCGAAACTCTGAGCTAACAAGTGTGAACTCTTCATAGATTTTGGCCGAACGTACCAAAAGAAATTCTGACCGAACACAGCACGTCCGAAGAGGAAAAGCCGGAGGAAATTATTTACTTGGTAAACGGACTACTATTTTAGGAATGCACCACTATTAGTAACTCAGGTGAGTCTACTGATTGTTGGTTAGGTGATTGTTGATCTGTTCGCGGAACTAGGTAACGGAAACGTCAATAGGCAGGCTCGGCCAATAGACCAACAGATGATTGTTTTCGACTGCCTTGTGTCCGCAGACTAACAACAGAAATTCGATGTGAGGAAACACTTCGAAATAGAAGTACAGTTCCCAAAGGCGAGAGTAGTTTAGTTTGGTTCTAACTTGGTTGCGAAAAACTTTGTTCCACACGGTACAACAGACAGTGTAGAAAGATGTAGAAGGCCTTTAACTATCTTAGAAACCTAGCAGCGTCAACATGACACCACCCAGAGACCTGCTCTCCAGTAGGATGCAGGAGTACTAGTAGTGATGGCCGAACGATTAGGCGCGCAAACTGCTAGCCGGGAGGTCTCCGGTTTCACAACTGTTGATGATCCTCAATAAGAATGAAGTAGCTGCGCGGTGCTGCTCAGCTTTTTAGCTTCACTTACAGGACGTAATTTCAATTGAACGAGTTAAACTGAACGGGCATTGACCGGAACACACTCCAAACAGCATAGCAACAACCACCGAGAGAAATTCTGAAGGACGCACCGTAGTATAGAACATTTTTGACTGTACGCTGAGATCTTCTGAACGCTGAACAAGATCATCCAATTTTTCACCCCTCGCCAGCAGAGACTCCAGGGTGTTGTGCTAAGATAGAAAACATGCAGGGAACCATAAAAAGGAGATATCGGTGAAAGCGTCTAGGTGACAAAGTCAAAAATACATAAAAAGGGTGCATTCGCCGTTCAGTCAACAAAACAGCACTGATCCGGAGGAAGTCTCTTGGCGGAGACAAACAGGATACGACGGGATTTCGTTTTATCACAATTAAGAGACCTGTCCATGTAGTTCCACTATCGACAAACCAGATAAAAATACCGTCAGTAGGAATGCAGTTGGTATCGAAGGCTCTTGAGAGTGCGCCATATGCATTGATATCATTTCGATTGTCACAATTTTGGATGTTGTAGATTGAAGAACGCGGGGGCTAGCGGAGATACTGGCCAGTAAATAAAATAAAATAATTCCTTCTGCCAAGTTGTTGGAAGGCAATCCAATAGGATTAGGGACGTATGGAAATCTCTAAGAAACATTTATTTAGAACAGGGCGCAAAATCGAGTGGCGACGATAGAGATTAGGGTTTTCTGGGGAAGATCTTGCCATAAAATCATCCCTAGTACAAGTGCGGAATAGCAGAGTCGAAACAAGCGAGTAAACATAGCATATCCAGAAGATACGGAACCATGTCGGATCTAATTTTATTGATTATTAGCTACAGTTTGTGTACTTCACACAATCGAAGATTACGGTACTAACCAACACGAGTGTTAAAATTGTTGTCTGTTCGTAATTGGTGGATCAATGTCCTTGCAGTTAGCCATTCGATAAATAATACGAGTCTGTCTGAATGCAGAAACATCAGTTATTCAGCTGCTTTCTGGTCGCATAGGAAGGCAGCCTAAACCGTCCCAAGAAACAACGGAGAGGTTGCGACACGGAAACGTTGAGATGTGCAATTTTCCGTCATCCAGCCTAGTAATGAATGCCTTGAGTGAAGAGAATTATCAACCAAGTCGATTGATTTCTATGCAGACAGCGCCTGAAGTTCCGAAAGAGTGAGAGGATGAACGGACAAAAAGTACGTTTACCCTTGGAGGGGGTAGCCATGTAGTCAGACGGTTCAACCCATTGAAGTATATTTTGAGGAAAGTTCACAACCAGACTGGTGAATGATATCACTCAATCCTCAACCACAACTTTTCCTTTGTCGCATAAATCCATTACTTGCACCGCCTGGTACAAACTACTTTCCCTGAGATTCATCCAACCGATCTGCTGCTACTTTCAAACCTCAAACCACAAAAAACAGATCAATCAATCACAGATTTGAGATTTTGAAAGCAGAACTAACTTAAGTACACAGAAGGGTTAGATTAGATTAGACTAGATTAGATTAACCAAAGGAGACATAATTGGTGCAATCTGGAAGAGACGAGTAGCTGATTGTATGGCGGACCTAAGTTCACAAACTTTGAAGTGAAAATGCTATGCATTTGACGAGAAAAACACAAGGCGATGTCACTTTCGTTCTATATGACCGATACAACTGGCTATGTTATGGGTACTGGTACGTCGGTTGAACCTGGAGAACAGTCATCTTATTGGCGAATTTAAGAGTTTCTGCGAACAATTGCAAGTAGGAGACCTTGGTTATTGTAAACAAAGGTTCGGCGAGAAAATTACCAAGTATTATTATACTTCTGTCCTCACATAAATAATAAATGAGGTACTGGGGCAAGAGCACAAGCGGTTTTCGGAGCTGGACGAAGAAAATATATATTTCGGCATTGTAAAATACTTTGGAATGCCACGCTGAAGAGATTACACCCGAACCACAGTGATTTGGATGTAGTTGGGCTCTATTTTTCACACCTCACAGATCCGCGACTGAAAACCTCTGAAGATCCGTAGTCTATCAAAATCACGAAACTCTAATTGTGAGCCTCACGACACCCTTACCACGCGGCCTTTACTAAGTCTCAGTTTAGTTTGGAGTTAACCGCTGCGCGTGTTCATTTCCCCACTCGAACCGGTGGATCGAACATCCAAGTCCTCTTGCGAAAGAACATCTACGGAAACAACCCATCAACTCACAAAACAGTCGACAACTCATTTTGACGTCCACGGCGGCCACTAATTGTCTCGGCAAACAGTAGGGTTCCATTAGGTGATTTCCGATACACCACTCACGACAGCGACCATAATGTCAAGTTCACTCAATATGCCATCCAAAGCCTCGCGGGTGTTGGCGGCGGTTCGAATATCTATTAGATCTTTGCAGCACCACTATAGTCA
Source organism: Opisthorchis felineus (assembly GCA_004794785.1). Taxonomy (NCBI): domain Eukaryota; kingdom Metazoa; phylum Platyhelminthes; class Trematoda; order Opisthorchiida; family Opisthorchiidae; genus Opisthorchis; species Opisthorchis felineus. The sequence continues at coordinate 2,256,851 of SJOL01009319.1, read as the reverse complement.
TTCTATTCTTCCCTTCCGCATCCGTAGATGTGGTTACAGCGTCTCGATCATTGAAGCAGCCTGATCACAAAACAGGTCGTTTATTCTGTCCCGGTAAACACACCAGGATTAGTCAGTCTAACTGTGCCCGGCACACTATAAATAATCGTTCTCCAACTGCAGGTTTACGGCCTAGATTCCATTAGTGATGACTCATTATCAAGGTTTAGGACTTTAGCTAAAATCAGCATCTCTCAAATTGAGTTGATAACCAGTCAGTAGCTTCCTACACGTTCGTAGTACGCGGTCTCACTGCACCCCTTTGGGCTTCACGGAATGGTTGCATCCTGTGGAACGAAGTTTCAGCCAGTGTAACCCATGGGATCATTGCAGCACTCAAGACCGACCATCACATCAAGGTTGCAGCTTTAGATCAGGAGATGTGACATAATCTAAAGCACAGTGGCCGAAGGTGAGTCACAAGATTCAGCCATTTCACTGGCCAGTCACATAAATGCTGATTACTGTTCGAAGGACTTCTGAACACAATGTTCAGGCCAGTGAATCCCCATACTAGTGACTGACTGTATTCAAACAACTGGATGTGACACCTGACAGTCAGAGCAGAGGTTGGTTCCGCGAAACTGGTATCAGCAAAACTGAAGTATACTGTACCGGTGTGAGTTCATAAGACAAAAGCTACACATAAGATCTATAAGGGTGTTATTGGGCTCTAATTCAACCAACCTTTTCGAAAGAAGATATGCCTGACTCAAGTGGGAGTGCGTACAACCACTTTTTCACTACAGTAAACAGGCGGTCAGATTTCGACCACATATTCAATATGACGTCCGAATACGATTCGATCCTATCTCTTGTTAGTCGTTTACGGGGATCAATAATGAGTACGAAGAAAAATGTCTCTTCACTGACAGAAACTTTGTTATCAGACATCAAGCAGTCACCCTGTCGCGGAAGCCGACCTGCAGTGCTGCGATGATGCTGCGGGCTACATCGACTGGAACTCGGTTTCAACCGTGCCAGCAAGGCCGACGAACGGCGGTCCCCTGCAATGCGTCGTATTACGAGGCGGTCTGGAGTAGAGCACTATGTTCCCTGCGACAGGAGCGTAAAGACAGAAACCCACGTGGCCAACATTTCAATACTTATGAAAGCAGCGATGGTGCCTTCTCCCAAAGAAGGACGGTTTAGAAAAGGTCGTCTCTAAAAACCGTACACTACGATCGCCCAACGACTGACAGTGGACGTTGGTGCATCATCCAATATAGTGGAAAAACGAAAAAATCTATCAATGAACTCGATGTGGCTCCGAGCCCATCTGATGGCGGTAGGCATCATCGGGAGTGAGAAATCTGTCTTATTCTGAACAACCCGAAGCAGGCGACCCCTGTAGCCAAGAGGGTCAGACCGTTGAGTAATGAGCTTCAAAGAGAGTTGCCCAAGAAAATTCAAACAACCACTACCTCGTGATTTGGAAAGTAGAGGGAATCCCCCGGCGAAATCCAACATTTTCTCACTCCCTTGTGAGATAGAACTTGAGTTAAACGCTAAAATTTAGGTATTTCAAACAAACGCACTTCTTCGGCATGAGTAACGGGGAAGTATCACCCGTTTACCAATCCCCCTCCAACATCCTCTTGAATTATGCTTTCCGTTATTACAACACCACTTTGCAACCCCCCAAAAACCCAATGCAAAATCTCACTCCCTCCGAGAAATAAAGCGCCTGTACCTCACTGATTGCATCCTGTACTAATAAAAAGGAGGTGAATCGTTTGTAGCTGGCCTGTGCAAAAAAAACAGGGATGAAAATAGAGTACTGACAGAAAGGAATGATTCAGTGGTGGCCTCATCCTACAATTTAAAAAAATGCATAAACATGCAAAGATAACCGAGGCATCAGTCCACTGGCCATAATTACCAAGGAGCTCTCTCCTGCACGGATTAATCCATCATCAGATTCGTGGGATTCAGAGTCGGTCTCACCCTGGACGAGGTTGTGTGAATCCAATCTTCGCTTTGCGTTAAGTGCTTTAGCTGCGCTATGTCAACCAACAGTGGTTGTATTTCTTTAACTGAAAGTTACTTTTGACTTCGTCAATCGTCGCTAAATACAGATATGCCCCGGGTTGAAAGGTGTCACTTTCAAGCTCTTGTTCCTCGCAAAATTTCTACATGTCTACTCCAATGAGCAAGCAAGAGCCTAGGGGAAAATTTCAGCAAGGATGTCATCATTCTTCTCTACTCTCCAACCTCCCTATCGATATTTTGCTTGGATCCTCACTGACTGCTGCTAACACCTCGGAGATCGAGATGCTACCGACAGAGATTCGCTCAGTGACAGTGAATACATTAACGACGTCCCTCTCCGATCGAAAGCTCAAGAAATACAAACAGCGCTGAGTAACGTAAATAATTCTGTTGCATGGTTCCGTGTATACTTCATACCAGTAAAGTACTGTTGCAAGACTCAGAGGGTAGACCTCATACTTCCAGACCAACCGCTCTCATATCAAGCCAGTCCACCGGAACTTATACAGCTGCCCAGGTAAACAAATTTATCTACCACTTCGATTGGCTTGCTTGCAAGCACGAGGTGTGGGTTTGATCCCACCCAGTCTTGTAACAGCACTTTACACTTTGCAGGTGCGAAACGCATGCCAAACCGTGAGGCAGAGTTATTTAGGTTATTTAAAATCGTTTGTATTTGTGAAGGATCTAAACCAAGGAGAGCAATATCGTCCACATACTCAATGTCTGTGAGCGAACGTCCCGGGAGCATTTTGACTCCCGAGGTTTCAGAGGCAGGCAGAGAAATTTCAAGTAGCATATCAATAACAAAGTTGAAGAGGAAGGGTGAGAGAGGACAGCTTTGTCTTACACCACTGGATGTGGTGACTCGTACGCGCCCACAGGAGTTCGCATACAATGCCTCATAAGGGATGGAAATTTGGAAGGGACACCTTTAATCGCCAGATACTGCCAAAGTTGCTGACGATCGACAGAATCAAAACCAGCTTTCAGATCAAGAAAAGCGACCAAAGTGGGATATCTGAAGGAGTGGCGCTGCTCAAGTGTTTGTCTCAAGGTAAAGGTATGGTTGATGCATCCTCAGCCAGGGCGAAAGCCAGCTTGATTCCTACGAATTTGTCTCTCCCGATAATCGACTGACCTGCGCAAAATAGTGCCAGAGCGCACCTTAGATGCGACGGATATTAGGCTGATACCACGAGGGTTTTCAGATAACGTTCTTGCGCCCTTTCTGAAAACTGGGATGACGGTCGAAGAGCTCCACTCGGCTGGTATTCTGTTTTCGTTCCAAATTTTCTGCAGTACGGTTGTCAAACTGTTCACCAGGAGCTCGCCACCTTCTTTGAAGAGTGAGGGGTTCAGGCCATCCGTACGCGCCTTGTTGCGCTTGAGGATTGATATCTCACGCTGGATTTCGGCTGCTGATGGCGAGTTGGTGTCAACATTTTATTCAGGCCCGCCGGGTTCTTCCGGCGTTGTATTGAAGGAGACCAGCTGAACTGTTCTTGGAAGTGCTCAGCACACCGCTCAAGACGGCGATTGAGGGAGTGAATTGCTGTTCCGTCTTTCTCGTATATTGTCTCACTGACACCTGCCTTCTTTTGACCCGTTGATCGAATCAGTTGAAACAGGGTGTGGCTGTTGCCTGCAGCGATAGCCTTCTCCATCTCCTGGGCCTTGGAAATCCACCAGCGTTCATCATCATCATCATCATCGACAGCATGACATCAGTGTTCAACACTGATGCTTCACTGCCGTACAACCATGATTTATTTGAAAGCCTTATTGTGAAGGAAAGAATAAAGGTGGATGGGGAAGGGACTTAGTGCTAGCTTACTACAATCATTCCGAGGTGCCTACGCCTCCAGTCAATCATTCAGGCAATCTGGATAGAAAATGACAACAAGATCGCCACTGACATCGGTTGGCAGCCATATCTTGCAGCGTCTC